>JAGYZC010000001.1:0-365714 GCA_020091625.1 Termitomyces sp. 'cryptogamus'
ATGATCCCTCAAAAGCAGTCCAGGCCAATGCTATCTTAGAAAATGACCTGGTCAGATTCTAAGTCTAGGATGGCTGGGATCGCTCAGCGACTCCTGGCGATCCCACAGCAATCCCTCAAAGTGAGCCCTCCTGGAGCCCAAAAACGGTGGCAAGACCAGTCCAAGCCAATTTTATCTTAGAAAATGACCAGATGAGATCCTAAGAGTGGGTATCGCCGGGATCGCGGGAAGGATCGCTACCACGGTGGGTATTCCGGCGATGTATATAACTAGTGGAATACTCTTGGAACCTTCTAAGCCTTCCATCTCTGCACGTTCTGGGTTCGATCCCCAGGCCTTGCTTTGTCTATCATATTCCATGACATTTTTTTTTGTTCAACACCTACTAATGTTTTTTATTGAACCTTATTGGAGCTACTAAGCATTGAGTCTAATCTCATCTTGTGCTGCTTTATCCGTCGTGGACGGAGTACTCTCTGCTTGTTCATTACTTCTTGACTCTGCACAGTACATGATGTCTACTGTAGCTTTTTATTCTCTGTCCCCTCATCCTGTGTCCTCAGTCTAATCCCATCTTCTGCTGCTTTATCTGCCATGGACAGAGCACCCTCTACTTGTTCATTACTTCTTGACTCTGCACCTGCCTACTATATCTTATTCTGTCAGTTTTGTCCCCTTATCCTGTACTCCAAGTCTACTATCCTCACCCTGACTTTCTTCACTCTCCACCCCTGAGTCTCTTCACCCTGCACCCTGAGTCTCTTCACCCTCCATCTTGAGTCCCCAAACCATGCACCCTGTATCCCACTTCTCACCCTTCACTCTAATCCCTCACCCTGTATCCCACCTCGAACCCTTCACCCCCTCTCACCCTTCACCCTTCACCCTAGTCCCTTCACCCTGCACCCTAGTCCCTTCACCCTGCACCCTAGTCCCCTCACCCTGTATCTCACCTCGAACCCTGCACCCTAGTCCTCTCACCCTGCACCCTAGCTAAAATTTTCCAACCCTAGTCCACCCTAAGTCCATTTTTTTTTTCTCTAGATAACACTAAGATACTCCTCCAAGCCAAGAAAAGCACGCCGATCGCCGCTGTTTCGAGTATAGTCGCCAGGAACGATCCGTCTATGCGCTGATTGGACGCCTAGAAAGGACATTAAGCAAACGCCGCCAAGTGGGGCTTGGACTCACGGTGCACAAGACCCTGCCGAGCAAAAACCACGCGAGCTGGCTGAGGACGAACAGAAACGCGGCCAGGGCGTAGTACGCCATGGGGCGGTACTCCCTGAGTACCCTGAGGACGATGTATGCCATGATGGCGATGTACAGGACGACGCATACGAGCGGCCAGATGGAGAGGACGACGAAGAGTGGTATGCTGCGGAGGGCGGCAGGGGGCGTTGATGGGCCGCCGATGGCGGTCGTTGCGCCTAGGGCGGTGTCGAGGGCGAGGTATGTGCCGAGTGCAAATATGAGAAAGGAGAAGATGTGGTATGGCTGTGGGATGGTGAGATGTGCAAGGATGACAGATCGGGGAACGCACGACGAGACTGCTCCACGTGCCGTCCTCAGACCCCTACCAACACTGAGAATTAGCAGATGATCAGTTAAAGTTCCGCTCCCGAGACCTTGAGCCCACGAGTGAGCGTGTTGACCTCCATAGAGGTAATTGTTCACAAAAAAAGCACAGCGTGTTGAAGACTTATTCCTTCGATCAGATCGCTTATCAAATTTTGTACCACCTTGAGTGGAATCCTGGGAACGCTCCCAGATATCTTCCACCGTGATCACGAGTAGCTGTCATTTGACATCAATAGTTTCAATGCTCCTGGAGGATCCGGGAAAACGCATGCGTAAATGGTTCAGAAGTTCACGGGATGTACTGATTGTCGCAGCAACCGCCCATAATAAGGTTCTCCACGTACACGGATCCTTAGAAGGTTTATTGCTGTGCAAGAGAATTCACTGCGTCTTCTGTGTTACATCTGACAGAAACCGACAGCATATTTGATCTGCCTTGTGTCTTTACTCAGCAGCTTCAGCTGTCACAAGCCACCATATCCTTACAAAAGCTCGAATCTCAAGGCGGCTCCATACTGGCGAAGCTTCTCCCTCCCAAGTCTAATATGTCGACTGATATCGATTCTTTACGACTACAAGATGATGTGATGACCTGGCTAGCCATTGACAAAGGCAGATACATAGTGTTTGCTTCTTTTACTCTCATCGTCTATGAATACTTTATCACCCTCGACGATGAGGTAAATCTTGCCAGATAATTTGATGGCTGCTGACGGATACATATTGTCATACAGGTCAAATATTTCTGGAGTGGAAGATGGACGCCATCCCGAATCCTCTATCTTGTAGTATGTATGACCTGGCCGCACGTTACTCACGAATTCCACTTATATCAATCCAGAATCGATATCTGCCACCTATCATCATGGCGTAAGTTGCTCTTTATAGTTTTGTTATTGAGGTTTCAACGTCAAGATCTGATAGTCTGGTTGTGGTTTGTAAGTTTGGAACGTTGTACGATTTGTATGTCGTATGGATTACGTGATACATACAGGTTTCAATGCGCCAGTCTCGTTGACTGTAAGTATCAAGAAATCTTCTCTTAACCTCGCCATTTACCGCTTCGTTTTCAGTTGTACATATGATCTCTTTTCATTAAGCATCGTCTGCAGCCTCATTGGACTTTGTATCTAGTTGTGATCGAGCGATAAGGGCGATATTTGGGTTGTCCACAGTGGCACTCTTTACAATTCAAGGTGAGTACATCTGAATTGTCGAAGAGTCTCCTTATGTAAACTATGGAATAGGGATCCTTGTTGCACGAGTCTTCTACCTGTTCGAGCATAGCCGAACTGCTCGACTTATTATCGCGATCACATACGGTGCGGCCATTATTGCAACCATCACGACTCTTGTGCTCGTTATGGTTGATGCAATGCTGCTCAAGCCACTTTCGACACTGTCACAAGTTGTAGACCTCGTTGGGTGTCCGATTCGACCTCAGACGACCTTCTGGCGCATCTACATATCCGCGTTCGCATTACACACCGTACTGTACATTTTCACTCTTGTCAGAGTGCGTAATTGCGAGAACTCTCTTCAAGCTCCCCTTATTAAGAGATTACACCGAGAGTGAGCTCTCTGATAACTTACTAGATGCTCCTTTCACTCGTTAATTCACACGGACAGTGGAGGACTCTTTTATCTCGTTGTGATAGGTATGCTTCACCTCTTTCAGGACTTGTTCTTAGCATTCTTATAGGAGCTGTTGGATACACCGAGATCGGTTCGGGACTGATCCACCATCCCGCTGTACGTACACACAATGCTCTAATACTTGACTTCTAGTTAATTCACGTGCAGATCAATATTCCTGCAAACTTTGCTAAGTTCGCCTCATCCCTCCGTCTAGTCCTCTGTGCCTAACAGATTTCATACCAGCCTTCTCCTTGCAGCCACATCGGTCAGCATATCGCGAGTCATGCTCAGCTTTCATGACCTTGCCGAATTTCTGAGAAACAATCCTGGTCGCCTCGGACACGTAAACGCCATTCCAATGAACCACGTCAACTGGCGTAAAGGGAGTCGTGATGGCGAGTATCTGGTAACTGGTAACGATCATACAGGTATAGTCTCACACGCCGAGTTTCTGCACGATATGGTGATGGACCAATAAACGACTTTGACATCGATAACATACTAATGATTCTGACGAACAATGCATGTATTTAACAAATATGGTCGCAAGTACGTAGATGTCGATGAATTACATGTACTTAGAATAAGCTCCCTAAAATCCTGAAGATTGAGTTCCCAAACCATTGAAAACTCTTACTCTCTTCAGTCGCGTTTACAACTGGCAGCGACGGGTGTTGAGGCTTGTGAGCAGCATTTGGAGCGCCGGGCTTGTCAGATACTGAAGAAAGAGGGGACTTCGGCACTTGGTCAGGAGAATAAGGTAGCGAACCGGGAGATGATGATGATGATTCTTGGGCAAGCATCTGGTCGCCATGAGGAAAGCCATGACCGTTGGTCGCAGCTGTGGGTGACTCTTCGTTGTCTTCTAATGCTACGTCCTCCCCTAGTTCCGACAAATGTATCTGTTTCTTGGCCGAGCTGGGTGAACTCTGCTCCAGGGTCTCAGCCTCGATGGTAGGTTCGTCGATATCTTCTGGAGAGGATCGCCGTTGGTAGACACTACGTCCCAGATAACACATGCCCTTCTTCACATTTCCGTTGGCAGGAATTTTGCACGAGGGATTCACGTTGTCTGCTCGAAACCCGGCAACACCTGGAGTATTGGCACAGTCGCCTTCTGTCTTGTCTGAACTAAGTCCATAGATACGAGCTCCGCTACACCTGATAATGATGAGCGGCAACTGGCGCTGGTAGTTGAAAATTCACATACACAGGATCAATCCGTTTATGTAGAACCTGGTTCCGAACGTATGACCAGCTCAATCTATCGGATAACGGAACAGCATCAGACGCAACAATCAACGCGAGGAGAGTAAAAGTAGCAGCCTTCGTACGCATAATTATACGTGGAGACGATGGTCAACTATTCGCTAGGGAGAAAGTCCAGCTTTCGGAAGAGTTCAACACCATCCTACTTCGTATATGTATCCCTTGGCATGAAACAAATGATGGTTATACGGACTTATGTGAGCGATAGTTGTTGCTACACAAATTACATAATACATGATCCTGACCATAATCACGTTACCATGGCGTATATTTTTTTCGGTCCGTCCTTTCTGACCTCATTCGTGGTTCATTGCAAACAAGTGGCCTTGACCAATGCCCGTAGGCCGATGATTATCTCCTTTTCCATCACGGCTTTTTGCGAGAATTTTGTTGAAGATCAATCTTGGAGTTCAGCCGTGCTAGTTCCTGTCTGGAACCGTTTTTGCCGCAAGTACGTGATCGCGATGAAACATGAAAAGCCGTTCATTAAGCCACAGCAGTACTTTGATTGGACGAAGCAAAGTGTTGGAAAGAAGTCGAGCAAACCCTTCTTGGAACTAGGCAGAAACAACATAAGTAAACCTCTCATAGTCTGGAAGCTTCCTTGCGATAGGACTTGCATCGTCCATCACAAGCGCTCATCATCCACCTTCCTTCTTCGCTTCGCCAGAGTTCAGGCTAAACAAAGAAAGTCCGTCCATTTCTCCAGTACCTTCTTCCGATCCAGCCCCTCCGCCTGTGCGTGTGCGATTGGATGAGCCCCTTTCCCAGCTCAATCCTCCTGGGGAACTAGTACTTGGTAATCCGGCATTAGTTACTCCAGAACTGGCAGTCCCGTTTCCAGATAGAAAGTCCAACCAGCCTGACCCTCCTACACCAGTCGCACTAGTACCTGTCCCAGAATTTGGTCCCCCGCCCGAAGACCCGGATGCTGTACGCTCGATTGGACGCTCTTTCTCCTGCTCGGATCTGCGATCACGTTCTGTAGTCTGGACCATCGGCCCAGCTTTTGAAGAGGGCCAGTCTAATCCTAAATTTGATCCAGCACTGGATGCTGTCGCAGAACGCCTTCTCCCATCATCTGTGCCACCTATGAAACCGAAATTATCCGTCCTTCCACTGACACCGGCGCTAGTGCTAGCTGGAACATTTCCATAGACGGTACGTGTTGTCATCCCGCTGATTGAGCGATCGCTGGCACCTGTAGCTCTATCACGCGATGATAAAGATCCAAAGCTTTGTGAGCTAGAAGATGGTGCAGTGAATGGAGGATAGTCTGGATAAGACGACTGCTGGGCTTGAATATGACTGTGCGACGAGCCTTGTGTCAGCGACGAAGGATGTCCAGGGACGCGGAATTGCTGGCTGCTATACATCCCCAACGTAGGTGTATGTGGGGATTCCATACCTATTCGCGGTCTTTTCGATTGGACAGGGGAAAGCTGATGTCTATCTGTGGTAAGATGAAGGTGATGGTTGTCCTGCTCATAGTGGCGCTGTGACATATGTTGACCAGTTCGCTGAGGAAATCCTTGTTGTCGCTGAATCATTGAGGCTGCTGGGTTGGGTGGGAAGGAGTGAGGACTGTCTAACGAGCGGTGGGGCATATAATCGGTCTGCTCATAAGAAAGTCAATATCAGAGCAACTGGTGGCGTAGCAGAAAATACGATTTACATCGAGATGCAAGCCATCACTCCTCCGCTTTATTGATCCTCTGTTGGAGATAGATGGGCCTCCCTCTTCCTCGTCATCTTCGTCTTCTACTATGTCGACGTCTGCATCTTCCACTTTCGTTGCCGCTCCCGGTGCGAAGTCAGCAGGACCACGGGTGTCTCTCTCCCCATCGTGCTAATGCGACAGATAAAAAAGCGCAGTACCAAGTGCAAGGAAGTACATACACGAATATGGCGTTGAATGATGTTTTGTATATCAGTCGAGCAGTACTGAAAAAGCTTAACATGGTGCCCTGGGCGCTCCTCTAATTTTTCCCAAAAATTTGGTTTCGAAGTCAGCAACTCTCGCGTTCTATCAATAGGTCAGAATAACACACCGAAGACGATGACAGCAACGTCAACGGAGCATAACACTCCAAGCTCATAGGCTTTTTTGAAGAGACCATTCTTTCGCTGAAAATGAGATGTCGCAAAAAAAGACGCAACGGCAATACAATTGGGGCGAAGATCGAGATTTCGGTCAAAAATAGCAAGCAATTGCGGCCGAATGAGATGATACTTTACCTTGAGGAAAGTGACAGAACGATTTCGTTCATGCTATATACAAAGGTATCAGTCAAGTATAAACCATCTATAAGGGAGATTTAGGTTAATTAAGCAGTTGGAATAGGAAAATCTCGGAAGTCTTCTAAGTGTCAAACGAGAAGTACTCACTGTGATCGGCTGGATTTCTATCTTTCTTCTACCCATGGTGTAACTCGAGAGAAATGGTGCGAATGAGCGCGCGAAAGATGGCTGATTCTGTGTTCGAGGGATTCCACCAAGCCCGGTCTTTTTTGCTTTCCAACCAACGTCGCGGCATGACACAGCCGATGACAATAACAAGACCAAATGGCGCCGATTGGATCAGTATCTCTTGGCTGTCGCTCTAATACCACCCTAACATGGACGAATTTTCTCAAGCTGTGACCATCTGAGCTGTCGAGATCGGTTTCGGAGAACATCTCATCTCGGCAAGTTTCCCACTCCATCGAAGTTCCTCACGCCTTTCTTATCTTGGTCCCCCTCGCCCAACGCACCTTGATAGGACTCTTGGACTTAGCGGGTTACCTGAACTTCATGTTCCCATGTGAGGACATTCAAGCTTTATAGCTAAGCCAATACAACACTGGCACAGCAGAGAGCTTATTGTACCCGTACAACCCATCAATCCGGACACCTCGGTCTTCTCAGGACGACATCATCTGATATCCTTTGCCAGCATCTAGTTGCAACGAAATGTCCCGCAGAAACAGCTAATTCTGATCATTATCGAACGATAGCAATACTCTATATGGGATTAAACCCATCAATGGCAAGTCAAAACTTTCCATTGCGGATTTTGCGCCTCCCCACCTGTAACGTCTCTTCACAGACTCTGCCTCTTGCCTCGTCTATTCTCAAAGCGTTCGTCCTGTATTAGGCTCATGGATTATAGATGGATCCTGTTAATCTTTGCATCGTTGTCGTTACTGGAGAAACAAAACACCTTCGTAGTAACCTCGTTTTATTGCTAAGTCTTCACGTCAAGTTCTCCTTTGTCGCGTGCGACATTGAAGCCTAATGGAAGAAGAATAACGAAAACACTGGTGAGCCACATGTCTTGGTCCAAGGTCCAGAGAACCAAGCAACTGCAACAACAATCATGTTTCAGCTTATAAATTCGTTGATGTGACGAAAGGAGCTTCCATTCAGTTGTGCAATGACTAATTCATGCTGCCTCGATATCGCCGCTTGTACAACAAATAACGAATCTGCATTGAGTCCATCCTCATGTTATTCACTGGGGATCGTTGACGCTCACTCATTAGATGATCGATTTCTATCTTGTGAGACCACTTTACAGTTTCCTTCTAAACTCTATCAAACTGCATCCAGATTTTCTCTCTAGTTTGACACGTATATTTGTGGATTAAATGATATATTTCCTCATCGTTTTTATAGTCAATGCACATACTCATTCGAGCCATCGCTATCGTTTTCAATACCTGATCATATATGATTATGTCCAGCCTTTGGTAGCCAGCCAGGAAAGACTGCACGAGGCGTCTGCGGTTTTCTCCTACTCTAGAAAATGCAGCCTACGTTACCGGAGAAGCATGCTCATTTTCCTTCGAACTTGTGGGTAATCAGTACTACAAAACCCATCATCATTCTCCTAGTTGCTCGGCAAAACGATAAGATTACATCCACCTTGAGATGAATGCATGATTGGAGTGCATTTTCAGTGGTGCTTCGAGCCCATGATTACACCTCTTTGAGTCTTCCTTTCCCACCAGAGTAAGACATATGCCGTGGGGGTACAGCCTTGGTTCCGCGAGACAAATTCCCACTCCCATTCGGGCTGAGAGTTGCATAGAAATGTTATTTTTACTTTCTCGTTCTGTACACTGTGTGTTTCTTTCTTTTGTTTTCCAGAAAGTGATGTTTAAGCAGGGTGAGGTCGGTTGAATCGATTTTTCGTCTATCGAGAGCAAAGCTGCGACTGCTCTGACCACTAAATGGATCTAAACTAGGAGGGCTTCGGAGCTTGTAGCAATAGAGTATTTTGTGTGGGAAGGGCTCCTGAAACACTTCTCGTCTCCTCTTGAGCACTTGCGAATTCCTCCACCAATCCAGCCCTCTTACGATGTCTAGTTACAAAAACTCGAAACTAATCACCTGGGGATAACACTCATGTCACACCAGAATATAATTAACATTTGGCATTATCTTCGAAAACATCACGAGTGCTTCGGAATCACAGAAGCGTTCTTTAAACGCCAGGGCGGCTGCGTTCGTCTTCGGCGATCTCCAGCAAGCTGGTGATGGTTTGGGACAACTTTTGCTTAGAGAAATCAAACATTTCCAACTTTGAGATCGGAAGAATATGGCCCTTCTGCTATAATGATTATGCATATCCGGTGGGTCATGTATGCTATTGATCCGCATGGGATGGATGGATCCGCACTACCTTATTGCGACGTATCTCTTTGGTGGTGCATTGTCTCCGTCGACCTTTCAGTAGCTAGTACCAAAGAGGTCAAGGAAACACGGGAGCCAAGTTTTATTTTGTGATACTTGACTTGCATTCTTAGTTTCTAAAATATTTGATCGATACCTACCATCATTACAACACAAATGATTGTACCATAGGAATACTGAAAAGTGACAGCAAGAGAGATGATGCAAGAACACAATTAACTGTCGTACCGCGCTAACAGTGAGAATATCCGATATAACCGCCATAGATGTCTCTCCGCCGCACATTGAGTGGCATACGACGAGTGTTACACGTAATTTCGCTCTAGAGACCGGAACCCCATGTGAAATATTGAAAAGAATGAGATGTGGAAGTTTCGGACGCTATAGATTCGGATGTTCGACGTAGTCCCAACGAGCTAGCACGATTGTCCTCTTCGCTCTGGAGTGATTGATCGTCGAATTCTGGAAGAGGTTACACATTTCACGATCCAGTCGTCCTGGCACTTCCCTCGGATTTCACACTCGTGCACATCACAATGACTCTGTGATCGATCGCCTTTGTTAGGAGATTAGGAGAATTATGAGGATAAAACGGGCAACAGTTTCGCTTACGGGCAAAGCCCAGCCACAGGATGAGAACGTATGCAATTAACACTGAATGAAACTTCAAATTGTGCATGATGTAAGTGACAACTTCGCACCTCTACGGCTAGACAAAGGTTCAACACAAGCTGTGGCGTACTTCTGAGCCGCACCTTTACATCCACATGGTTGGCAAACCAGAGAAAAACTATTTTACTTCAGTGAGCATAAGTTCACGGAAAAATCATGATGCCTTACTCATTCGTCGCCGTCTGACTGTACATCTCAGAGCCCCAAAACATCTCCCACCGCATCTTTGACAGGACGAAGCCCTTATATCATAGTCATAACCAAGGTCGACGGCTCAAGGGCAAGGGAAAGAATGGTAGTGTAGATTTCACGAAAATCCCGACTTCCCGAGCGGCAAGAGCAAGTCCTAGTTGTTGACAGAATGCATAAAGTAGCAACATGGTAGCAAAGAGACACATGATCACCCCTCCACTTTCGATTATCTGAGTAAGCAAATCAAAACACAAGAAAACATCAGGCTTCCGAAAGTGGTCCGTGAGGCAGTTACTACTTTGTCCGACTTGACGAAACTTCTCTCCAGAAGTGGTATATTATGGCAAAAATAAACTGTACATGATATATGGTATATACATGGTGGAATGGAATCAATACGGATACATGGTGGGGCGGGGTTAGTCGTATAATGTACACAAATGAAACATATAACGGGGATTGAGTCAACCAAGGCGACCACAGTTACCCGAACGCGGTGGATGCCTGCCCATCTGGGTTTTGCAGCGAAGCCATAGCAGGCTCTTCTGGCGGAGGTATCACCTCAGCTTGGGCTCGAGGCTCCGTGACGACTTCAAGCTCGGTACCCGTATGGGGTTGATAGATACCTACAGTCTGCATCTGCATCTGGACTTGGGTTGCCTTGCCCGGGGGTCTACCCTCAACGCGCCTGACAAATTCACCCCAGCAAGCGCGCTCATCTGTTCCCATCCTTTCATATTGTTCCCTGAGAGGACCGGCAGCTTTGCGCCACACACCGCGGTGGCGGCAAACTGTGCTCTTCACATATCGACTCCCGAAGACACGCTCGAAAGCCGCGCGCTGAGTCATGCCTCCAGTACCTGCGCCGCGACCACCCCCATCACGTACGAGCGCGTCCATCATGTGGAAGCCACTGGTCAGTTCGGACACTGTATAATCGTTCGGCCAGCGCTTGAGAGGAGGATGAGGGTGGTAGGGGATGGGTGGCAGGGATACGGATGCAGACGGAGCCTGAGGTCCCGCCTGGCGTGATATGCTTGGAGATAGTGAGGGATCAGGTATTGGAGAAGAAGCTTGGGTGGGAGCGGGAATCGAAGGTGGGGTAGAAGGAGGATGGGAAGGTGCAGCAGTGGGCGCAGTAGTAGTAGCCGGCGCTGGAGTAGGATAGAATATTTGAGATGGATACGGGGGGTATGGACTGTTCACATAGTTTACGTTCGAAGTCTCTGTGATCGATGCAGACCCCTGAGTTATCGCAGACGTGGTGGCAACGTGAGCTGGGTAACAGTGATTGGGTACATGGACCTTCTGAACGGGCTCGGATGAAGAACCATCAGGCGCAGCACGCTTGCGCAGAGTCGGCACTGTCACTATGGGCGATCGTTCGTTTTTTGGAACTGAAGAAGTCTGGAACTGGGCCAGCGCCTGTGTCGCTACTTCTTGAGGAAGGCCAGGGCAATCGCGCTCGCTCAAGCCGTCGAGGAGACTCCTCCGTGTTTTGTACAGAAGACGCTGTTGTGTCGCCACTCGACGCACCGAACCCATCGTATGTTGCTCCCAAGTCCCAGAATAGGGATTATATGTATCAATAAATGACCCAGCCGTCAAAGCTAAATCTTTAACAAGCATTTCCAACTGCAAGAGCTGGAAGTATGGAAATGTGGGGTTCATGTAGTGCAGTCGGATCGGCTCTGTCCCAGCGCGATACCAGACCACGATCGTAATGGATCGATTGTAGTCCTCAAGTTGGCGTTGAATATCCAGATCGAGAGATGAACTGATCTCGTTCGCGGTCGGAGCCTTAGCTTTCCCATCGGGTAGGATGGTCTCTGTCAAAATGTTAGGACTCTTTGATGATGTTGAAGGGGTACGCTTCATCGGCTCAGGGGTGCGCTTGAGCGCGCCCTGTATAGAGTTTTGAGCGGATGGGACACTGTGTGTAGATACAATGGGTGCTCCGTTGATTGTATTCACATAACCGTTCATCTCTAGTGATAGAGCCTTTGTTCTGTAGTTTCAGCATGGTAATGACATAGAATACTGAGGAAGTAGCACCTCTACAAGTCCGGGATGAGGTCTCGAGTACCTGGTGCCGGTGTCCACGGACGAAGGTGGCAACCTGTGTCGGCCAATGCCGGAGGTCTCCCCACGTGTTTATTTACCAAGTGAACTTTCGGTCCCTTCCGCAGGATGCGAACCGAATCCTCACTGTAACATATGGCTTATTCTGCCCACATCTCCCTTAAAGCGAGGGCTCATGAATCTGCTGCGAGTGAAAATTTACGAACTGCTAGACATGCCTGCCCGCGAACATCGAGACCTCGCGACGATCCTCAAAGAAAGTCGCGCTACAACTTGTCATTGTCCATTCATCAATGTTCCAAGTTTTTTTCGCTCGTGCTCCATCATATCGAGGCGGGCTATAATCTGACCCACGGAAGCCTGCTATCGATGAGAAAGCGTGGATGATGCTCTCGAGTTCCACTATTGCCTGAACAGACCAACAAATATTACAGAATTGCGCTAATCCATTAGGCCATCATGGGAGAGGCTACGATATACCAATTTAGGAGATAAGACGGTGAACACTCGCAGCTCAAAGGTTGTTTGAGACTCATCGAAATGAATAGGCGTGTCATCTAGCACAATGTTCAAGACTACGAGGGATGTCAGTACACGAGTTACTGTGGGTATCAAGGTGGACATGAACCAAAGCTGACGACGGTCGTGTGTTGATTTAATTGAATAATTTACGCAGTGACTCCACCTGGTGTCCGAGACCAGCAAGAATTTGAACAGTCCCTTCTGCGTATTCTTACCATCTAGTAGTGGCGGTAGGTAATACGGATCTGAAGTGAAGTCTCAGTACCTTGTGGGCCAAGCGTCACATTTTTGTGGAACGAGTCTCAGGGAGCAAGGACTTGTATAGAAAAGTTCGGAACGGGTCCCGGCTTAGTCAAGCAAAGATAAACACCAGGAAAATTTAGATTATTTGAGTCGGAAATGGCGTGTGATGGCGCTTAGTGAGGACTTGTGGAGAGGGATGTGTTTGAGGTGGGCTTTTGATGTGCGTAGAATGGACTGTGATGTAGAATCTGGCAAAGGCAAAGGAAAAGGGAAGGAAATTGACGACGAACCAGACCACAAAAACGATGGTGGTTTTTCTCATTATGTACAACTGGACACTTGTGTGTCATTGACTGCTACTTTACAGATCACTTTATACGCAAGCGACAAGGCTCTCTACGTGCCTTTGACAAGAATAAGCGATACTTATCTTGTAGTTCGTACGATCAATTAGGCATGGTGGTTCCATTTGCAGGCACGGGGAAGACGCCACAATCGACGATAGAGGTCTGAACTGAAATTATCTCGTCCTTCATCTTATATGCAGATCCTTTTTTTCATTTTCAGCTATTGCCAATCCACAGAAAGTGCTCAGTATTCTGAACGAAAAGAGCAAATCCTACACGCCGAAACCGAAAAAGTTCAACTATCAGATGGCTATAACTCAAGCCGGTCATTACCAGCCACAGAGGCAAAGCTTTCGATTATATGAACCAAACGATTGGCATTCTGTGATTTCACTGTCGCACCAGTTTTCTACCTATGATGTGAGCATCAGTTGGTGATGAAGCGTAAGAAATGAGGTCATCTATACCAGGCCGTCACTGTATGACTTAGGACTTAGGATAACGTGGTCTTTTATATGTTTACGGTCTAATATATAGAGGGGAACCAGGGGAGAGATATCACACTAACGTTTCGTACGTTCCATTACCGAGAGCTTGAATTTGTTGACTAAACTATTCATTCGGCTAGCTGCTGATACTGACATCACGCTACTGAATCTGGCGCTGATGGCTGCAATCCGTATTTATTGAAACTTGAGAAATATATCAGCTCCACCATATCCACTCCTGAGCCTGTATTACCAGTATGTCTGTCCGCCGCGGTGAGTCAGTCTTTACCACTGTTTTACCTATTATAGCTATTTCCCTCTAGATTTCTCCGTCCAGGCCACGTTTTTGTTCCTCAAAAGAGTATAAAAGTGCGGAATGTATGGTATCAGGGTTCTCGGAGATCACGTCATAGTCTTTGAAAGCATGATACAGGAACTTCTCCATCCTGCAACATTATTGTGGCTCAGATTCAATCCCCCATGTTATAAGATCACGCCCCGGCTCGAACAAATCCCAGGCTTTCAGCTGCCCCGTCCCGCATTTCTCTCTCCCCAGAATTCTGAGTTACAGTGCAGTCAAGATGCCCTCAGAACAAGTTCGCTCTCATTCTCGCTCTGTTATAACTCGAAGCATCTATCGATATCACCCTTACACGAGGGTGGAAAGGGCTCATGTCAATGATTCTGTGGTTCGTCCTCTATCTTTTGTTCATACTTCCTCTCTGATCCTTGTCGGATAGATTGCACGAGATGATGATTTAATTGCACTTCGGATCTACGCTCTCTTCATCGCGCTTCCCGCCCCACACGTTTGCCAATCTTCACTGTTATTCTGAAAAACATTTTTCACTTGCGCCTCAGGTCCAAGAACATTGTCCGGCTCTTCTGCAAATTCAAAACCATGCCCCTGAAATTCTGCAGGCGGAAAATTCGAGCAGGGAGGAACGACAAAGGCGTAGGAGACTGCGCCGTATAGCACGGAGCCTGATGGTCAGTTTGAACGATCTTTTCGTCGCTGGATCTTGCCTTATACCCTTGTAGCCAGAGTTCGCGACGATAATCATGGAGGCCTTGCATGAAGAATGTTGATTACTCTTGACGCTTTCGCTCACTTCGAGTTCGGTATTCTTCTATACGACACAGCCTCGAGAACCAGCTCTTGTTTTCATATCTTGTTATTCCTTCTACCGCTTTTGAGCTGTAAATCTCGTGTGTTACTCAACGCTTGTCGAATTTTCCAACCAAGTGAACTCTTGGGCCACGTACCACTTTTGACGCGATGTATCGGATATCATTCAGACTGGCGATTGAAATATAGTAGAATGGTGAATCTGGATAGAAGTCATATCAGACCGTACGTCACATCACGACGTCTCTTCTGTTAGCTTATCTTCTTTCCTCATTAGATCTACTTCGCCGCATACTGAGTGTCTGGAAAGATATACATACCATATTGCCCGCCGCCCCTGCTATCAATGATCCTTGGGTTCTCAACCCAAGAATAGATATGTTAGCGGGGTGAAGAAACGACTGGTACCATCTTGCCCCAGTTTCGGATTCGTTATTCCTGATCAGAGAACGTGGGATGGACTTATCTGTGAGCGGAGGCACCACTTATTGGTTGCGCGGCGACTTGAAAACTGCGCGTCCCTGATGGAACTATCTTCGACGATCCCTGCGCAGCAGAAGTGCAAGGCCATGAGAAAGACGGAGGAGTGGACCTCGTTCCAACCACGCGATTTGATCTCCGTCGCTTCTGCGGGCCCGACCCTGAATCCGTCCTCTATTTCTTGCTTCTACATATGTATGTATGCATAAAGCCTAAAACAAAAGAAGAAGGAGCTTGCGACGAATTTCTTTGATATGGGAAATATCTTTAGGTCGAACCGTTGAAACCAGTATCAAATCCCAGGACATTGGTCTTGCGTTTCCAGATGATTCCTTGATTGCTATTTTCCGCCTCACATATCCGAAGTACGACTCATATGCGTGAGTTTAGGTAGACTCGTATCACAAAGAACAAATCAGTCGAGAAGTATAAAAGCCAAAATCAACAAGAAAGAACTTGCGAGATATTGAATCTCAAATTTCTTTTGGATTCAGATATGGGAAATATCTTCGGGATGAACCGTTGAAACAGGATCGTATCCCAGGAGATTGGCTTAAGTTCCGGATAATTCCTAGCCCCAAGATGTCCGCAACTTCGACCGCCAATGAGAAAGACCTTGACATATACGTCTTAGTTCGGGTGCATGTTAATCCATACCGCCAAGAACGGTTTAGTCGAGAAGCCGATATCAACACTCTGTACTGGAAAGGTTGTATGCCAAGGCTGTACACTGACGCAATGGATTGTTTACTTACATATCGACTGTCTCTCAACTCACAGTGGTGACCCACTTAGAGCATCACCTCTTTGAGGACAGTGTGTCTGGTCGTCTGTTCGACAATGAAAGCTTCGAAGTTGCTATGAGTGATGACGAACATCGATCCACCATTCTTGCATCATCCCCCGCATCCCACAATTAGACGAAACCGTTTTTCCTTTTATTCCTGATAATGCGACCATTAGAGACAAGACATACTTCTGCTCTCCGCTCCAGACTTATTCCCAGACCAATTTCCCACTTTCCGACACAACAGCCTTCATACCCCCACTCACCTTCTTCGCTCCCCTCCCCTTCGCCTGCTCCTTCATTCTCTCGTTTTCCAACTCCCGTTGATGTCTCGCAAGTGTCGCGCGCCTTTCGTGTTCTGCCTCTTCTTTCACTGTCTTCTGCGCCTCTCGGCGAGCGGCATTCTGTCGCTGGCGTTTAGTGAGCGTTTCTGGAGCTTTCTTTTGTTGAGATTGGGACAGGGAGTGTTCAGAGGTGGAGGGGCGGATTGTACCTAGAGAAACAGTTAGGGATCTCGTGTGTGCGGTGGAAAGAATGAAGAAAGGAGAAGGGAATAGGAAGAGACAAGGATGACGGGAAAAGGCACATACGAGATCGTCGGCTCTTGACGACATCCCACCCCGCGTTGTCATCCTCCCCATCAACATCTGCATCATGGGCGTCCTCGTAGTCGCCCCACGAGAAGCCCAACGCAGGCTGCTCATCAGCCTGGGGTTTCACGCGCATCACGCGTACGAGTGTTGGGTTATCGGGCGTTTCGAGCATACTAAACCGTTATTCGTTTAGTATAACCATATAAGGTTGAGCAGTGGATGAACGTACCTCTCGACACCAGTCTTCCTGGGCTTAGGAAGCATTCTTTCCGCGAGTGGGCGGCGCTGCTCAGATTTCGACGACCGTGTGTAAAAGTGATCATCTTCGTCAACGTCAGCGTCGATGTCCGTGGGTTTAGCAACGGGAGAAGAGGTCCCTGTCGCAGGATCGGCTTCACTCGTACTATTAGTATTGATGTCGACCGAACGTCCCGACTTAATGCGTCGCGATCCAACACGGGTCCAGGAGCTATCCGTGTCGACGGAGATGGACGACTGGGCTTTACCCAGCTGCCGATTGGTGAATTCAGGAGACGAAGTAGCGCTTGTACTGGGAGGTGTTGTCCGTTTTCCCTCGATTTTGGTATCATTGTATGTGGACGGGGTCGAACGAGACGCCTTGGCGTTTGATGATTCTGTTTGAGATGGTCGCGCACTGTCCGGTCGCTTCGACGTCGCAGAGCTCGCAAGTTTTGTCTTTTTCTTTCTCTTTGACTTGGTTGATTTTGGAGCATCGAACGACAAGGCTTCGAGTTCTGGTGTCGTAGAATCGTCAAGGCCACCTGGAATGACAGTTGGAAATGGCACCACTATCGGTGCTGGCGATGTTGATGATGGTTCAGAAGGCTCTGGAACGGGCGATGTACGTGCAGAAGACCTTTTCTTCTTCTTTCCTTTCTTCCCACTTGCTTCTGTGCCAGTTGACGAGCTCGAGGTCGCGCCCGATGGTCCGAATTGACTGTAGCCAACGCCAACGGCGCCAGCGACAACTGCAACGGCAATGGCAGCTTCAGGAGAGAGGATACTTTGAGAAGAACCCATTGTAAGGAGGACGCGGGAAGTAATGCGAGTTGTCTCTGACGTGGTTTTCACACGTGTTCAGACGCGTACTCACACACAAACAAACGCGTGCTCAGTTTCGTCACATTGCCATGATACAAACATTTTCCTTGTACGTTCGTGGACATATTTTCATGATCGTTTTGGCCATCGCTGTTGGAAGTTGAAGGCAGAATGCGAGGTCAATGTTGATCGAAACTGGCCATTTCTACGCAATTTGCCGAAAGCAAGTACTCGGCAGAAACGAGATGCTGGATCCATCATGATAGAAGTGCCCGTCTACAATCTCGGAAATGAGGGAGAACCAACCATGTGTTGACATTTGAGGATGGCGGACATAGAGACCAACAATCCGTGCTCAATTTTGTCACTAACACATGAAACGATCACCAGGTTTCATCGGCTAGTTCAGCAAATTCGGAACATCTTTGCCATTGTGTCCTATAGGTATGACTGAATTGCCTCTGAGTATAGAATGTACGTCTCACGAACCGTCCTTTGACCTCCTACCTTTCTATATCATACGCCCAGGACAGGAACGACAAGAGCACTCCCTAACTTTGGAAGGCGGATACGATGTAGCTGAGTACGTATGGGGCATGAAAACCGAGTAATGTGTGCTTATATCGGGCGCAGTCTGGAAAACATATGCCCCCACTCAGAATTGAAACTATATTAAGTTGAAAAGGACATAATACTCACGTAAGTCATGTCGTCCAGCCCAACTCATCACTCAAGTCAAATCGATGGCGTATGGAGCGCCAATATCGATCGGGTATGAAGCGCGTCCTGATCACCAGATCAGAAGAACACAAGTCTGGATCTGCTTGAAGATTGTCGACCAGTCGACACAACTCCCGGCCCCCTTCCTCTTTACCACCCACAAATAGCCAGAAATTCTTGACCGATGTACTACGAAATGACATGGCTATACGACAGAATGCGTCAGCTGGTCGCGTCATATCTTTCATGTCGGGGTAGACGAGTAGCCCGAAAACAATTGTATTGAGATGAGGTAGAGGAGGTAGATGTTCATGAAGCCAGGTCCACGCCTCCCATTCGTGAAATGTTGAACAAAGGAGCCTCTCAGTTTGTATTGCAAGGCGCTCTAGTGATACGCAGCGCGATAGAAAATTTCTCAGGCTCCCAATGTTTCCTGTGTAGTGTTTAGTCAACACCAGAGAAGTCAAATGTACAGATGTACGAGGATAGAGGTTTCCCCCATCTTGTACATATGATTTCAGAGCCGGGATTCTGATGCTGTGAAAAATCGACAACTCCCTCATGGAATCAACGATCAAAAATCGTATCTTGAGAAACGCAAGGTGGGTCAGTACAGTCGCGGGCGTAGCCGATGGAATGTCTTCATTCACCGGCCGGACGCGGATGGAGCACCATTGAATATTGACCATCTGGCGAAGGATTCTGCGCCATACATCAGAGCCTACGGTGGTATTACATTCAAACCGCGTGAGCTGGCCCCATTGCCATGCATGAAGATTTTGAATGAGTACAGAGTCTATATCTGTCATGAATGTGACGGAACGGAGTAAGGGCGAATTACTGAACGCGGTCACCAGCTCATCATCATTGTATCGCAAAGTTAGCTTCTCCAACACAGGGAATGAATCCCCGGGCAGCGTCAATATCTTGGACAAATCATGTTTTGACCATAGATCAGGAGATAATTGAAGCTCTGTGAGACGCGAAGATATTGACGACATTCCAACGGCGGATAGAAGATCAAGGTATCTGGGTTTGCGCCTCCAACAGTCGACTTCCTTGAGTATGAAGGTCAAGGGTTGACTCTTGGCCCTATTGAACCATATCTCGGGGAATGTACAGTCGTCCTCTGGTTTATAACGCAGGGATTCGGGAGTGAATTTATAGCCGATGGAATCCAAGTGTTCCCATGAGAAGTCTATGTATAGTGTGCTCCAGAGTTCAGGCGTGCTCAGAGCTGTGATTCTCCAATACGAACACACATGGGACAATCCAAGCGGAGAGCTACCGGTCCTGGACAACGGCTTTTGGTAGGTTGAATAGAAAAAGATTTGAACAAGGATCTCGGAGGGAACGCGAGTAACAACATGCTCTGAAGAGTCCGGTAGCTCCAGGAATGCGTCGGGTGGTTCTGCTAATTCAACAGAATACAAAACATGGAACTCAAACGTTACTATTGTGGGATCGGTTTAGAAGACTTACGACGCATTTCAAACGTGTTTTTCTGCACGTTCGTGCACATTGTCATCGTCGTTTCGGTCGGTTCCTTTTTTCTGAGGATCGCGGTTTGGAAAGAGTTTCAGCTTGACCGAGCTCTGACCCGTTCTACGGAATTTACCGAAAGCCCACTAATCGGCAGAATACCATATCAATCTCGATGGATGGATAGATGGATGGATGGACTCTGTTTATTCCGCCGGCAAGCCACTATGCAGGGCTAAGAGGCGGGGGTAGAGCGTCTACTCTACTCCTATGGTAAATACTAGCTCTCCATGTATCGTAACGTTGTCTGTAATGTTGTGTCATGTTATTAGAACTCGAGGGGCACTGGCCGACGGTGGATCCATACATAACAGAAAGACCTGTTCAGGGAATCTGGACGAGAAAGAACGGCGGCAAGTTGACTGTTGTTAACCGTGGCCCTTACGCATGCCAAATCCGCCACTAGCATGATCGTGAACAAATCATCTGTTGTTTCGGAACATCTTTCACATCTTTTCCTATGGGTACGACTGAGTTGCCTCCCGAGTGTACAATGTACGTCTGACACTGATTGTACATCTTCTATTCTTTGACCTCCTACCATTCTCTATCCATACTCCCAGCAAAAGGACCACAAAAGCGCTACCTAAGCTCTGAAGGGGAATGCGGGGTAGCTGAATGTGTGGGGGCATGGACAAGAAATATTGTATACTGACATCGGGTGCAGTCTCGAAAATGTATGCTTTGACTTAGGATTGAAATTGAAACGGGCATGATACTCACATAAGTCATGTCGTCCAACCCACCTCGTCACTCAGGTCAACCAAATTAGGTAAAAAGTGTGTCTTGATGACTAGATCAGAAGGATACAATTCTGCATCTGCTTGAAGATTGTCATCCACCAAGTCGGCACAACTCCCTGCCCTTGTCCTGACCACACACAAATGGCCCGACATTCTTCAGCGATGGACTGCGATGACATTGCTATACGAGAAACTGCGTCAGCTAGTCGCGTCTTTTATTCATGTCGGGGTAGACGATCAGCCCGAAAACAACTGCATTGAGATGAGGTAGAGGAGGTAGATGTTCATGAAGCCATGTCCACGTCTCCCAAACTTGAGATCTTGTACCGATGACCATTCGAGTTTGTATTGACAGGTGCTCTTATGATTAGTGACTGGCAGCGCGATATATATACGTTGTTGAGAAGTTATTCGGTACCAGAGAGAGGTTTATCCCATATATCACATGTGCTTTCAGAACCGAGAACGTGATGCTGCGAGAGATCGATAACTCGCTCACGGGGAAGAAGTCCAAAAGCTGTATCTTGAGGAACGCGAGGTGGATAAGTCCAGCGCGGGTGACGCCGATGGAGTGTTGTCTTCCATTGTATTGACATGGACGGAGCACCATTGAATATTGATCGACTTGCAAAGGATTCCGAACCATCGACTAGAGCCTAGGGCATTACATTCGAAGCGTGTGAACTGGCCCCATTGCCATGCATGAAGATTTAGAACGAGAACACCAAATCGATGTGTTATGAAAGTAACGGAACGGAGTAAAGGCGCATTACTGAACGCGGGCACCGGAGCACAATCATTGTATAGTAAAAGAGCTTTTCCAGCACGCGGAATGAATCCGCCGGCAGTTTCAATATTCTGGACAATGACACTAACACTAAGAGGAGTCGGTGAATAGCGTGCTCCAGAGTTCAGACGTGCTCAGAGCTGTGATTCTCCAGTACGGACACACATGGGACAATCCAAGCGGAGCTGCCCGTTACGGATGGCGAGTTGTGGTAAGTGGACTAGATAAAGAGTTGAACGAGGATCTTTGAGGGAAAGCGGGTAAGAACATGCTAGTTCAGCAAATTCGGAACATCTTTGCCATTGTTTCCCTTAGGTATGACTGGATTGCCTCTGAGTATAGAATGTACGTCTCACGAACCGTCCTATGACTTCCTACCACTCTATATCGATACGCCCAGGAAAGGAACGACAAGAGCACTCCCTAACTTAGGAAGGCGGATAAGATGTAGCTGAGTACGTATGGGGCATGAAAAACGAGTAATGTGTGCTTATATCGGGCGCAGTCTGGAAAACATATGCCCCCACTCAGAATTGAAACTATATTAAGTTGAAAAGGACATAATACTCACGCAAGTCATGTCATCCAGCCCAACTCATCACTCAAGTCAAAGAATTGATCCGGTATGAAGCGCGTCTTGATCACCAGATCAGAAGAACACAAGTCTGGATTTGCTTGAAGATTGTCGACCAGTCGGCACAACTCCCGGCCCCCATCCTCCTTACCACACACAAATAGCCAGAAATTCTTGACGGATGTACTACGAAATGACATGGCTATACGACAAAATGCGTCAGCTGGTCGCGTCATATCTTTCATGTCGGGGTAGACGATTAGCCCGAAAACAACTGTATTGAGATGAGGTAGAGGAGGTAGATGTTCATGAAGCCAGGTCCACGCCTCCCATTCGTGAAATGTCGAACCAAGGAGCCTCTCAGTTTGTATTGCCAGGCGCTCTAGTGATTCGCAGCGCGATAGAAAATTTCGAAGGCTCCCAATGTCTCCTGTGTAGTGTTTAGTCAACACCAGAGAAGTCAAATGTACAGATGTACGAGGATAGAGGTTTCCGCTATCTTGTACATATGATTTCAGAGCCGGGATTCTGATGCTGTGAAAAATCGACAACTCCCTCATGGAATCAACGATCAAAAATCGTATCTTGAGAAACGCAAGGTGGGTCAGTACAGTCGCGGGCGTAGCCGATGGAATGTCTTCATTCACCGGCCGGACGCGGATGGAGCACCATTGAATATTGACCATCTGGCGAAGGATTCTGCGCCATACATCAGAGCCTACGGTGGTATTACATTCAAACCGCGTGAGCTGGCCCCATTGCCATGCATGAAGATTTTGAATGAGTACATAGTCTCTAAATGTCATGAATGTGACGGAACGGAGTAAGGGCGAATTACTGAACGCGGTCACCAGTACGTCCTTACAGCATCGCAAAGTTAGCTTCTCCAACACAGGGAATGAATCCCCGGGCAGCGTCAATATCTTGGACAAATCATTCTTTGGCGACGGATACGGCGATAAGTGAAGCTCTGTGAGACGCGAAGATATTGACGACATTCCAACGGCGGATAGAACATCAATATATCTGGGTTCGCGCTTCCAGCAGTCGGCTTCTTTGAGTATGAAGGTCAAGGGTCGACTCTCGGCCCTATTGAACCATATCTCGGGGAATGTACAGTCGTCCTCTCGTTTATAACGCAGGGATTCGGAAGTGAATTTATAACCGATGGAATCCAAGTGTTCCAATGAGAAGTCGATGATAAGTGTGCTCCAGAGTTCAGGCGTGCTCAGAGCTGTGATTCTCCAATACGAACACACATGGGACAATCCAAGCGGAGAGCTACCGGTTCTGCACAGCGGTTCTTGGTAGGTGGAGTAGATAAAGATTTGAATGAGGATTTCGGAAGGAACGCGAATAATAACATGGTCTGAAGAGTCTGGTAGCTCCAGGAATGCGTCGGGTGGTTCTGCTAATTCAACATCATGCAAAGCATGGAAATCAAACTTTACTATTGGCGGGCGGTTTAGAAAACTTACGACGCATGTCGAACGTGTTCTTCTGCACGTTCGTGCACATTGTCATGGTCGTTTTGATCGACTTTTTTTTTTTTTGAGGATCGCGGTTTGGAAAGAGGTTTCAGCTTGACCGAGCTCTGACCGTTCTACGGAATTTACCGAAAGCCACTACTCGGCAGAATACCATATCAATTCTCGAGGGGCACTGGCCGACGGTGGATCCATCCATAATAAAAAGACCCGTTCAGGGAATCTGAGACGATGACGGAGAAACAACGACGGCAATTTGACTGTTAACCGTGGCCCATACGCATGCCAAATCCGTCACTAGCATGATCGTGAACAATCATCTGTTGTTTCGGAACATCTTTCACATCTTTTCCCATGGGTACGACTGAGTTGCCTCCCGAGTGTACAAAGTACGTCTGACACAGATTGTACATCTTCTATTCTTTGACCTCCTACCATTCTCTATCCATACTCCGAGCAAAAGGACCACAAAAGCGCTACCTAACCTCTGAAGGCGAATGCGGCGTCGCTGAATGTGTATGGGGCATGGACAAGAAATAATGTATACTGACATCGGGTGCAGTCTCGAAAATCTGTGTTGACTTAGGATTGAAATTGAAACGGGCATGATACTCACATCAGTCATGTCGTCCAACCCAACTCGAGGCTGTATCTTGAGAAACGCGAGGTGGGTAAGTTCCGCGCGGGCGACGCCGATGGAACGTCGCCTTCCATTGTCTTGACACGGAAGGAGCACCATTGAATATTGGTTAACTTGCAAAAGATTCCGAACCATGGGCGAGAGCCTAAGGCGGCATTACATTCGAAGCGTGTGAACTGGCCCCATTGCTATGCATGAAGATTTAGAACGAGAACACCAAATCGATGTGTTATGAAAGTGACGAACGGAGTGAGAGCGCATTACTGAACGCGGGCACGGAGCACAATCATTGTATAGCAAAATGAGCTTTTCTAGCACGGGGAATGAATCCGCGGGCAGTGTCAATATTCTGGACAAATTACTTCTCTCCCAGTACGATGACCGAGGCGACAAATGAAGCTTCTTGAGGCGTGTGAATCTCCACGAAGTTCCAACAGAAGATGAAAGATGACGATAGTTGGCTTCGCGCCTCCACCACTTAACTTCCTGGAGTATGATGGTCAAGAGTCGACTCTGGGAGATGTCCGGTAGTCCTTTGGTTTATAACGCATGCATTCGATACCGAAAAGCCCATGGACATCAAGGTTCAAGGAGAAGTCGATGAATAGCGTGCTCCAGAGTTCAGGCGTGCTCAAAGCTGTGAATCTCCAGTACGAACACACATGGAACATCCAAGCGCAGCTGCCGGTTACGGACAGCGAGTTTGGGTAACTGGACTAGATAAAGAGCTGAACGATCGGGAGGAACGCGGGTAATGACATGTTCTGAAGAGTCTGCTGACTCCAGGAGTGCATCGGGTCGTTTAGGAGCGTGTTTGGTATCTGCCAATTCAACATGCACAAAACATGAAACTCAAACTTTAGTATTTCTGGGTCCATTTAGTAGACTTACTTTTCCTCTACGTTCGTGCACATTGTTGTAGTCCTTCGGTTCGAAATACGATCTCTGTTTGAAGACTTCTATGTAGGTCGATCGAACTCTGACGGTTGCTACGCAACTTGCCGAAAGCCACAACCCGCCAACCAATGGCCGATGCTGGATCCATCATAATCGAGGATGCTCGTATATATAACTCTGAGACGATGAAGGAGAAACAACGATTGGATAGTGAATGGTTGACAACGAAAGGACGACGCGTTCCTCCTGAGCCCGTCGCAAGCGAGACTAGCATATTAGCGGCGGGACATCCGAGTCTGTCTTTCCAACTTTGAAGGTCGGAGTCGTTGAACGTTGGCAAACCATGATATTATTGATTGTGAGTACTGATGGCTTGTCTGATTTTGATACAACCGAGAAATAACGTATAGGTGAAGGATATTAAATCTACATTAAGCGACAAGAAGATGCAGGACATAAACCACCAAGAAGAAGTAAGTAAAAACGAGCCATCCGAGCGTAAAAAAGTTATTGATCATCCTCAGTCATGTCAATGGGTGCGAACATACGTCTCTTCCGTTGAGACTTGATGGGGAGCGGCAATCCACTATGACTGGGCGACATCGGGATTCCACCACTTGGAGCAGTCAAGCCCATCCGCGGCGGGCACACCGCCGTCTCCGTCTCCTTTCCTTTGCCTGTCTCACTAATATCGACGCCGTCCTCTTGCCTGACAGTCGACGACGGAGAATTGGAATCGCGAACTCTGATCATCGCCAGCATGTTTGCAAGGTGAAAGTTGCCCTGATTAATGCCAATCAGATCAGTCAAAGGGTGCTTGACTGGAATTGGAATCCGACTGACCAATGAACCAGACCGATTTACTTGCGAACTCTCACCCTGAGCATCACTTGTAAGATCGATGGGGTACGACGAAGAAGACTCGGCAACTACGCCATTTGTCAGTACCGCTTTGCTGCCCACGTTGATAGTATCCATCTCCTCATTGGACTTTCGATGCCTCGTACAATGTCCCTGAAGGTTCTGAACCTGCCTCCTCAACCCTTCGATCTCATTACGCATCTCGTTCACCTCGCGTTGATGATCCTCCTTCAACACTCGAATTTGTCCAAGAACATCCTCCAACTTGACCAATTTATCATCCCCACCCAGTTCTCCATGTGCACCACCAGATCGCGATGTACCCGCGTCAGCAGACACAGACCCCGATACTGACGCCCCAGAAGACCTCTCCCTCATTCTCTTACTTCCAGCCTCCCTCATAGAGCCACTCGTACTGAGCACATCTGCAAGTCTCGCCATTGTATCTTGCACAATCGACACAATCCTCGTGGCAACTGGGCTCCCATCCACCTCGGTCCCCTCTGGGTCGATATCAGGATGTACAGGACTATGCGCCCCGCTCAACGAGCCCCCAATCATACTACCCCTTCGCGAAGGACGGTAAGGCGCCGACGCAGAAGGTGAATAAGGCAGATAGTCGTTGTATGGACTTTGAGGATGATACGGCGGAGCGAATGAAGAGTGATACCTCGGTCGGCCGGGGGGTGGTGGGTACGCGTACGGATGATATCGTCTGAAGGGCGAGGAGCCAGGCGTGGCACTATGACGCTGATACACATCATAGTACCCACCCCTTTCATACCGACGGTCGGTACGATTATGCTGCAGATCTCTCTCATGCTCGTGCTCGTGCTCGTGCCCATGCTCACTAGTATGATATTCTCTCATCCCCTCAGGTTCGTGAGTATCGCCATCGTTTTCGGGGTCAGACGAGCCAGAGCCAGACCACGCAGCTGCAGTGAGCTGATATTCCTCACAGGTTGCAGTCCGTCCCGGTGGCGGTGGACCAGGAAGAGGCGGGAGTTCACGAGGGCTAGAACGAGGACGGGGGCGAGGTGCCTCTGTTTCCATGAGGTTGTGAGATGACGTCGAAGCAGGAGAGGTAGATTGCGGCGGAGACTGTGGGCAAGACTGAGAGTCGAGAATCTGCAAAGTCGGAAACGGTGTACGTGAATCCATTGGGGCATCTGCCTCAGTGATCAACGGTGATATGAACGGCTCAACGCGTGGGGAAGGCGGATCGACATCCATAGTACCAGTAGTTGTCACATCCATGGCACCAGTACTTGATTCAGAGCTCGTTTCGGGAGGAGGTACTTCAACTATACGACTCTCAGGCACTGTCTCCGTGGCAGTTGGAGTACTAGCAGCGACAGTAGTTAAATCAGCAGGGGGAGCAGAAACGGGCGGCTGTGGCAAAGACACATATGAAGGCACAGACCCAGTTACAATCGCAGGAACCAAAGATGACTGCTGAGGCTGAGTCAGAGGAGTTGTAAGTGCAGTAGAGTCAGATCCTGAACCAGAGCTAGAGCCAGAAGCGGAAGGTCCAGAGCTAGAGGGAAAACGAGTGGCAGCAAGAATGACAGGACTATCAGTCACACCAGTTGCTCTTACTGCAGGAGCACGTTGAAAAACACCTATTGAAAAGATTAGTCATGCGCACATCGAAAAAAAAAATCGATGTCGAATGGGAATCAAAACTTCAACACTGCATTAATAAAGAAAAAAAATCCGTCGCATATCCTACCATCATGAAGCCAAAAACGAAGCACAAAAATAAGAAGAGAAGAGAAAAAAAAACTCACGTTCCCGCTCCTTTGCATCCCACTGCGGTACCTGCGGAACATACCACGCGGCCCTCGGCGACATCGCTATCCCTCCATTCGCCGCCTGTACCTTTGAAGCTTTCGCCCTCTCCAGCGCCTTGCTAACCCGCGCATCCCAAGTACTCTGCCTCTTTTCCAAGCCCGTCCCTCCTTCTCTTACGCCATCCTTGCTCGTACCTTCTACGAGAGCGGCGGCTGCAGATAGAGTAGGATCACTGCCCTTGGCTACACTCCTACTCCCGCTCCTGCTCCCACTCGCGCTCGCACCGCTAGCGCCAAAAAAGAACCCACTCAAACTCCCTCTCACACCTGATTTTGTAATCAACTTTGAATACGGATTACTGCTCAGATTAGAAGGCTGAGCAGGGGCGCTCGAGGGAAGCGTGGATGTCGGTGCTGACGTCGTAGGGGTAGGAAGAGCTGCGGTACTCGCGAGCTGCGCCGGAGTTGAGAATGACGCTTTGATGACGCGAGGGGTACTCGCGGACGTCGTCGTAGTTGGAACAGCGGTCGAACTGGGTGGCGCAAGCGCAGACGGTGCAATATCACTCTCATCAGCGCTTTTTTCCTTCTCCTGTTCATTCTGCTTGTCACCCGCATCACGGTGAGGCTGCGGGGCAGGGAAATCGATATCCATCGATTCAGGCTGGGGTTCAGGATACCCTAGCCCCTCGGTCTGCAAAATCCTATCATCATCATTATCAATCGCATCCTCCTTCTCCTGCTTCCCCTGACTATCTCCCCCACCCGCACTCGGATCTGCGCCTACACCTCCTACCAACATCTTCCTCCTCGCATGCATCGCCTCGATGTCCTCAATCTCGCATCCTCCAAATACTTTGTGTTCGTCTCCACTCCACCTTTCCACGAACCGCCTGATAACGTCATCAGTGCGTACCTCTTCCTGGGCAGTCCCTTTTTCTTCTTCGTTTTCTCTTCCTTCATCTCGTCCTTTTTCCTTCCCCATTTCTTCATCGTTCTGATCCTCAACGAGAGACGAAGAAGGAGGCGGAGGAAGAGAAGCCCGCGTATCATTCTCCTTCACATTCTGCTGACCCGCATCCGCATCCTCACCTCCCTCTACTCTCGCTCTCTTCGCAGGCGGCGCCGACTCCGACTCTGACACTGCATTATCATCTTTCACCTCCGCATCAGTGGTAGCAGGTACTTTCGGCCTGATGATAACCTTCAACGCCAGCGGCTTCCTCGGTAAATCCAGTTCCGCCTCTGTCGTTTTCTTTTCGCTCGATGCTGTACTCGGGCTCGAAGCAGGTAAGGCCTTTTCTTGATTCTTCGACTCGTCGTCGTCCTCATCTTCACTCCTTGAAAAGTTCCCCACGTTGAAGACCTTCTCCATCCTCGATTCCGCCGCCCCCGTTTTCCTCTTTTCGCCCATGGCGCTGGAGAAGCTCGATCCAGGCGGATTGATTGACTCGTCCTCCTTCTTACTGCTGGACATGGTCCTCCCGATGATCCCGGGGAGCGGACTACTCGGGAACTTTTGTTTCGCCGCCGTCGTTTTCTTTTCTGTGGGACTCGGGCTGGTGTTTGCCTCTCTGACCAAGATCACCGAGTTCAAGTTCTGCACCTTCGATTCCGCATTCACTACCTCCTTCTCCTTCACTACCTCTTTGTCCTTCTCTTTGTCCTTCCCCTTCCCCTTCCCCATCCTCTTCTCCTTCGCCACCTCTTTCTCTTTTTCCTTCCCCTTCTCCTTCTTCACCTCTTTCTCTTTCTCCTTTTTCTTCTTCATCTCCTTGTCCTTGTCCTTCCCCTTCCCCTTCTCCTTTTCCTTTACTACATCCTTCTTCTCCTTCTCCTTCTTCACTACCTCCTTCTCCTTCTCCTTCACTACCTCCTTCTCCTTCTCCTTCTTCGCCTCTCCCTTTCCCCCCTCCTTATCCTTCCCCTTCCCCTTGTCTTTTTCCTTTTCCTTTTCATTGTCCCCATCCGCCCCACGCTTCCTCTTACCCGTCACCTTTTTCGTTTGCTTCTCCTTGTCGTTTTCGGGGTCTGCGGGAGGGGCGGGCGGAAGGTTCCAGTAGAAGCGGCCGTCTGAACGCTGTTCGAGTCCGGTGGTGAGGGTCTTGTATGATAAGCCCTGCGCACATTCTTCTTTTGTAAGATGAAAGCCTTTATGGCCTTTCAAGACGAAGCGAGTCCAATCTGTAGAGCGCAGAAGTATTAGTTGGGATAAAAAATAATTGAACGAAGGAAACCTTTTTTGAGAACGTCTCCTGCATACTCTTCCTCCTCAAACTCTTTCCAGAACCACATCAGGAACTCTTCGCGATTGACGAGCCACCTCCGATAATACCTCGTCAAAGCGCGATCGAACATCGGACTCCTCCACATCTTATCCATGCCATTACTGGCCATGGCCTGCTGGGCCTGTTTGAGAAAAGTGGCACACAACCTGGACACATGGAGGAAATCAAACTTGTAGTCCTTCCACTCTTCGTCGCGCTGCTGGCTCGTCAACACCAGGCGCAGGCTCTCCCACTGGAACTTCATGGCAAACATGAGGGGGAGTCGATAGCCCTTTGGGACGATGGTGGTGGAGCGATTGCGGCTGGTGACGACGCACCAGGGGTCGGAGGAGCCCGGGGGGTGGCGCGGGGGAAGGTCGAAAGCGTCGTCGAGGAGGTGGGCGATGAGGGTGGATTCGGACCAGGAGTGGGGGCGGATGTACTCGAGCTCGTCGGGGTGCTTCCAGGGCTCGAGGGGGTTGGGGGGGACGGGGAGGGGGCGGGGGCGAACGAGGATGGTGAGCTTGTCGTCGGCCTGTTCGTGCTTGATGCGGACCGGCGGCGGGGACGGAAAAGCGGCGGCGGCGGGCGAGTTGGCGCGCGCGGGCTTCGGCTTGGGCTTCGGCGGGCGCGGACGGGATGGCGACGACGCCCGCGGCATGATCAGCACGGCCGCTCGGTCCGGACGGCGGCGCAGGCGGCGGTCTTGTGAGCGGAGGGCCGGCGTGGTGGGCGCGCGCGCGGAGTCTTGACAACACACTAAGCGTCCCCACTCGAGGTCGCTCGTCAAGTTTCACCAAACACGTGTCAACTCCTCTGCTATTTTTTTTTTTTTCACCCAAGGCCATTCGACAATATATACCCTCCACCATCCACTAGTGACCCTCCCCACACCAGTCCCCCCATGTCTCAAGGCGGTTTATCACCCGCATCCCGGTCAGCCCGCAGTGATCTTCCCGATATAGCTCGCACTCGGAGCTTTTTATACCCTGGCCAATCACAACAGAGTGTGCAGCACGCATTCCTGCACGACGGCGACAGCCTCATAGTAACAACTTTGAGTCGCCGTTGATCTCGAGTATACTACACCGTCCGACAGTAGACAGCGCATATCGCGATAATGTGAGCCCTTGAAATGCCTCTTGCAACGGGTAGCATACTCTATACCCACATGAATATTCATCAAGCTCGCAGGAACAGCGGTCCGGAATAGATTATGCTACTTTTCCATAACATACTTTATTTGACAACATTTTCCATCACTTCTCAATAATGAGTATACTCCTGACCCCGGACCCCGCCCTCGTCTGAATGAAACAGAGGCATGGTAGACTCTCCGCCGCAACCGTCAAATACCATAATCTTCTGACCTCCATGCACATGGATACATATCCGAGCCGCCGACGTGCTCTGTTCTGATGCTCCACTCCCCAGGTTTGTATGTATCTACAATTCTTAAATCCTTTCCACTACCCAGCGAGTCTGTATGACCATTATAGGATATACACTAACTCTCAAAGCTTGTGTGCTATAGCCAGACAAAGACTGATCAACAGATGTATCCTATTATCGTTCTGCAATGGTACACTCGACGTGATACATTTTCCAAAGATCAATTTCTTTTTCCATGGTGCAAGAGCCGCCTTATCACAGAAAATATCACATCCACCTCGTGGATGCCCTCTGACATTACGCAGTCTGACTCTACCACCCAGGGCTTCATGGTTCGACCGACGTTCGATCATGTCATAAAACTCTGCAGCACTCGAGGTGCCAATGTCCAGGTTCCCTCACGCAGGGAAGAAGCCACCCACGGGCGAATTCATCTATCAAATCTCGAGAAAGAGTGAGATTAGGGATATCAATCGTCGTGCAGTCCTTCAGGACTGTCATGAGGTCTTTGAGAGGATGGGCGGACAGTATTCCAGATCGGAAAGAGACCCGAACACATGATGAAGTTTACAATCCGACTCAGCAAAGAGCACTGCTGGACTATGAGGGAGGTCAGGGAAGGAACCACGAGGTCAGGGAAGGTGATCAGTGTATCGGGTGATCTAGTGTATAAATTCAAGTAAGTTAAATGAGGGAGGGCTGCTCTACAACCTCTCCTTTCGGTCGATACGGAGAGCAGTAAAGTAGGTCTGTAAGATGAGAGCATTGCTTCAAAATCAAATGAAGGCGTTCCAGGTCGACTCCGCATAAATGTAGTTTTCGCAGGGTATTGCGAAAGGGGGCAAGTTACAGGATCGTGGAAACAGGTAGTCCACCTTTGAGGGTAAGGGATCGAAGTCTGCGGAAGAAGGTTGGGTGGGTATCGGGTAAAGCTTGGTCCGGATAAAGAGAGTTCGGCATTTCTTCAATTTCAAGGTCGGTGAGAGAGGTACACTTGTTTAATGCAGGTGAGGCCCTGCCTATACTTCCTACATACACAAATCTTCAATGATTTGAGCCGATTCCATGGGAATGCGAATGAGAGCATCATTCCTAGGCAGCTGCGTGTCATACTAAGCCTTCAAACCTTCGAGGGACGAAGCCAAATCCAAATGGGCTGCGTGCAGTCATTCATCTCATACAAACATATTGCGAAGAAGCGAATTTGCGACCATGGGATATCCGTGAGAAGCAAGTTTGGAGTGTCAGACGAAAAAGTCAAGTCTGTGAGGCCACTAGATTCTCCAAAGAGGTTTGTGTATGACTCCGGACGTGATCCAGCCATGACGAAGCGAGGCTGTCCCAATCCGACAGCCAAACGCTGAATATTGGATAGAGCTCCCGGTGGGAATATTTCCATTGACTTTTTGCTTCTTGCTGCTCGTTTTGTCCCACTTGAGTATACTGATGCGGCTCAGGAATGGGATCAAGCTCTGCGTTTCGACCGTGGACCACACATCAAGCTCGACACAGCTGACGTCTGGTAGGATTGTCCCATTCGAAACGCAGGCCGTTCCATTGCTGACATTGGTGAGCTGGCATTCCCGGGTCCAAGGTTGACCTTTGTTATTCCCCAGAGCTCAGGCATAGTGTGCGACAACTGTCGCCACCTTCTAGAGACTTGGCCTAATGTCCAAGGAGATATCCATTTCAGAACTATATTGGGTTTCTCTGTTTTCCCCGCCGGCGAATAGAGAACGAAAGTTATGTTGCAGAATCTCAGGAGGGAGACGCTTATGGGGAGCAAGGGCAATTGAGAGCCTTGCGATATGTTCGGTCAGAGAAAGTGTTGATTGGGATTCTAGGGCCTATGTGGCCGTGTAGCCGAAATTTCTGCGCATAGCTCGCGCCTTCGAAAGAAGGACTCGTCCCCGCAATATCTCTTTATCGGATAACAGAAGCTCGTTGGTGATTCCAGCTTCATCTTCTAATCGTTTGATAAAGACATTGTCGGTCTCCTCCAAAGATAAAGGCCATGGTGCTGTTGTTTACCTAAGAGTGCTAGAAGTGGAAGGAACGATTGGAGCAACAGCAACACTGTTAAAAGAACACTAGATACTCACCGCAGAAAATTGGATGACTTGAGACGACGATTTCAAAACCATCCCGTATTCGTACGGTGAAGTATAATTGTCTATTCTTTTGATGCACAATCAATCCTATCTTGTATTATTTTTATGATGAATTATACTTGTGTCAACCTTAGACAATTGTTTCAGGATGCTTGCATAATTGATGGGAATTTCGATTGTGGGTCTGTTGTTTTCGGAATTTTGACAACTGACTTTGCTGGCTTCATTGTTTAAGCATGGTGGGTGCGTGGGACTAGTCGAGGATCGTGAAATTATCGTTCGCCTGATTCGTACGAGCGGCAGGGATGGAAACCCGGCGGCGGCAGAGGCGGGGACGGCGGGCAAGTTGGCGGGTGAGAGTTTGGGCTTGGGCTCCGGTGGGCGCACCGCGCGCGGAGTCCTTGACAACAGAATAAGCGTCCCCACTTGAGGTCGCCTGGTCAAGTTTCACCAAACACGTGTCAACTCGTCTGCTATGTCTTTTTTTCCGCGAAAGCCATTCTACGACGCCGTATAATATAGAACCCTCCATGGCGCTCAACATCATGCACTAGTGACTCTCCCCACATCAGTCACCCATCTCTCGTCGTCTCCTCATGTCTCAAGGCGATTTATCACCTGCATCCCGGTCAGCCCGCAGTGATTTCCCCGCTATAGCTCGCACGGAAGCTTTTTATACCCCAGAAAATCACAACAGAGTGTGCAACACGCATTCCTGCACGACGGTGACAGACTCACAGTAAGAATTTTGAGTCATCGTGGGAACTTTTTCTATCCCGAGTTCGAGCTCCAAGTTAAAACATACTACACCGTTCAGTGCATATCGCAATAACGTGAGCTCTTGAAATGCCTCCTCGACTCAGGTTTGCAACGAGTAGCATACTTTATACCCATCCAGCAGGACATGAATATTCATCGATCCCGCAGGAACAGCGGTCCGGAATGATTATGCTACTTTTCCTCAACATACTTACTTTATTTGACAACATGTGCAATCACCTCTCGATAATGAGTATACTCCTGACAACGCTACCGCCCTCGACTTACAGACTGACAAGTAGTAGGATATGTAAGCCTGGAAACCCTGGAACTTGCTCTCTCTCGGCCGCAACTGTCAAATACCATAATCTTCCGACTTTCATGCACATGGATACATATCTGACAGCCCAATCATCCACACTTCCATCTCGGCCGCCGACTAGAATGTTTTTCAGTCGCTTTGATCTGATGACTCGTAACGTTACTGATGATGCGCCACTCCCCAGGTTTGTATGTATCTACAATTCTAAATTATTTCCACTACCCAGCGAGTCTGTGTGACCATTCACAGACATGACAGTTTTGTCACCAAGTACTTACATGCGGCATTTCCGAAACCCTTTGATTGATAGCAGTTCGGTCTTCGTTTGTGCAAGGGCGATATCGCATCTTTTCCAGACATCTTCCAGAAGTAGCTTAAGCTTCGTTGGCGCATGACTCGTTTCAGTGCTATAGTGCTTTACCGATAGAAGAACTTTTGGTCTTCAAGCACCTAAGAACGGTAGTAGGTAATGGTATCAATGAGGGACGCTGCTGTACCCAGTAGGAGCTACCAAAGCTAAGTGGTGTCGTTCATTTCCTTGAATCATTTTCAAAAGCTCTAATTTATCGCGTCCCTAGATGAAATTTGAGCTGGCGTGTGAATTTTGGATGCCGCATGATTAGCGAGTATCCTACAGCCCGTAGACACTGACAAAGAGACGGTGTTTATGGTGCACGGCACCAAATCCTTATTGATACAGGGAAATATATACCAGTCCTTCTTGAAGCTTGAAAGCATAGGTAAATTGGGAGATGCATGGACAGCCAGGCAACGTAATAAGCTTGAAAATAAAAAAAGAATAGCAAAGGAAAGCGTGTCAAGTAATACTACTACCACTATTCACTGATCTTTCCAATCAAAATCGGCGTGCAGATTTGGAGAAAGACGATGGAAGGTACACTCCACGTGATACAATTTTGACAGATTATGCAATTTCCTTCTCCATTGTTCAAGTCTATATTCTCGAGGATACCCTCTGACCCTGTGCAGTCGAACTCGATCGAACAAGTGTTCGTGTCTCAACCGACGTTGAATCATGTCATAAAACTCTGCAGGACTCGAGGTGCCGATGTCTAGGTTCCTCACACGAGGAAAAATAGATCCTATCACGAAGCAAGCCACCAAATCACGAGGAAGACTGATATTGGGAATATCGACCGTCGTGCAATTATCCAAGAGGTTTACGAGGTATGTGAGAGTCCGTTCTGGAGGATCAATAGGCCGCTTTCCGCAGTGGTAAGCGAACTTTTCAAGTTTTGCGCCCGAGCGGATGAGGAAGTTAACAATTTTACCCACTGAGTCTATACCGGGGCCTGTGCAGACTACGAGTGAAGTGAGGGAAGGAGCCACAATGGGAGCCAATTGGTCAGCGAAGGATGACGGTCTGCATAATTTCATGTATAAGTAAGTCAAATGATATAAAGTTATGCACGGCTGGTCCAAACACCGGCTCGAGGTTGGCATCCAAATGGAATAATGTAGTGCTGTAAGATTAAAACATCGACTAAGAATGAGAGAGAGGAATCCGAGCTTTACCCACTCTATACGAAGTCTTCGAATGGTAGGGGGGAGTGTCAACAATAGACAAACAGGTATCTCCCTGTTGAGGGTAAGAGATTGAATTCTGGGGAAGTTTATTGGATAGCAAGGGCCGATGAGGGGCTGGTTTGATGAAAGATAGACAGGATGTCGAATCTCAAGGTGAGTGAGAGAGGTACACTTCTCTATGGTTGTCAAGATCATGACTTCGGTGAGGTCACCGTCCTGCACTCTCTGGTATGCCTGAATCGATAATGATTTTAATCGATTCCATGGGAATTGAAATGAAAGAGTTATACGGAGGAACTCGCCCATGTTGAATCTCAAACTTTCGAGAGACAACATAGAAGCAAAGGGATTGAAGATATCACGAAGCTGAATCCAGGTAGGCCGCGTGCAGTCGATCATATTAACATCAGATGTGCACAATGTGAAGGAGCGAATCTGGGACCATGGGATATCAGTGAGAAGAAAGATCGGGGTGTCAGATAAAAGAGTCAAGTCTGTGAGGCAGCTAGATTGTCCAAAGAGCTTTGCGTATGACCTCGGATATAATTCAGGAAAAACGAGGCTGGGCTGTCCCAAATTGACAACCAAACGCTGAATGTTGGATAGAGATCCTGGCGGAAATATTTCCATTGACTTTTGTTTCATCGTGGACATGACGCACCAGTCAAGTACACTGATACGGCTGAGGTATGGGATTAAGCTCTCTGTTTGGATGGGTGACGAGATAACAAGCCCAATACGGCTGACGTCCGGTAGGATCTTCAACACATGTAGTAATCGAGTTTCGATATTTTCCATTGATAAGCTGACATGCACGGGTTGGATTGGGACCATTGTTATTCCCCAGAGCTCACGCATAGTGCGAGACAATTGTCGCCACCTTCTGCATACTTGTCCTAATGTCCAAGGAACCTCAGATATGGCCAATTCAGAAGTATATTGGGTTTTGTTGTTTTCCTCGCCGGCGAAAAGAGAACAAAAAATATGTTGCAGAATCTCAGGAGGGAGATGCTTATGGGGAGCAAGGGCAATCGAGAGCCTCGCAATATGTTCGGTCAGAGAAAGTGTTGATTGGGATTTTAGGGCCCATGTAGTCTCGAAGTCAGGGTTATTGAGCATAGCTCGCGCGTTCGAAAGAAGGACTCGTCCCCGCGATATGTCTTCATCGGATAACAGAAGCGTGTTAGTGATTCCAGCTTCATCCTCTAATCTTTTGATAAAGACATTGTCGGTCTCCTCCAAAGATGAAGTCATAGTACTGTTGTTTGCCTAACAGTGCTCGAAACGATTGGGACAACACTGTTAAAAGAACACTGGATACTCACCACAGCAGAAAATTGGATTAGTCGAGACGACGACTTCAATCCTATCCCATATTTGTACGATGAAGTATAATTGTCTATTCTCGGACAATTTTTGATGCACGATCAATCCTATCCTATATTTTTATGATGAATTACAATTGTTTCAGCCTTAGACAATTGTTTCAGGATGCTTGCACAAATGATAGCATAATTGATGGGAATTTCGATTGTGGGTCTGTTGCTTTCGGGAGTTTTGACAATTGACTTTGCTGGCCTCATTGTTCAACTTGTGGCATACAGGTATGCGTGACTATCGTCACAGCTTGCCAATCGCAACACAATGTGCAGCACACATTCCGGCACGACTGTTGCACAGCATAGTGACAGACTGAACTTTGACTCATCCTAATGCACGTCGGAGCTTTTAAGCCTAATTTTAATCTTGAGTTGTAGTTCCAAGACACTACACCCTCCTCAAGTAGACAGCGCGTCAGAAATTCGCAATAACGACCCATCCCGAAAAAGGTCAACCCCGAAGAGTATTACAGTACAGTGTCAGTTTACAATCACAAAAGGACATGCCTCATCGACACAGGTATGCAACGGATAGCATATTTATACTTTAACCATCCAGGACATGAATATTCATCAAGCCCCTACTACTCAATCCCACACTTACTTTAAGTGCGGTTGTCTAATTGTTAACCCATTCTTGATAATGAATAACATTAGGATAAGTATACTCCTACACCGGTCTCGCCCTCGTCTCATAGACACTGATTTCCTGACAGGTAGTAGGATATGTAAGTCTGGAGACCCTGGACCCTGCCCTCGTTCTAATCCTCTCCCTGCTGGCACTGTCGTCCATGAATCATGAGACTCGACAGTTTGTCTCGGACTCTCTGCCGTAACTGTCAAATACGGATAATCAATATCACGATTCTGACTCCATGCACATGAATGCATATCCGATACTCCAATCATCCTTTCTCTGGAGTGTGGAGTAACAACTCCAAACTCGGCTGCCTACATATCTTCTCTAAAAGTTAGTAAGTCTTCAGCCGCTTCATTTGATGACTAGTAACATTATTGATACTCCACTCTCAAAGTTTGCATGAATATCTACACCACGTTTATAACTCTAAATTCTTTCGACAATCCAGTGAGTATGTATGATCATTGTTGGACATATGTCGAGGTCCAATTATCTCGCAGTATAATGGAATTGTCACCGAGGACTTATTGGTACAGGAAGATATATACCAGCTCTTGAAGCTTGCAGTACAAAACATAAGTGATTGAGGAGGTGTATATATATGCTATGGCCAGGCAACGACTGATCAACAAGTGTATCAATATGAACCGTACTGTTATAGTTTTACGAAGGTACACACAACATTATAAATTTTCCAAAGATTGCGCAATTTTCTTCTCCAGGGTCCAAGAGTATCAGAAAGAGTACAATATAAATCTTCTGGATACCTGTAGCCTTGCGCAGTCTAAATCTATCAAACAGAGTTTCGTGGTTCAACCGACTTTGGATCATGACATAAAACTCTGCAGGACTCGAGGTGCCGATGTCTAGGTTCTTCACGTAGGGAAAAAGAGATCCCCAGCTGAATTCACCGATCGAATATCGAGGAAGAATGAGATTGGGGATATCAACTACCGTGCAATCCTTCACGACTGACACGAGGTATTTAATACCTCGTGCTGGAAGATCAATGGGCAGTATTCCATCGCGCAAAGAGAACTCTTCAAGTCTTGCATCCGAACGCATGATGAAGTTTACAATTGTACTCAGCAAGCAATCCTGGCAGACTTTGAAGGAGGTGAGAGAAGGGACCACGAGGTCAGGGAAGGGGATCAATCTATTGGATGTTTCAGTGTATAAATATAAGTAAGTCAAATCAGGTAAGGGTGTAGAGGGCTTTTCCACAAAATGCTGTTCGCGTCGGAATGGAAAGCAGTAAAGCAGGTCTGTAAGATGAGAGCATTGCCTCAGGATTGAATGAAGGCGTTCCAGGTCGACTCCGCATATATGTAGTTTTCGAAGGGTTTTCTGAAAGGGTGGGAGTGATAAGATCGTGTAAACAGGTAGTTTACCTTTGAGGGTAAGGGACTGAAGTTTGTGGAAGAATGTTGGATGGGATGTAGGGGAAAAGTCTGGTCCGGTGAAAGATAGCTCCGAATTTGTTCAATTTTAAGGTTGGTGAGAGAGGTACATTTGTTTAATGCTGGTATGATCCAGGTGAGGTCACCATACATCTCATTCCTATGTACACAAATCTGTAATGACTTGAGCCGATTCCATGGGAATTCCATTGAAAGAATCATTTCTAGGAACTCGCACGTCATCCTAAAAGTCAAACCTTCGAGGGACAACATAGAAGGAAAGGGATTCAGGATATCACCAAGCCGAATCCAAGTATCCCGCGTGCGGTGATTCATCTTAGTGGAAGATGTGCGTATTTTGAACAACCGAATCTGCGGCCATGGAATATCCGTGAGAAGGAAGTTCGGGGTTATCGGATAGAAGAGCCAAGGTTGTGAGGCGGCTAGACTTTCCAAAGAGGTTTGTGTATGACCGCGGATGGAGCCAGGGCGTAGGTCCCAACTCGACAATCAAACGTTGAATGTTCCTTGTGGAAATATTTTCATTGACTTTTCCTCCATCGTCTCCCAGACACGCCAGTCAAGTACACTGATACGTCTAAAGTATGGGATTAAGTTCTCCGTTCTGACGGGTAACCGCACCTCAAGCCCAATACGGCTAACGTCCGGTAGGATCTTCAACGCATGTTGTAATTCTCTCATCACAGTTCCAGTGATTGAAAAGCTAGAATACAAGAGTCTGATTGGGGCAATTGTTGTTCCCTAGAGCTCAGGCATAGTGCGAGACAACTGTCGCCACCTCCTGCACACTTGGCCTAATGTCCAAGGAACCTCAGATGTGTCCAATACATAAGTATATTGGGCTGTGTCGTATCCCTCGCCGTCGAATCGAGAACGAGAGATATGTTGCAGAATCTCAGGAGGGAGACGCTTATGGGGAGCAAGGGCAATCGAGAGAATCGCAATATGTGTGGTCCGAGAAAGTGTCGATTGGGATTCTAGGGCCCATGTGGCCTTGGTGTCAGGATTTCTGCGCATAGCTCGTGCCCTGAAAAGAAGGATTCGTCCCCGCGATATCTCTTCATCGGATAACAGAAGCAAGTTATCGATTCCTGATTCATCTTCTAATCGTTTGATAAAGACATTGTCGGCCTCCTCCCAAAATACAGTCATGGTGCTGTTGTTTACCTAAGAGTGTCAGAAATGGAAGAGGAACAGCACTGTTAAAAGAACACTGGATGCTCGCCCATGAAGATTGTGTTGAGACAACGACTCTCAATCCTATCCCGTATTTGTACGATGAAGTATAATTGTTTATTCTCGGACAATTTTTGATGCACGATCAATTATATCTTATATTTTTATGATGAATTACGGTTGTTTCAGCCTTAGATAATTGTGAGATGCTTGCACAAATGATACCATGATTGAATGGAATTTCAATTGTAGGTCTGTTGTTTACAATTGACTTTGCTGAGCTCATTGTGATCGTGAAATTATCGTTCGCCTGATTCGTACGAGCGGCGGGATGGAAAAGCGGCGGCCGGCGGAGGTGGCAGAGGCGGGGACACCGGGGGAGTTGGCGCGTGTGTGTTTCGGCTTGTGCTTCGGAGGGCGGGGTTAGCAACGACTCATGCCACATGATGAGCACGGCCGGTCGCGGTCGCTGGTCAGGTTTTCACCAAACACGTGTCAACTTGCCTGCTGTTCTTTTTCACCTCAAGCCATGATACTTCTTTATGACGGTCAATAATAATAATAATATATGGCCCTCCATGGCGTTGACCATACACTAATGACTCTACCCAGGTTCACAAGGTCAATTTGTCAACACGCTGAAGACAAGAAACCGGCAATCAAAACTATCAACAGCTGAGATTCAACCTAGCGATTGTCGGCCACCATGATACACACGAGCTACAGTCCATGCCTTTGGCACGGGCCTGTAGCTCTTGCTTCATCCCAGACCCAACCTCACTTTGTTTGGTGATGTCCTTGATATTCTACTCAATGCTTCATCCCAGACCCAACCTCACTTTGTTCAGTTATGTCCTTGATATTCTACTCAATGCTTCATCCCAGACCCAACCTCACTTTGTTTGGTTAGGTCCTTGTATTTCTAACTCAATGCTAAATCCCAAACCCAACCTCACTTTGTTTGGTTAGGTCCTTGTATTTCTAACTCAATGCTAAATCCCAGACCCAACCTCACTTTGTTCACTTAGATCTTTGTATTTCTAACTCAATGGTAAATCCCAGACCCAACCTCACTTTGTTCAGTTAGGTCCTTGTATTTTTAACTCAATGCTAAGTCCCAGACCCAGCCTCACTACATTTGGTTAGGTCTTTGTATTTTGTCAACTCAATGCTGAGATCCAGACCCAACCTCACTATGTTTGGTTAGGTCTTTGTATTTTGTCAACTCAATGCCAAGATCCAAACTCAACCTCAGTTTGTCTTTCATGTTATTGATAAGTGTTCCTCAATAAAGTAATCAAGATTGTCACATCAATGGGCTTTCCCACTCATCTCTTTTACTATGCTGACTTTGGTCTTTCTTTTTTAAATCAATGTGTTGATAGTCCTGTCATTGTCAATGTCAGTAAACATAAGTCTTTACTATGATTTCAATTATATTTCACTCAGTCAAATGAACTTTCCTTTATAAGTATTCCATTATTTTTAACATAATGCTGAAATCCAGACCAAACCTCACTTTGCTTAGTTAGATTTTCAATATTCCAACTCTTGCAAGTGATTATCATTAATAGATCATCTATAATATACTTGAACATTTCAAATTATTGATCAATCAAAGTCTCCTCCACTTTCTATCCCCTTATTACTCATGCACTTTGAAGAGCATGTTGGACAATTTTTGGACACCAAAATATACTATAGAGAAATAAATTAAGGAAAGCAATCTGAGTAATGAGATATCTACAATCTCATTTATGGTATCACTAAGTGGTACTAATACTTAGCAATCAGACCTTTGACATCACTCATTTGTTGTCTTCAACTTGATATATCTACTATACAATTATCTAATTACAAACTATACACCTTCAAATCAAAAACTCTGTGGATCCTCAGAAACAGGATGTAGCCTACAGTTAGTAGCAATCCAGTCTATTCAAACATAGATATATGTCATAGTACTGAGCAAAAACCCCTCTATTCTAGTCCCTTAACATAAGACTGTCAACTCTACACATTCTATATGAATACTGCCTTCTGAAGCTTTTTCCATTTCAAAGCAATCTTCAATGCTCTCTTCACCAATAGTAGCATAATAAATTAAACCCACCATTCTTTTCTCAGAGGCTGTCATAATGTAGTCCAATTTTTATTGAGAGCAGGAAAAGTTGGAGATGATCAGGAGTAAGTTGACTCTGAGCTGATTACTGTAAAACTATAAAAATTCATACTTTCAAGTCTGAACCATACACCTTGAAATCAGAAAGCCAACATACAGCTAGCAGCACTTCAGTCCAAGTATAGCCTCACTTTGTTTGATTTCACAATTTAATGTAAGTACCACCTAACATCACAGAATACACTTCCAAGTCAGAGGCTATCAGCAATCAGACTCAAGTCAGATTTATAGTTAAAACATAGTGTATGCCATAAACCTCTCAAAGTCCTTCAGGAACCATAGGTTGCCTAGGGATATACACAAGGCAATCATTCTCCTTTCCAAAAAATAAGTAGAAGCTTTGAAGAGTCAAAGAAATATCTTATACCACTTCTTTGGCCATTTTTGATCATAAATTCTAAGAAATACATGCATGGGACATGTTCCTTTCCCAAAAAACAGCTAGAAGTGTTCCTTGAGGAGTTGCATTAAAAAACAGTACAATTTCACATAAGTAAGGCTGAAAATAGTTAAATATTGCCTGAAATATCAAGTCTGGCACCTTTCACACATAGTCAAAAGATGTATTAAAGTTGCCTACTGTATTTTTTTTTGTAAAACATGCATCTGAAGAGCAGCAAAACAGCCTATTACTATAAAAGGGTTGAAATTTGTCAGCATTTGTCAGCACTGACAAATTTTAGTCAGCAGAAAAGTTGTTGCATAGGCACAGCCACATCTCCATATCTGTTGTCCCATATATTATAGAAGCTACGCCCCATGCCTTTGGCACAGGCCTGTAGCTCTTGCTTCATTCCAGACCCAACCTCACTTTGTTTGGTTAGGTCCTTGATATTCTACTCAATGCTTCATCCCAGACCCAACCTCACTTTGTTTGGTTAGGTCCTTGTATTTCAAACTTAATGCTAAGTCCCAGACCCAACCTGACTTTGTTCAGTTAGGTCCTTGTATTTCAAACTCAATGTTAAGTCCCAGACCCAACCTCATTTTGTTCAGTTAGGTCTTTGTATTTCCAACTCAATGCTAAGTTCCAGACCCAACCTCACTTCATTCAGTTAGGTCCTTGTATTTCAAACTTAATGCTAAGTTTCAGACCCAACCTCACTTCGTTCAGTTAGGTCTTTGTATTTCCAACTCAATGCTAATTCCCAGACCCAACCTCACTTCATTCAGTTAGGTCTTTGTATTTGTTAATTCAATGCCAGGTCCCAGACCCACCCTAACTTTGTTTGGTTAGGTCTTTGTATCTTGTTGACTAAGTGTTGGTTTTTTCTTATAATTTGATACACTGAGATTTCATCTATAAACCAATCATGTATCTATATTACATTATTAACAAAATAATACAATGTCCACTGGTATATATCAGAGATGCTGAAAATTATAAAAGTTAGTTCTAACCAAGCAATTATTCAAACTGTCACACTTCCATTTGTAAACCATTAAGAATATTGAGACTACATGGTCCAGCTATAGACATTAGGTGCTGAAGTTCATAGAAGTTAGCAATTTGTTGCTTGAGTCAAACAAAACTCACACTTACATTTGTAAACCATTCAGGATTTCCTGATAGACAATATTTGCAGTCATTCTTGATGTGTTTTCTGGGTCCAAGATGTCTTTGATACAATCTCCTGATGTGCACTGAGAGAGTGCAACATAAAGGTGTCCATGTAAAAAAACTCCTGATCAAAGGTCCAATCCAACATGCTTGACTGATTGATCCTGAGACTTGTTGATAGTCATAGCAAAGGCCAATCAAACTGGGAATTGTCTCCTGTGCAATGGAATTGGCAAATCTTCTTCAGACACATCCATGTTGATTCTTGAAATCAAAACAATTGATCCTGCAAACTTGGCATCTCCATTGATGATCCTACATCTGAGAACTCTGGTGCTGATGTGAGTGACAATCATTCTTGTCCCATTGCAAAGTCCTTTGGTTGTATCCAGATTTCTGAGCAGCATGACAGGAACACCAATTTTCAGAGCCAATTTAGCTAAGAGCAAACTGCTGGCTCTTAGAGAGTTGAGGTATTCCATTGGATACAATCCAAGACCATTAGGATTTCCATCATCAGATATGACAGAGTCTGCACTCTGCAAGGTTTTCTCTTCTCCTGCACATCTCTGCAAAACTTCAGAGTTGATATCCTCTACATCAGAGTTCTTGCCAGAAAGGATGGTACGGTCCAGATAATACTGATCATCTTGATGGTGATTGATATGAGGATAAGTGGAAGAGATCAATCCAGTGACAGAATTGTCATCACAGATCATAGTTTCTGGAAGTTGTACTGTTTCTCCAGGCCCAAGGTTTTTTCCAGCACCAACATCCAATAACCAAGCTGCATGAGCAATATTATCAGGAGTCTGATCCAATCTCATGTTTTGAACCAAGTAGTGGACTTGAATCTGATCCCAAAGTCTTCCCCTTTTGAGTGAAGCAGCAATCATCTGCTGCCTGAGTCCTCACTGAATAACTGGGAGAGTTTGCCTAAAATCTCCTCCAAACACCACAGTCACTCCACTAAAAGGAACATCCTTCTCCAGGATGTCTCTGAACCCTCGATCCACAGAGTCAATGGCATTTTTGTGTTGCATTGGGACTTCATCCCAGATGACAACTTTGGTCTGGAGTAAGAGTTGAGACAATTGAGTTCCTCTTTTGATATTGGCAATGGATGTATCCAGAGCAGGAATGGGGATTTTGAACCTTGAATGTGCAGTTCTACCACCCTCCAGCAATAAGGCAGCAATCCCAGATGATGCTACACATAATGCCACATTTCCATTCAACTGAACAGCAGAAGCCAAAGTGTTGCAGACAAATGTTTTGCCACATCCACCTGCACTGTGAATGAATATCATCTTGCCCAAGTTGTTGTCCACAGAGTCCATAACTTCATTGAAGGCCCCCAGTTGTTCACCATTAAATCTGGCCTTGTTTTCATCCACCCTTCTCTTGAACTCCTCAACATCATAATCTGTTTCTTCTTGCAAAAGCCTATTTCCTGAAATCATTTAATCAGTATCAATGTCAACTCTTTATACAATGTCCAACTTGCCTGGAATCACATTCCAAACTTGTTGAGGTTCTGGCATATTGGGAAAGTCTTGAAGAGTCTTGCCAAAATTCTTCAGATTGTCATTGATCAGATGAAGGCCATAGTCATAAACATCTTCATCAGTAAAGACTCTGTCCCTGTACTGCCTGATATTCTCCAATCTGTATTGAAGATCATCACAAATAGAGTGCTTAAAATTGTCCCATAGAGCCTCTGGAGTGGTAGGAGCACAGTGGAATAGGATAGTGCAAAAGAGCTGTCTGAGAGCTGATCCTGATTGGATTGGAGCAGCTTCAGCAAGACATTGCCTCCATTCTGCATCATCTTCTAGAAGACCAAGAGCCTTGCATGCCTCTTTGTAAGTAGGATAGGTATGGCCATTGACTATCCTGAAATCAGCCCATGATGTTGCATTGGTCACAACTGTCAGGAGCATCCTAAGGTAGAACCTTTCTCCCTGTTGAGGTGAAGCAAAGTACATCCTCCCAATAGCTGTTCCTCTCTGCCTCTCTTTCCAGGTCCTTTTGGAAGCTCTATAGACAAACTTGGTTGGAAAGTTCTGATAAGTGGTGTTGTTATTAGGGAATCTGGTATTGGCTTCAAACCAAGCAGTGAGTGCAGTCTTGTTTGCATTAGGCCTGGCAACTACCATCTCCAAAGGCTCATTATCTCAAAAGTAGACTTCATGTTGGCCCTCCAAATGCACAGGTAATCAATATACAGGAGAATGTTCTCCATGCATGTTGAATTCAAAGATGTGCCAGCAAGCCTCAGGTGCAGAGATATATCTGGCATCCAAGTGTTCCTTGATTTCATCCCTCTGGTCCATCTGCTCTCCAGCAATCTCCAAAGTTGTCCTATCATGGCCTTTGTAGATGTACTTGTAAATGTACTTGATGGCTTCCACTGAAGCACAGACCTCCATATTGATGTGACATTTGTACTTGGCTGAGAGATAAGGATTATATAGAACAACATTTCAATTGTCATAACAATGACCATTCTTTTCAAAGAAGCATCCATTGTCAGGTCTGGCATATTGAGGATAGCCATTGTCTCCATACTGAGTAGCCTCTTGGAATTCCTTTGAGTATTTTTTGGAACATTTGCTATCTACCATGCACTTAGCATTGGGTTTGGCAGCTCCACATGGACCATGGACCATGTTGGCAGTAACAACTTGACCACAAAGATAAGTAACTGAATTCAGGATTCAAACAAAGCCAATACCTGATACAATTGAGACTGAGTGACTGGATCTGGAATCTGAGCAGAGACAATGGAATCCACATCAGGTGCATCCTTGATTCTGTGATGGCAATGGAAACAGATCAAGATGTGCATATGTGGAAGTTCTCTCTTTTGGAATTCAATGGTATGAACATAAGCCACACAGCTGCCAAAGAGACCTTTCTTGATCTCCTTTACCACAGCATTTTTCTTGAGTTCAAAAACTCTCGCAACAATATCAGGTTGATCAGCAGCTGTTTGCCTTTTCCCATTGATTGCAGGTTCCTTCAAGAGAGCTTCTTCAATTTCTGACCACTTTGGATTGGCAGTCATAGTCAAGAAGAGGTCAGGTTTTCCAAAATTCCTGCAGATAGCCATAGAGTCCTGGAATAATTGCTGCATTTGTCAATCACTTCCAGTATGGGAGGATGGGAGGATAACACATTGGCTTTGTGGGGTGACTTGTTCATCTCCAGCAGCAGCATCCACTACTCCCTGATAGACCCCTGATCTTTTTCTGATTGTGTCGAATCCAATTCAACTTGTTTTGTTCAGTGGAAGCCCATGCATCCACAACATATTGTTGAAATAGCCTCCCACTCCAGAGTAATGGTGCATTGAATTCCAAAGTCCTTTGCTGCAGCCTGTATGCATAATATGCTGTTTGGGTGACCTTTGCTGATCTTTGTTGATTCTGTGGTCTAAAATGAAAGCAAATGTTGGTGTGAAATCCAGACTGTCCAGTGGTAAAGATGATGGTATAATGCAATGGAGTGTAATATGGGTGCAAGTGACTGATCTGCTTCAATTGACCTCTATGCAAGTGCAAGACTATATCACAATCATTTGATTGCTCTTCTAACCCATCTCCTGGAATTACAGCTGCAACTCCCTCCTGTTCATTAGGGTCATTATAGCATCAAGGATCTCCAAAGTCAGCTGTAAGCTTGACAGAAAGTCTTTGTGGTTGGCCTTCTGGAACTTCTCCTATAATCTGCCTGGCCTGCTTGTATAAGCCAATGAAGGGATTGACTCTAGCAAGCATATCCTGCAAAGAGGCAATTATCTGAGGATCAAGCCTGGGATTGTTCTGTTGATGAAAAGCCAATTGCTAATTGTGATCATAAAAGTAGAGCTATGCATATACAGGCAGATTGACTTCAATAGGAAGCAAGGCACCTGTCAGATGATGTAGTTCTCCATTGATCCTAAAGCTGTATGGTCCAGGTGCATTGGTAATGGCATGGTCAATTTTGACTCCCAGAAATGTGAATGGACAGGCTGCATTGTATTGACAGATAGATGTTTTAAAGGTGTCAGAGAGAGGATGATGCCTATGGAGCAGGTTCAGTAAATCTGCTGGAGCATCCCAAAGCCTGGGCAAGTTCACTTGGCCTTGTAAGCAGCACATGCCAAACTTTGGTCTGTTTCTAGTAGACTTGGTGAGCTTTTCAGCATCAAAATGTAAAGCTTGGCAGTGTGGACATATAACAGTCATAGGACCAAGATAGTGTGGAGAATATTTAATCAAGTAAAGTTGCCTTCCTCTTGGAACAGGCTGAATAGAACCAAGCTGTGGTGGAATAGGAAGCTCAAGGGGAGGCTGTTCAGCAGGATTTTATAGTCCTGCTGGATGGTTGGGTAGGGCAGGGTCCAAGTCTTCTGCAGGTCTCTGTTGAGCAGGATCAACATATTCCAAGCCATCATCAGAAGACATGTCATCCTGAGGACCCAATGGATCATCAAGGGGAGGATCCAATTGCTCTGCTAGTTGATGTTGAGCAGGATCAACATATTCCAAGTCATCCTCAGAAGGTATATCATTCTGAGGACCTAAATCATTGAAATCCTCTTCCAGATCAGCTTCATGTTGCTGTTCCCAGCCTTGAAAGATTCTTTGAGCCATAGCTGCATTCAAAGGCCTATGTTCAGGATTCAGATCAATATGCTATTGAACTTTGTTAATTAAAGTAGCATTTTGAAGTAATCTTGAACTGACCTCTGCTTTGAATAGCTCTTCTTCCTGTCTTGCTCTCTCCTGTCTTTCCTGGCTCAAAATAGCCAATGCCTGTTGCCTTTTCTGATCTTGTCTCAGTCTTTGTTGCTCTTGCACCACTGCTAGTACCTCTTGCTGTTGCCTCTCCTACTCTATACCCATAACAATATGCCTTAGCCTTTGTTGCTCTTGCAAGATTGCCAGTGCCTGCTCTTGTTGCCTCTGTCTCAGCCTTTGTTGCTCTTCCAACAGTGTTTAGGGAGCAAGTGGAGCTGGTACCATTATAGGCTCTGGTAAAAGAGGATTTCTGACCCTTCTATGTACAGGAGCAGGCAACAGTGGCACCATTCTAAGTAAGGAATTCTGTAAAGGAGCATTCCAACCTTCTGGCAAAACTGTTTCTGGAATGACCATAGCAGCTTGAGCAACAGCAGACTGATTGAGTCTATTGCCTCTTCTCTGTACAGGAGGAGGTAGAGGTGGCACCACTCTAGATATGGGATTCTGCAAAGGAGCATCCCACCCTGCAGGCAAAACAGTTTCTGGAATGACCATAAAAAATGGATTAGCAGCAGCAGCTGCCTGCCTAATAGGTCTTTCCAAAGAGGCAGAAGCAGTGGCTATAGGTCTCAAACCCCCAGTTCCTATAAATTGATTGATACCCCCAGGCCCCAATTGAAGTGGTGGAACAACTACAGTATTGATCTGTTCCAAAGATTGATTGTTTCTATTTGCTCAACAATTGTCAGGATCTGTCATTTGTAACTGTTCAAGTCTCCTTTGATTCCTAGCTTGTTGCTTTTGGCTTTCAGGAGTAGTAGGTGGTTGCCTGAAATATCCATTGTTAAGCAATTTAACAGTCCAAAACCATTAAAATTGACTTGCATAATGAGATATTTGATGTATCAATAGCTCAATGTGGGTAAGGAGTCACTAATAAGCTTCTTAGTCAACATCAATCAATCAATAGATGTGACCAAACATACTTTGTTGTGTGGCCTCCTTTTCACAACTTTGGAAATGTCCATTATTTGATCATGTTGTGTCCAAAAACATGTGAGGCATGAAAAACAGTGTCCACTAAATTGTGTTTGGCCTTTTTCATGCCTGCAGACTAATTGGCACCTTTTACACATAGTCAAAAGATAGTATTTATTTATTAAAGTTGTCTACTGTATTTTTTTTTTGTAAAAAATGTATCTAAAGAGTGGTAAAACAGCCAAGTCTGATTCTATTACCATAAAAGGGTTTAAATTTGTCAGCATTTGTCAGCACTGACAAATTCTAGTCAGCACAGTCCAAAGTTGTTGCATATATATTGAGTGCACAGCCACTTTTCCAGGAGTCATCCCATATATTATAGATACTTTTTATACAAGACAACAAATTGTTCAATTATTATACTATTTGTGAGCCTTCTGCAAGCATCCTGAAACAATAGTCTGAGATTAGACAATTATAATTCATTGTTATCAATACAAGATGGTGTTAGAGTCATTGTCTCAACCAATTCAGAAATCCAATCTTCAATTTGGAAGTATTTATCATTCTTTGACTGTGCTATGCTGACAGTTTGTTTCACATTCATAACTCTTAATAAGTCCAGGCTTGAAACATGATCATGACTTCATCTTGGGAGGAGGCTGACAATGCTTTCATCAAAATGTTAAATGTTAGAAGATGAAGCTGGAATTTTTGTGTCAAGATGTTAAGGATGATGCACAGATTCTTAGGAATGATTCTTTTATTTAAATTCCCATGAAATTGGTGATGTACTCCTATGCCACCCAGTGCCATGCAGAAAACCCAAAAAGAGGGAACCTAACACTAGCCACTAGATAGGGTAGCTGGTAGTAGGAGATTAATAGTTGAGGGCAAGTCAGTAACCATCCCAAAGAACAAGAGCAAAAGTTGAATTGTAGAGTAAAGTTGGAAGGATTGCTATTGCTATCCTAAGTCATCTTGATGGAGGTAGAGGGGTTAAGGAGTAGAGTAGAAAAAGGAAGGTGGTAATAGGGAAACTAAATCAAGGGATGAATGTAAACTGGTTGCTAGCCCAAGTTGCTAATGTTGCTAAGTCAAAATAATGTGAAGGGCACCCATAGTTAGTACCACACTAGATCAAGGTTGAAGGTGACAGGACTTGTCACTAGGTTGAAGTCAATGGCAAGCAAGGAATAGAGGGAAAGTATAGGCACAGTGTAATCTCAAGCTGGTAGGCTTAGAGATTAACAGATTCAGTTCAAGGGGGATCTATCTAAGTCGATTCTCTTCTGTTTTAGTGTCTATGTACAGGCAGTATTTATATGATTCCAATAAGCAAATAGTTGCTACTAGCAATGGTATCTGTCAACATGTTTGTGGTCCATACAAGGCATCAGTCTGTAACTAAGTAAAAAAAACCATAAGTGAAGTCTCTGATGTGTAGACACTGTTCAAGTATGTTGGTCAGCTTGACAAAGGGAATGATAGCAAAAAGGTACATGTCTGGCAATATATTCATATATAGTGAGATAACATCATTTTGTTGCCAGAGTTGCTAGAATTGCTAAAGTTGCTAGGAAGGGTCTAGGCCTTGCTGATCTAAGCCCAAGTTCCAGGCTCCATGTGATATTCCTTGTGATTGATAAGTTCTGTGCTAGGCCCTGCATGCTGAATGCTGTGACTTGTGCTAAATTTAAAGTAGTCAGCTGCTGCTAAGTCCAAAATGCCAGAGAAAGGTGCTCAGCAATGACTGGGGCTCATTATTGGCACAAGTTGTTACATATTTGTGTATATGGGAAGGAGATGTCCAGTGACCTCACCTGGATCATGCTGATCTTAAACAAATGTTCTTCTCTTACAAACTTCAAGATTGAGAAACATATGAGTTATCATGCACAGGTACAGGCTTTTTTTGGCCCCTCCTGCCCAACATTCTTTCCCAAACTTCAATTCCTTATGCTCAAAGGTAGAATACCTGTTAACACAATGTTATCACTCCCCCCCTTTGAGAAAACTCTTTGAAAACTACACATATGTGGAGTCAACCTGCAATTCCTCCATTCAATTCTGAGGCAATTCTCCTATCTTACAGAGCTACTTTACTCCTTTTCATCATACTCATGAGGCAGAGAAGAAGTTTTGAAACAACCCTGCACAACCTTACCACATTTGACTTACTTATACCTTCATGATGAATTTTCCAATAGTTCAATTCTCTTCCCTAACCTCATAGTTCCTCCTGCACCTCACTCAAGGTCTTCTGAAAACCTGCATTGAAATTCCTAAGTATAATTGTTGACTTCCTCATCTAATCAGATGCAAGACTCAAAAACTTTGCTTACCACTGCAGAAAGTGCCCTATTGATGCTTTAGTACAAATTATTGTAGACCTCATGTCAGTCTTAAAGAACTGCATGACAGTTAATTTTCCCAATTCAGCCTTCCTCAAAAATTGAAAGATGAATTCATTTGTGGATCTCTTCTTCCTCATGTGAAGAACCTAGACATTGGCATCTCAAGTCCTGCAGAGTTTTGTTGCATGATCCAATGTCAGCTGGAATGCAAAACCCTGTTTTATACAGTCAGACTGTGCAAGGCCATAGGCTATCCTCCAGCAAAAGTATTTGATACTCTTTATGATACTCCTGGACCATGAAGACAGAAGTTTCTGGATCTTTCAAGAATTTATCATGTGGAGTGTACCTTGGCAGATCTATTTTTATTGATGAAATCAGTAACACAGTGGTAGTAGTAACCTTTCCCTTGCTATTCCTCATTTGCAAGCTCAATAACACAATAATGGGTACTACAGCACATTTTATGTTGATAGACCTGTTGATCAATAATTGCTTGGCTATATATATACCTCCTCATTACTTATGCTTTAGACTGCAATCCTCAAGGGTGGCATACATTTTTCTGTAACAATAAGTACTTTGTAACAATTCCATTAGATTGCAACATAATTGTATTTTGAGACATGTTAATAGATGATCATAGAGACTCACTGGTTAGTCAAAAGGATTTAGAGTTGTCAATGTTATTAGCTTTATACAAACTTTGTGAGTACAGCGTCAATAATGTTAGTCATCAAATGAAAGGGGCTAGAAATCCTTACTAAAGACAGATATGCCAGCCAAGAGTAAAGTGTCACTCCACATAGACTGGATAGTATATTCTCCTCCTTTGTCAGGGGTTCAGTATCAGTAAGTCAAGGGAAGTACCAGTTTATGTATATACCATATTCAATTCTAATCCTTCAAGTAAAAAAGCTTGAAAAATGGGAGCAAGAAAGACAATTGTCAAAACTCTGGGCTGTTTGTAAGGGACTGCACTGGTAATATTATTTTTATTCTTATCCTTATCTGACAACAACAAGACCAATAATTAAAATTATCAAAAACTGAGATTCAACCAAGCATTTTTCTGCTATAGTAGAACACATGTCAGTTGTCTGGGGCTACTTCCATGGAATTATGATACCTAGAAGTATAGGCAGCTGCAAGCACAGGAGAACTGTGATCTAGGGCCAAAGCTCAAAGAGTGATAATCAATCAACACATATTAGTTACATCAACAACACTCCAGGCTTGCAGAATGTCCATTCTTTTGATTTCTATCTTTAAATACAAGGGGTTGGTAGAAGAAGTGAAAGTGACAATGTAACAGTGGAAAGGATGGTGTTTTTAGGCTGGTACTTTGGAGCATTGAAGAGGTGGTGTATCTCCAGTAGAGACTTCAACTGGGGAGAGTTTGTATTGTTTCAGTTACACAATTGATGGCAGTGTGTTTAATTCTGAGAAGGGCCTCTGTCCTTTGTTTCTGATAAAAAAATCTAGAAAAAGGGCTTCTAATACATTTTGAGTAGCTGCACCTGGCTCTTGAGGCAGCAATTGGCAAAATAGCCAGCCTTTCCCCATTTTGAAAAGAGCAGAGGTGTCAGGAGACCAGGTCTGTAAACTATTGGAGACTGCCAAGGATGGACCATGCTTGGATATGTCTTTCAAGAAGCTTCTTGCTTACTGCTTTTTTAGGCATCAGACCCTATTTGTAAGCCCACTCATGGCACTCCAGTCATTTCTATTTCTAGTGAATGAAAAATTCTTCATCTTGCACTCCTAGATGTTTACAATAGCAACTCACAATGTCAGGCATTGTTTTCTTTAGTAGTACATCACCTATATTCAAATAAGCAGTGAAGCTGCCTGTAAGGGGACAATCACTCTATAAGTAAACTTGCAAGAGCAAGCTGTTAGGTCCAGCTGACCCAAGGGGGGCTCTCTTACTATAGAGCAAGAAATCTGCTAGTCAGAGAACTGCAATGACTAAGAGACTCATGGAGTGTTAGAGTTAGACAGGGGTCAAATGGACAATTTGAAAGTTCAGAAGTAGTGGAAATGAGAATTCCAGAGTTAAATGGAGGTCAAACAGACATTTCAGAAGTTTGGGGCTAGTGATAAATGCTAAGTCCAGAGATGGTTGAGGTTGAAAGACTTAGGAGTTGAGCTAGAGTTTTATTAGAAGTTGGAATAAGTGATTAGATTATAGTTCAGAGCTATAAGTGTAGCTAGATATAAGTGCTAGGAAATGGGTAAGGCCAGGGAATAGATAGTGCCAGAAAACTAAAGGCTAGGAAATGTATGTGTGCTCAAGCAATATTGAGACTAAAGTACCATCTATGGGGATACATTATTTATAATTATAGCCCTTCTAGAACTTAGAATGGGAATGTGGACATAGCTCTAGGGTCTGAGAGTTGTATCCAGATAGGGTTAGCAGTGCCTCTGGGAGTCTCTGGTGGGCATGAAATGAGTACAGGGGCTCTACAGAGTAAGTTTGGGGTTTCCACCTTATTAGGAAAGGTTGATGATGCAGATTTGATGGGTCAATAGTAGTATCTGATGGCAGTCTTGATGGTGGAGTTGAGCTTGGGTAGCCATGTTAGTTGTTGGGGAGTGTAGCTGGGAGAAAGGGGAGTGGAGTTTTAAATGGTTGTAACACAAGCTCCCTTGTTTTGATGCAATTATTAGAGGCAAACAGCAAGGAAGCCAGCACAAGGCACAGCAAGCAAGGAGTGGGCAACCAAAGCAAGAAGCAGAGATAAAGAGTGAGCAGAAGTGAACTAATGCTGGAAAATCTTATAGTCATGCTATTAAATTGACCCAGAAGCAATGCCATTTTTTAAACTGGGGATATTACATTCCCAGGTCTGCCTAGATACTACAAGGCTACTAATGACTAAGTACTGATGAGTAAGCTGGAGGCTGCTGACTACAGCCCATATGACAAAGTAGAGGCTAATGACTACAAACTATTGACTAATTAGGCCCAGTATTAAAAGAATCAATGATCAACAATAATATACTATGTGCCAGGTATGATATATTCATTGGGCATGGGAGCAAAGATTCCCAACAATGAGTGTGTCAAAACTTGGTGCAAGATATTCCATGAGCAGTAGCAGCTGATGGAGCTAAAGTACAAGCTGCAATGTGCAGAGCACTTTTCAACTGCTTTTTAACTGCTAGCTGCCTTTCAAGTGCATTCCTCTTCACTCCATCTTATGTCACTCTGTTTTGTGCTCCTCTATTAGTGCCCAGACATTTCATTGATATGTTTTGCCCATGCTTCTCTATTTCCCTATTATGTTATATTTATAATGCAGAATGGAAGGCCAGTTTGCTTGTTACTGTCCTTAAGGTTTATATGTGCATTACTTTTCTTTGTTTGAGCAGGAGAAGCTGTTTGTACAACTTGGAGGCATTTGCAACTGCCCTTTTTATAGAGGATAACTAGGAGTTGTCTTGTTCCTGTTACACTATCACATCAAATGCTAACACTCCTTGCCACAGACTGAGTCTCTCCTTCTCACATAGAATCAAGGTTATGTGATCCCTAGAATTTGTTGCAGTTGCAGGAATAAGGGTCAGGATAGAGTCTTTGTAAATATATTAGCTATGTTGTCTTTTGTATTCACATATTTAATGACAATTTTCTTCATTTGAGCATGCTTACAGATGAACTGATATTTTATATTGAAGTGTTTCACATGAGCATGTGCTGTGTGGTCTTTGGACAGAGTTATTGTGGCCTTGTTGTTGCAAAATAGAATAGTAGATGTTCAAGTGAAATTCTAGCCAATTTTCCTATGTAGCACCCTAAGCCAAATACATTCCTGCATTGATTTGTATATGGCCATTCAGCTTTACAGGATGATGTAAGTATGGTCTTCTGCTTTCAGATCAATCAGGATACTGCACTGATGCCTAGAAGCACAGGTGGTTAAGGATTGTTGTTGATTGACTATAGGTTATGTCCTGGTCAATATCCTAAAATAAACTTGAAGAGTACTTTGTTGTGATAGGCTTGAGTGTGTAAAAATATAACCAACAATCTCTGATTGTCAAGTATTTAGAAACCAGACTCATGCAAAGTTGAGAGGACTGATCAAATTTTCTGTATCTTATATCAACACTACTCTAGGTAAGCTCCTCTATTCATGTCCTCTTTTATAGTGATAAGCATAAAGTAAATACTATCTAGTATTCTTTGATGATGTACAAACTGAAAGCATTGTCAGTGATGGTGTAAGAATGGTCTTGTTTTTCAGGGGTAAGATAGTGCCTAGGATGATGAGTATATCATTATTAAATATACAAGAACAGAAACATTGGGTCTACTCATCCTGTGTGAGTTCAACAGGACTAATACTAGAAAGGCAGCATGAAGCTAAAAAAAATTGGCAGACAGGAAAAATATAATGTACCTGAGGATATCATCATAATTATAAAAGCCATTAGTCTATTTTGAAGATGCACAAATACACTTATGTACTGAGCCCTGGCCCAGCAGGTGCAATAGTGTGAGGATACATGCATCCATTTAGTCAAGCCTCTAAATCCCACAACCAAAGGGCCTAAGCCAAGCCCAAGGATGAATAAGCTCAAATAACAAGGCTAAAACTAAACTAACAATTATGAATTTTTGTGAAATTTTGCCTTCTGCAAAAACAGCCTGTAGTTTGAAAAACCATTAACCAAGATCATGCCTTGTGCACAAATATGTACCATAAACAAAGAACTAACCACACAAAATCAAGTGCAACTGATAGCTAGTTCAGCAGCCCCCTTTTTGATGACAGAATGTAATGAAGATATAATAGAGATGGAACATCACAGCACCAGCATTATATTTGTGACAGCATTGCATCTGCACCATCAATTACAATGTTTGTTGTAACTTCCAATGAAGCTAACAATTTTGACATTACTAGCACTCTTCTTTTTCATAATCATGATCTTTTGGAATATGAAGAAGAAGGAGAAATAATTGAATCAGATCATGATTTTATATTTGTGCTAGTGAGTGAGACCCTGATACAACTAGCTCAAGGCTTACTTCTTCTTCAGAAAGAAAAGCTGAAGAGAAAAGCATACAGAGTATATCATATTGTCTCCAAACTACTCAGAATCCTTACTGATGCCAATTGCTCAAATTTCGATGACAAATGGAGGCAAAAACTTGCCAAAAAGCACTAAATTAAAGAATTGACTAAAATCAACTATGCTCTCAGAGAAAAAAGCTTATTGAAGGCAAATAAGGTGTGCTGTTGCATCATCTTATTTTCTGACTTCAATATAACATCAATTTCAAGTTGATCTAAGCTTTATAAGGGCAATCAAATGTCAATGTTTATTTAAAACAAGAAAACACAGAATATCTTGCACAGCTTCTCAGTATAGAAAAGGAAAAAAGAAAACCACTTTCACCTAATGATGATTGTTTCTAAGCACTCAAACAACAAACAATATGGTTCACAAAACCTGGAGTCCATCATATTTTTGATGAGATTATTAAGGCTTTTATCTTTAGTTGTGAAATTGAATATGTTTATTTAAATGTTATATTTAAATAGAATCAAATGTCAATAATGAAGACCTCATAGTTTCATGACAGAAAGCTGCCTCAATGAAGTCAAGTTTATCTTATGAACTACACTATAGCAGTCAATAACATTACTATAAATTCTGTAAATTTACTCTTTTTTGAGATGTACATTTTGATATACATGTTGTTTTGGTCTTAGAAACTACACATGATTGAACATGAAAAAATCTAGTGAAGCCAGAAAAAAGTTTGGAAAAAAGTTTAGAGCAGGTTGGCATAGTTTCATGGAAGAAGAAAAAACAATTGTGGCCTATGCTCTTAAGCCAACCATTCATTTAATTAATATGTATGATTTTTTTTCTCATTTAAGTGGCAAATACTAACTCTTCTTGGAAGCAAAGATTGTATCAAAAAATTTCCAAAAGTAGCTCAGTTTTATTGAGATGGTTTTTTAAAGCTTTTTTCTGGTAAAAGAAAGAATATCAATGAATTTTCCATAAGATATGTCATCAAATGATTAACTAATACAGCATTCTGAATTTGAACCTTCTCATTTAGTGAAAAGATCCCATTATTTGCTGCTCTTAATTTTAATGGAGACAGTAGTAAATGCCTTTTTGCTAATTCACTCACAATCACATGAGATGACTTTTCCAGCTACCAACATATGGATGCTGATGAAATTGGTGTTGCTTTTAGTCTTTAATGAGTTGGCAAGAAAGAAATCATTAAAAATAATGTCTAGTATGTGCTTGATTGACCATTAAGCTATAAAGTGTGGATCATTTTTTGTTAAAAGCTATAAAGTCAATGTTGACTTTGAAAAGTATTAGTGCCCACACATTTCATTGACATGTTTTGCCCATGCTTCTTTATTTTCCTGTTATGTTATTTTGTATTGTAAAAAGAAAAGCCACTTGAATTGTCACTTTTCTCATGATTTAGATGTGCACTACTTTTTTTTATTTGCACAGAAAAAGCTGTTTGTACAACTCAGAGGCATTTTCAGCTGCTCTTTTTATAGAGGATAACTAAAAGTTGTGAAACATTAAAGATAGCTTGTGGCTTACAACTGCACCTATTGAGTAAGAGGAGGATTCTTAAAAAGGAAATGAATGATATGTATATCTCCATTGCCTAGCACTAATTACTTTGTTCTGTCATTTGTATCAAATATATCTATTGTTGTACTTGATACTGTTCTTAAAACATTATATTCTTCCTCAAATATACAAACTCCCCTCAATGAAGCTAGCTCTATTTTTTCTATACTTAATCTCATTGTTTGTTATTAAAAGCACTTTAAACATGTCACCTTTGTTGTCAGAAGAGTGAAAAAGCAAGATATGGTCTTGGAGTATATTAAACTACATAAACACACTTCTAAGATTGATTTGACAATGAGTGAGATAAGAATAGCCACAGAGCAAAAGTTTATGAGCATGCTGTCATGCATGCCTATTAAGAAGGGCATCTCCTTTATGCTGATCTTGACCTTTTGAATCCCTCCTTTTTAATATATGCTTATAAAAAGGTTTTTACAAGGATGTTAAAAGTGTTGGTTATGAACTCCGAGAGGCAAATGGACATGAAGACTAGTTTGTTAGTTCTCCAAACTCAGATTCTTTAGAGAAGACCATTGGTTTAGGTTATAATATTTATATTGCAACACTCTGACCCACCCAGTATAGCAGAAATATGAATTAGTCAGATGACTTTTCAATGACTGGCCAAAGCTTTTGTAGCTGATTTCTAGCTCAAGTCTTTTTGTAGCACAGTTCATTACCTCTATAACTTTGAGGATGTATTCTTCAAAGCATCATTTGACTCATTCCAGCAATGGGATCATGTGATAAAACTCATATTTGATACAAAATTCTCCAGCTGTAGAGTTTCTCTACTTATATTTTGTGAGCAGAATGAACTGAATGTGTTTTTGCAGGAGAACTCTGACCAACAGAATAATTCAAGCCCAGTGCTCCTCAATCAAGCTTCATAATATGTTTCTTAGCCCCTTCAAAATTCTCTAGAAGGTCTCCTCACACTCCTACAAACTCTGTCCTCTTCTGAAATGAAGGGCTTCTATTCTATTAATTAAATTCAACTTCTTAAATTTTATTACTCCAACACCTTGCCCAGACAAAAAATCAATCCTTTACTGCTTATTAAAGTTGGCAGAGAAGACTACAACAAGGTGTACACAATCTTCACCTCTTGGCTTTATTGGGATGAGGTTCATTATTTGGTCTGCCAAGCAGGATACAGCTGGGAAAATATCATATGAGAATCCTTTGTCAACACTGGAGGTGCTCTGAATGCTCTCTAAAACTTCTGCAGGTTCTTTTTCTAAAGACTCTGGGATCCCTGATTTTTTTAGCTTATAAAAACAGCAGTGGGCTTGATTTCCATTCCTTGGATTTAATAGAATTCAACACTCACTGTTATATAGCTCTCTACTTATTGAAATTCAAATTTGCACTCCTGCACCCACTCTACTCCCACACCTGCTTGTGTTTGATACTGTTGATTGTTAAGAGACTGCCCATACTGGACTACATTTTTGTTCTCTTTATTCTGAGCTGGCCTTTCATTCTCATCCTCATCCTCCCAGATTTTAGACACAAGTACTTTAAACAAGTGCTATCTAACAGTTATATTTTTTACATAGTTAGTATTGGAGATTGAGGCTATTTACAATGAAAATTTTTATTTTTGAATCAGACTTTGGACTTCATTGCCACTTTTAGAGTTTAAGTTTTTCTATTGTACTGTACAGTTGTTTCCCATGCTTCTGAAGCCTTTAGAGTGTTACACTTGACCTAAGAAGTTCCTGAGACTTGTTCTCTTTGAATCTGTAAAGGCAGCCTCTGGAAGCTGTAGCTCAATCACACAACTGGCAGAGGGAAATTCAAAGTCTATATCTATTCAGTACTATATAGTCTCTCTACTGACATAACTGCTCACCTTAAAGACTGTACAGTACTGAATAGACATAGAAAATCTAAAGAGATTAAGTCTGAAAATTTCCTAGGCCAAGTGTGACATTTCAGAGGCTTTAAAAGCATGAGAAACAACTATATAGTATGACAGAAAGAAAAAACAAAAGTGATGTGTCAACAATTGGTCAGCACTGACATAAGCTAATGGCAGTGCTAAAGAAGCCACACTTGTCTAAATAATGCACAGAGAACCAGTGAAGCAAAAGGGCTGAGACCAGAACCAATAAATAGAGAAAAGGAAAGAGAATACAGGAAAATTATAAGGAGGGAAATCTAACCAGAACTGGAGAAGGAGAAGGGGGAACAAATGGGATGTCCCCTGACATCACTCCCCTTTATAGTGTGCAGCATTTTAACATACTGAGTAAAAAAGTCACAGCTTGCTTAGTCAGCTGCTGAAATGGGGCAGATGCCTCAAATTGCCTTTGGTGCACTGAGGTGCTTGTAGTAGAAGCCTTAAATGTCCTGAATGCCATATTCCTTTCATTTTACCTTGAATTGCAACTTCCCCCAGAATATCCTGCTATCCAAGATTTCTTCCACCTCATACTCCTCCTCATTGTTAACCAGGACTAATAGTAGGGGTGCCTCAGAGTGATGGCCAGGGATTGAATCTTCTGAAGCTAAAAAAAAAAATTTACACCCTAAAAGAGTAAACAGTTTTAAGGGCTGAATATAGTTTGAAAAGCCTTTTTGAGCTAAAGTCTTTCTCCTTGACTCTGCAAAGACTGCAGGTCTTGCTCTTTGATACTGAAACCAGTATAAGCAAGAAGAATAATTTTTAAATGAGTATATTAACTTGTTCTATACATTAGTTTGTATGCAATTACTGCTAAGTACTCATTTTTTTGCTTTCTTGTTAGTAGAATCAAATCTATTTGTTGCAACTCTTAATGCTACAACTAAAACAATAGGTTCTCCTTTAAATGTACAAAACCCCCCTCTAGTAAAAGCCTCTACTAGATAAATGCCTCCTTGCCAACATCCTTAAACTCCTGCTTGAGAATGTTGTCTTCTTCACTATTATGATGTTGCTTCCACTCTTTCAATAGGTGGACATTGAGACAGTAGACACTCAGCAGATTTGCTGTAGAATGGCAGAGCAATTAGCCTTTCCCTGGATGTCAGATATTTGCAATGACACTGTCTCACCACTTGCATCCCTCTCTTATCCAATCTCAATTTACAATGTAGATAGCATGCTCAATAAAGCAGGCTCCATCCATTCTGTGGTTGATCTGGTCCTAACTGCTTATACTATACTCTGTTTTTATTTCCTTTATTTTGAGCTAGCCTCTTATTTCTACCCTCTCATTTTTTAGAGACAATTACTTTAGAATCAGAGCTATTTTACAAATCTTTCTACATATAGTCACATATGCTGAGGCTATTTACAATGAATTTCCATTTTTGAATCTCACTCTAGATTTAATTGTCATTTATAGTGTTTAAGTTTTTCTATTATACTGTATAGTTGTTTTCCATGCTTCTAAGGCCTCTGAAGTGTTACATTTAGCCTCAAGAGTTCCTCAGACTTATTCTCCTTGCCTCTACTAAGTGAGTAGTTATAGCCTGTAGACACTATATAGTACTGAATAGACTTTGGATCTCCCTTTGCAAGCTGTGTGATTGAACCAAAGCCTCCTGAAGTTGCCCTTATAATATTATAATTGGTGACAAACACATGCCCTCACATACAACTCAGAAATCTAGTATACTTGGACAGTTTGATTATCAAAACAACAACACTATTTCAAAAACTGTCTTGCCAGCTCTCTTATAATAAAAAGCTGGTGGAACCATTATCCTTTTGCCTGAAACTCCTCACAGGCTTTTGTTGACTGCATACTGTTTTTATTGCACACTGTTTTCAACATTATTAAGCTGCCTAATAGCAGGCTTTTTTTGCCACCCATTGGTATCACTGATGCTAGTTAATGATAAGGAGGAGTACAAACTTAAAGAGATTCTGGACAGCAATTTAAAAGAAAAGTACAGTCCAAAACAAAGTAGAAGAAAAAGGAATTGCATACAAAGGTAAATATACCAGTGCTAATCTGGCTACCACAGACACTCCAATGCACTTGAAGCAATCCAAGACAACTATCCTATTTCTGCAGCCAATTGACTAATCCATGACTTCTTCTATCTAGTGCATTGAGTATGCTACATGCTAGATATGGAAGTGATGTTAGGAGATTATTTGTTTTCAAGTCACTATTTTGTTTTCTTTATCTACTTCTCACTTCCATCCACCCATTTTCTGAGTACAAGTACTCTCAACTCTTAGCTATTTGATGGTACTAGCCCTGTCCTACATTAAGCAATTTGAATTTCTCATTTCCATAATTGTAAGAAGAGCCACTTGATCCTCTTATATGGAGTGGATCTTTTACTAATAGTAAAGGTGGTCCTTAACCTAGATAGAGTGATTCTTCTCCAGATCCTCACTTTTTTTTTACTAGACAGAGGAGATCCTTAGTGAGATATTACAAGGGTTTATAGTCTGAATTCACTCCTATTAGGTGAACCTTGACCAGAGTTGGCTCCACCTCCTCTAAGCAAGTCTTGCTGTAATGGATGTCTTCTATCTCTTTGGTGTAAGGGCAACCTCTGGAGGCTGTGGCTCAATCACACAAGTGGCAGAGGGAGATCCAAAGTCTATTTAGTATCTACAAGAAGTTCTAGCATTCTAGCTACTCACCTGGCAGAGGGAGATCCAAAGAGAACAAGTCTAAGGATCCCCAATGCCAGTGTTTGAAAATTTACTGGAAGTCACATGACCAAGTCACATGCATTGACAGGTCAACCAATCATGTGACCAATTGGTCAGTCACATGACCCAAGCATGTATATCACAGGAGCAATACTTGTCTGAATTATGGACAGAGAACCAGTGCAATCTAAGGGCTAAAACTAGGACCAATAGATAGGGAAAGAGAAGGAGAATAAAGGGAAACTATAGTGGAGAGGATCTGACAGGGACTGGAGGAGAAGAGGAAACAAGTGGGACATCCCCTAATACCTACATCTCTGACTAGGGACCACAATTTGTGGTGGAATTCACCAGAGAGCTCTACTGATTGCTTGGCATGAGGCTCCACACCTCCACTGCCTACCACCTGCAGTCTGATGGCCAGACTGAATGCATAAGTCAGGAGTTGGAGCAGTACCTCCACTTCTTCTGCAATGAGCACTAGAATGACTAGGATGAACTACTTTCTGATGCTAAGTTCCAGTACAATAATCATGTTCATGCATCCACCCAGTTCTCTCCATTCTTCCTTGACACCAGGCAGCATCTGCACATGGGTTTTGAACCCTGGGCCTGACCCTCAGAGAATGAGGCAGTAAATGAATATGTGGACTGGATGAAGAGGTCACAGGAGGAGGCCCAAGCAGCACTGACAAAGGCAAAGGATGACATGGCATGGTACTACAACCATGGAAGGACCCTGGAGCCCAAATATCAGCCTGGAGATCGAGTCTACCTGAATGCCTCCAACATTACAACTACTCAGCCCTCAAAAAAGCTGTCATACTGCCAGTTAGGACCCTTCACAGTAGAACAACAAGTAGGGCACCTAGCCTATCAACTCCAGCTCCTTGCAGAGATGTGCCAGCTTCATCCAGTATTCAATGTGGTCAAACTAATTCTGGCCCCCAAGGATCCTATTCTGGGTCAGCATCCACCACCTCCACCACCTCCAGTGGTGGTCAACAACAACAAGGAGTATGAGGTGGAGGAAATTCTAGATAGTTGTTTATTTTGGAGATGATTACAATACAAAGTGAAGTGGAAAGGCTATAGGATTGAGGATATCTCCTGGAAACCATGGAAGAACATGCATGCCCCTGGACTCATCAAGGAGTTCCACCAGAGACATCCAGATGCTCTACATGCCATATAAGGTATCTACCCTGTTTTTCTGGCAGACCAGGCAATCAAGGACTACTCCTACCCTGCACATCAAGATGCTGCATGCTAGAGGGGGGGTGATGTCAGGGAACTTCCATTTCTGACCTCTGCCACCTATTCCAGTGCTTCTGCAGCTTGTTTGACATCTCTGGGGCTCATTCTAGTACTCTAGAGATCTCTAGAGAACTGTGGAGATCTCCATATTACCTTAGCAATTATTGTCCTAGGGTTAGGAGTAGCTCCAGCCTTCTGTACAGTAGTATCCATGCCTCCACTATCCACTGATGCACTGTGCCAAGCAGCAGGGATCCTTAGACTTGTTCTCTTTGGATTCCCCTCTACTAGGTGATTGGTTACTGATTGTATTGTCATCTACCCTGCTAGTATACTTTGGATTCCCCTCTGCTAGCTGCATGAGTCTGATCTGCCACTCCAGAGGTTGCCCTTACAATTACTCAGTATAGATCAATTGTTAGCTATGCTTGTTATGCATGTTGTTGGGCATCAGAGGCAGAGCCTTAAACAAGCCCATAATCTATCTGGTGCTTGGCTGGCTGCCTTCTCAGTTGGTCCAGCTGGAGATGATGATGACTGGTTTGTCACCATCTGAGACACTGACTAGCAGATTGGTGAAGCCCTAGTGGTCTTTAGAAAGCACATTGCCAAGCAGCATGTGCATGCATCACACAAGTAGTGTTCAGACAATGCTGTGCTAATCATTGCTCAGCTGGCCCCTTTTCAGGATCCTGCATTGTCCACCCCTCAACACTCTACCTAGCAGGACTGACCTCCTTTCTTTCCTACTCTGTCAATCACCATTGCTCCCTCCATAACAGTTATGCTCACTGCTGCTATCCCCTCTACTCAGAGTAGGCTCACTTCTTGAGCAGCTGGCTCTCCAGTAGCAACTGGAACTGTGACATCTGTCATGCCAACTCCACTGGCTCCTGGCTTTCTAACGGATACTAGCTCACTAATGACCCTCTCTACACCAGCACCTGATTTGTCAACCCCTGTCATCTCTAATACCTTTGGACATTATTCTCAGAGCACTCTGGCAACATGTGGCACTAACACTGCTCAACACTCTTACCCCCAATATGGGGGCTGAACACTGTTCATTGAGGCAATGAACTCTAAGGAAGGACAGCTAAAACTGTTCAACTCTATTCCAGGCTTAGTCTGAGGATGATCCACCATTCTAGCTCATTTGACATACCACCTGTCATGCCCTGTACCCTTCTGTCTCCATTAGATGCCTTCCATGAATCATATGCTCAGACATTACTCAGTATAGATTGATTGTTAGCCATGCTTTCATATATACCACTGACAGATAAAGTAGTTATGTTAGTCATCTGTTTGGTCTCCTACACTGTCTGCCTCTCTAGCCCACAGCACACAATTCTACTCCATACTATGTCTAACAACTTTGACTTTAACTTGTTCCCTCCAACTTGCTCTCCTATGGCAGTTTCCTTAGCTTGTCTACTCAGTGTTGCTTTTGGCACTCCCCTGGCTCCTGGAACTGGGCCTGCTCAGACCCCTTGTCTGGATGTCAATTGGCATTCAATTCTACAGCAGATGCAACTAACTCTCCTTGTCATCAAAAGCTGAATAGCTGCCATGGACAAAGAGTACTCTGTTGCCACTGTCAGGTTTTACTGACAATGGGGGCTCAGCTACACTAGTGAATCCTTACTAGGTGGACATGATGTCCTGTGCTTATAACCCAGCATCCTAGAGTTGGTGTGGAGTGAAGGGACTTGCAAATGGAAGCTCGGGGGGGGGGGGGGCAGCCTGAGCAAGTCCAGAATGGTTCAGAGAAGTCTAAGACCAAGTATATTAAACATTGGGCCTGGGCAGGCATCAGAAACAGGTTCATGGGTGTACAAATAGACTGCGGGGTAAGTGGAGGCTTCACAAATGATAGGGGTGGAGCTGGAGTTTGACAGTGGATCACCAAGGCTTGAGGAGTTCTGGGGCCAAGTAAGGAGCAAGGTCTGGAGTTGTCGTAAGAATATTTGGGGGTCGTAGTGTGTGTGCAGAGTTTGTACTGACATTGGAGATGAAAGGAACTTAGAGAAACAAAGGAAATATATACAGTCAAGATGAGACAGAGACGAGGCAAGACAAGACAGAGAAAAGAGATAGATTTGAGACTAAAAATAGAGACAGAGACAAAACAAGACACAAGACACAGGAAACCAGTAAAATTGCAATATCAAGACTAAAGTTCCAGGAGTTACTCTGTGACTTATATACCAACTACTGGGTGGCTCCAGAGGACAGTAGATATGGTGGCAGGGCTTGACAGAGTTGTGCAGAGTCAACAGGTGTTGGGTGCAATCATGGGGCAGGCCACAGTGACATTCTGATGGGATCAGCTGGGAATGTGGGCTGCTCCGAGGTCATCAGGGTGCTCCAGAGCAGGTCAGGGGAATTAGGGTGGAGGGCTGGGGGTGTGTGATGTGGTCAGGAATGGTGGAGGAAGTCTCGGGAGCTCAGGGGAAGTCAGGGGAGGCATCAACGGCTGTGGAGAATGCGTCGGAGTTGATCAGGGGGCTGTCAGGGTTTGCTGAAGAAGTGTCAGAGTTACCTGGAGTGGGCATGGAGGGTGGACGAGGGTTTGAGGAGTTTGGCAGGGCATTGGGGAGGACTGGAAATGATGTTGGGGGTCTAGAGAGTGGGTTGTGACAGCCACCACCCAAACCACTTCCCAACATAGTAATGCTCTGATAGCTAAGCACTCCACCTCTCCAGGCTGACCTAAGCCTGCTGAGTCCACCACACCCTCTACTATGTCTCCTTGCATTCCTCAACAAGCAGCATGTTCTACTACTAACATTTCTCTGGCCATCCCCCTTGCTCAGAATCTTCCTCCTATAGATGATAAAACACCTCACTACAAATGTGCTCTGGAGCTCCCTGACTCCCTTGTTGTGCATATTGTGGGGCATCAGGAGCAGGGCTTTAAACAAGCCCATGATCTATCTGGTGCTTGGCTGGCTGCCTTCTCAGTTGGTCCAGCTGGAGATGATAGATGCTGGTTTGTCACTATCTGAAGCTCTGACCAGCAGATTGGCAAATCCCTTGTGGTCTTTGGAAAGCATATTGCTAAGCAGCATGTGTGTGTACTGCAGAAGCAGTGCTCAGGCAATGCTCCACTGGCAGTTGCTCCACTGGCCCCTTCTCAAGATCCCCCATTGTCCACCCCTCAACATTCTACTTAGCAACCCTGACCTCCTTCCCTTCCTACTCCATCAATCACTGTTGCTCCCTCTGTGGTAGTAATGCATGGCTACTGCTACTCCTTCTACTCAGAGGAGGCCCACTCCTCAGGCAGTTGGCTCTCCAATACCAACTAGAACTCTGATATCTGTCATGCCAACTCTATTGGCCCCTTGCTCTCCAATGTATACTAGTTCACCAATGACTCTCTCTACACTGACACCTAATTCATCCACCCTCATTGTCTCTTATGCCTTTGGGCATTATTTCCAATGCACTTTGGCACTGTGTAGCACTCCCACTGCTGATTGCTCTTGCCCTTAACAGAGGCAATGAACTCTAAGTGTAAGGGGACTGGTCTTTGGACCATCCCACCCTTGCTTAGCTTAGTCTGTGGGAATTAGCACCTCTATTTAGCCAACCTCTGAACTGCCTGGCCCCCTCTTACTCCCTCACTGTCTCAGCTCCCAGGCCTAATGGGTATATTGTACCTGGCACATAGTATACATGTCAATCATTAATCCTTCTACCACCAGGCCAAATTAGTCAATAGTTTGTAGTCATCAGCCTCCACTTTGTCATATAGGTTGTAGTCAGTGGCCTCTGACTTAGTCATAGGTACTTAGTCATCTAGTAGCCTTGTAGTATATAGGCAGACCTGGGGAGCATATCCCCAGTCTGGACAATAGCATTGCTTCTGGATTTATTCACTAACTACATAACTGTGAGCTCAGCCAGTGCAGCTCCTTGCCTTGCTTCACTCTCTGCCTTTGCTTCTTGTTGGTTGCCTGCTGCCTTGCCTTTGGGCATTATTTCCAATGCACTTTGGCACTGTGTAGCACTCCCACTGCTGATTGCTCTTGCCCTTAACAGAGGCAATGAACTCTAAGTGTAAGGGGACTGGTCTTTGGACCATCCCACCCTTGCTTAGCTTAGTCTGTGGGAATTAGCACCTCTATTTAGCCAACCTCTGAACTGCCTGGCCCCCTCTTACTCCCTCACTGTCTCAGCTCCCAGGCCTAATGGGTATATTGTACCTGGCACATAGTATACATGTCAATCATTAATCCTTCTACCACCAGGCCAAATTAGTCAATAGTTTGTAGTCATCAGCCTCCACTTTGTCATATAGGTTGTAGTCAGTGGCCTCTGACTTAGTCATAGGTACTTAGTCATCTAGTAGCCTTGTAGTATATAGGCAGACCTGGGGAGCATATCCCCAGTCTGGACAATAGCATTGCTTCTGGATTTATTCACTAACTACATAACTGTGAGCTCAGCCAGTGCAGCTCCTTGCCTTGCTTCACTCTCTGCCTTTGCTTCTTGTTGGTTGCCTGCTGCCTTGCCTTTGGGCATTATTTCCAATGCACTTTGGCACTGTGTAGCACTCCCACTGCTGATTGCTCTTGCCCTTAACAGAGGCAATGAACTCTAAGTGTAAGGGGACTGGTCTTTGGACCATCCCACCCTTGCTTAGCTTAGTCTGTGGGAATTAGCACCTCTATTTAGCCAACCTCTGAACTGCCTGGCCCCCTCTTACTCCCTCACTGTCTCAGCTCCCAGGCCTAATGGCTATATTGTACCTGGCACATAGTATACATGTCAATCATTAATCCTTCTACCACCAGGCCAAATTAGTCAATAGTTTGTAGTCATCAGCCTCCACTTTGTCATATAGGTTGTAGTCAGTGGCCTCTGACTTAGTCATAGGTACTTAGTCATCTAGTAGCCTTGTAGTATATAGGCAGACCTGGGGAGCATATCCCCAGTCTGGACAATAGCATTGCTTCTGGATTTATTCACTAACTACATAACTGTGAGCTCAGCCAGTGCAGCTCCTTGCCTTGCTTCACTCTCTGCCTTTGCTTCTTGTTGGTTGCCTGCTGCCTTGCCTTTGGGCATTATTTCCAATGCACTTTGGCACTGTGTAGCACTCCCACTGCTGATTGCTCTTGCCCTTAACAGAGGCAATGAACTCTAAGTGTAAGGGGACTGGTCTTTGGACCATCCCACCCTTGCTTAGCTTAGTCTGTGGGAATTAGCACCTCTATTTAGCCAACCTCTGAACTGCCTGGCCCCCTCTTACTCCCTCACTGTCTCAGCTCCCAGGCCTAATGGGTATATTGTACCTGGCACATAGTATACATGTCAATCATTAATCCTTCTACCACCAGGCCAAATTAGTCAATAGTTTGTAGTCATCAGCCTCCACTTTGTCATATAGGTTGTAGTCAGTGGCCTCTGACTTAGTCATAGGTACTTAGTCATCTAGTAGCCTTGTAGTATATAGGCAGACCTGGGGAGCATATCCCCAGTCTGGACAATAGCATTGCTTCTGGATTTATTCACTAACTACATAACTGTGAGCTCAGCCAGTTGATGAGCCCCAGTTATCGCTGAGCACCATTTTTGACATTTCGGACTTAGCGGCAGCTGACTACTTTGAACCCGACACAAGTCACAACACTCAGCGCACGGGACTTAGCACGAGGATGGGACCGAATCACGAGACTCTAGCAATCACGAGACTTATCAATCACGAGGAATATCACGTGAAGTCTGGAACTTAGGTCTAGATCCTCAAGGCCTAGACTCCCCCTAGCGACGATTACTAGCGACACTAGCGATCTTGGCGACCAAACAAGGCTCTACCATATATGGACAAATTATCAGACGCGTACCTTTTTCCCTATCATTTAGTTACCGAGCTTACACATATACTGGGACGGCGTCTGCGCTTCAGGAGTTGACAGCGGACTCGTTCTTCTTTTTTTTTTTTTTTGGTTTTATTAGCAATTAGTCGTCGCTAAGACCTCATCTACGACCCTTTTACTTAGTTACAAGACTGACGTCTGGCACGCACCGTAAACAGTGACAGACGCCGTCGCTAGTGGCACTTAATTGCTTACCCTCCCTTACTGTACTCTGGGAACATATAAATACTGCTTGTACATAGAACTCATACGAAGGGCAATTACCATCGACTTCCACCATCGGATCGTACCTCTCTATAAGCCTACCAGCTTAAGATTTCGTCTACCCCTTTGTCTCTCTCTCATCTCGTCTTCGACTTAGGCTTAGCGACAAGCCTCTTCGACTTCGACATCGACTTCGTGTGGTACCAATTACGGGTGCCCGTTAGCGTTATTTCGACTTAGCGACGTTAGCGACTACGGCTAACGACTAGTTTACGTTCGTCCTTTGATTTCAGTCTTTCCCTTTGTCATTTCCTCTCTTTCGCTCTATCCCTTTCACCACCGTTAAGGGATCGCTTAGTCTTAGCAACGTTATCCGTCTTCACTCATCTTCCCCTTATTATCACTAGCGACCGCAGCTAGCGATAGCGACCAACTTCTACTTCACCTCGAATACACCATTTCAACTCTCGTTCTCTGGGACGGTTACTGACTCGCCCTCATTATTAACTTCCTACTGCCAGCTACCCTATCTAGTGACTAGTGTTTGGTCCTCTCTTTTTGGTTTCCTGCACGGCACTAGGCGGCATAGGAGCACATCATTTTGGAGCCCACCGCGAGGGGATTTGAGGTTAACCATTCCGCCAGAAACAAGAGCTCAAGCGAAACGTCGCTTGGAAAACCCTATTAAACCACCCCAGTCTACTCGTTCGACCCCTCAGCACTTGTCGCCCACAGTTTATCCTCGACCTCTGGCCGACGAACTTGAAATCGCTAGACACCTTCGCGACGTTAGCGAAATCCTTGCCGACTTTCCAGGCGCCTTTATCGAAAGTTTCCTCGACGCACCTCTTTCACCTTTAACTCCTACCGACTCTCTATTCTTCCCAGAAGCTCGGTCTATCCCATCATCGACAGTTAACCCCCTCCCTTCGCTAAATCCGACAATCGCTACTATGAGCAACGACCCCGTCGCTCGGCGTGCTAGAATGCCGCCTCGCAACGACACAACTGCTCCTAAATGGGATGAGAGTCGCCCTAGGGAACTCCCTCAATACTTCAAAGAATTGGAATATCTCTTCGCTGACTGCGGCATCGCTGACGACACGCAGAAGAAGGAATATGCGGCTCGATATGTCTCATATGACACGGCAGAAACCTGGCTTGGCTTACCCGAATTTGGCGACAACGTCACTATCGGCAACAACGATCCTCGGCCATACACTTATCACGAATGGAAGGCGGCAGTGCTTAGGCTGTACCCTGGCGCTGACGCTAGCGCGCGTTATAACCTTGGCGATTTGGAAAGACTCGTAAACCAGACCTTTAACAGTGGCTTAGCGACTTTAGGAAGGTTCTCTGATTACTACCGGGACTTCCAACGTATCGCCAGATGGTTACTCGCTAATGGCAAGCTCTACCGCAATGAGGAACGTCGCCTGTTCCAGCAAGGTATCCCCACGTCGCTATGGTCTAAAATCGTTCGCCGTCTCGAAATCACTCTCCCCGACCACCATCCTGAGGACCCTTATGATGTTGACCAAGTCTTCGAAGGCGCTAAATGGGTTTTAAAAGGAACGGACACCTCTACGACCAAAACCAACAATGGCACCAGCGGTATTCATTCGTCATCGCCAATCGCTAACCCACCAGTTGTCCCTTCACCTGTACCTAAACAAGAAACCTTGGAATTAGCGACCACTACAGCGATCGTCAGCGCCTTGGAACGTCTGGAAGCTCTTTTGACTAACGGTAACGCCCAACCTCGCCAGCAATTCTCTAACAGCACATGCCATTTCTGTGGCGAAACTGGTCACACCATGGTCCGAGGTACCTGTATAAAGCTGGAGCAAATGATCCTACAGGGTAAGATCCGTCGAAACGCTGAAGGCAAAATCATCCTACCGTCTGGCGCTATGATTCCCAACTATTTTGGCAAGCGACTATACATGGAACGCATCGAGGAATGGCATAGGCTTAACCCAGGACAAATCGTTACAGGCAGACTCTCTCCCAACGCTAATCCGGATCCCGAGCAAGCGGCTATGCAGCAGGCGCTAATACACGAGGTAATGCAGCAGGATGTCGCTATGGGCCGATCGCTAAGCAAAGAAGAACGGATCCAGGCCTTGGAGCGCGAACTCTTTGCACTCAGGCGAAATGGCGAAAAGTTCGACGGCGTACAAGTTCCTCGTGCGGCTTACCGACCAGCGAATGAAGCCCCAAAAGTAACACCCTCGACTAGCGACACTCCGGTGACTTCACCCCCTTCCAATTCAACTCCAGCTCCTGCCGCTAAGCCTGCCGACAAAGGCAAAGCACCCGAACAAACCGTCGCTAAGGAACAACCGCCCGTCACTAAGGAACCCGTCGTTCAGCCTCCCGTCCATCCGTTTTCTGGCATCCCCAGTCGCTACGCCCCGCCCGCTAACAGGAATTTCGCTGCTCCCGACAAAGCCAACGACAGCGCCTATCGAACTATGCCACCCATCTACAGCATTGAGCAGTCTAAAGCGGTTTTTGATCGAGTATTAAGCACTCCGGTGACTGTAACAGTGGGCGAACTATGCTCGGTATCTCAGGACGTCAGAAATCAGCTCAGAACCGCAGTCACGCCCAAACGTTTGGTAGGCGCTAGCACCGTACAGGACTCTAGCGACATCTTTGAAGATATTTTGCCGACCTTCGCTATTGGAGAACCACAATTTTCGCTAGACACTGACACCGCTAACGGACTTGCCGCTGACAAAGCCCCTTTCGCTTCCATTGACCCTGTCGAGGCCTATATCGATTCGCTACCCCCTGGAGAAGAACCTGTAGTACTCACTGTCGCTAAGGAATCTCAGTCACTTCGTACCGTCATGATGCTAATTGACAACAAAGAAGAAGTAGAATGCATCCACGACAGCGGTTCCCAAATAATCTCCATGTCGGCCGAAATCGCTAGCGATATTGGTTTATCATACGACCCCAACATCGTGCTAAACATGCAGAGCGCCAACGGTACCATGGATCGATCGCTAGGACTTGCTCGCAACGTACCATGCACCCTTGGCGACATCACGGTCTATCTTCAAATCCACGTTTTACGGTCTCCCGCCTACGACATTCTACTCGGCCGTCCTTTCGACGTACTAACTCGAAGCACAGTCAACACAATTAGCGACGTCGAAACAACTATAACTATTTCGGACCCCAACACTGGCCAACGACGAACTATCCCTACCTTTCCGCGCGGCAAGACCAAAAGAAACAACCGCCAAAATGTTCGCTTCGAGACCGAGGCACCCCGTTGCTTTCATCGCCGAAAGCAGTAAAGAAGAAGATAGCGACCTAGCGGTCGTTATCAGCTACGATCATTCAACTGGTCTAGCGACTTGTATAGCCTCTTGTGATTTGGACAAAGACGTTTTACCTACTAATTCCGACACACAGACTAATCCTGCGCTAGCATACCTATACGCTACGGCTAGCAACATTTCTGATTCGTCCCTTCCACCTCGTTCTTATCTTGTTTCTACTGATACATCTAATCCCTTGATTCTTGGACAGACTTTACCTTTTGACCCATGCGTTACAGACATTACCCCCACTTATGTTAACATCCCCTTCCCCGCTCAGTATATCGCTAACGAACCCCCTAAGCGAAAAGGAGTCCAGGTAAAGAAGAAGTACAAACCCGTCGCTATGAAAACCAAACCTGTCGCCAGCCACGTTAGCGAAGACTTTCGAATCGAGCGACAGATTATTGGCGATCCACTAGCGACAATGCCCCCACTTAATCCAAATCCACCGCCTTTCGTTCCGACAAAGCGATTCACCAGCGAGCGACAAGCGAAACTAGTTGACGACCACGACACAGGGTTCCTCACTAGCGACGAAATCAACGTACTAGTCGACATGGTCGCCAAACAAGACAAAGCCTTCGCTTGGGAAGATTCCGAACGAGGAAGTTTGCGCCCCGACTTCTTTCCACCTGTTCGCATACCGACGATTCCGCACGTACCATGGGTCCAGCACAATCGCCCCATACCGCCAGGTCTAGAAAAGGAAGTATGTGAAATTATTCGCAACAAGATTAGCGCTGGCGTCTATGAACCTTCGAACTCCGCTTACCGCTCCCGATGGTTTTGCGTACTCAAGAAGAATGGTAAGCTCAGGATTGTACACAGTCTCGAGCCGCTAAACCGTGTCACCATCCGTCATTCTGGAGTACCACCTTTTCCAGATCACGTTGCCGAATCCTTCGCTGGACGCATCTGTGGCGCCACCCTCGATCTCTACGTTGGCTACGACGAGCGACTTATTGACTCGGCATCACGCGACTTAACGACGTTCCAGACTCCATTTGGCGCTCTTCGCCTAGTGACCCTGCCGATGGGATGGACCAACTCTGTGCCTATATTCCACGACGACATTACCTTTATCTTGCAGCCAGAGATCCCCCATAACGTGCTCAGTTTTATCGATGACGTTGGCGCTAAGGGACCCAAGGACTGGAAAATCGTTAACGGTAAACCCGCTAAGCATCCCGCTAACCCGAATATTCGCCTAGCGCTCTGGGAGTTCTTTGAACTTCTCAACAGGATTCTTCAGCGAATGAAGTATTGCGGTGGCACCTTCTCAGGTCATAAATTGGTTCTCTGCGCCCCGACGTTCAAGATTCTAGGACACGTTTGCACCCCTAGCGGTCGAGTCCCTGACGAAAGTCGCCTAGCGCTAATCGAGCGATGGGGTCCTTGCAAGTCGCTATCGGAAGTTCGAGCCTTCCTAGGTACTGTCGGGGTACTAAGGATTTTCGTCAAGAACTTTGCACATCGAGCCCATAATTTAACGAAGCTCACACGCGTTGGCGTTCCTTTCGAGTTTGGCCCCGATCAAATAAATGCTCAACGCGATCTCGTAAAAGCCCTACAAGACGCTAAGCCCCTTGTTCCTATCGATTATGAATCGCCTGACCCAGTCATCTTAGCGGTCGATACGTCATACATAGCGGTCGGATTTTACCTTTGTCAGTGCACTGGCGACAATCGCAAAGAACGCCGCTACAACCGCTTTGGGTCTATTACGCTAAACGACAGGGAAGCCCGATTCAGCCAGCCCAAGTTGGAACTTTATGGCCTCTATCGAGCTTTACAAGCGTTACGAATGTACCTCATCGGCGTCAGGAACCTTATCATTGAAGTCGACGCTCGCTACATTAAGGGTATGCTTCAGAACCCTGACATCCAACCTTCCGCTAGCATGAACCGCTGGATTATGGCGATTTGGATGTTTCACTTTAAGCTGGTTCACGTCAAAGGAACGTTCCACGGCCCTGACGGTCTCTCGCGACGCCCGCCACAGCCTGGCGACCCTCCGAGCGACGATAGCGATAACTCGGTTTACGAAGACTGGATCGACCGCTTACATGGGTTCGTACACCAAGTTCAGCTACCCCTACCGCTACTTCGCCAGGTCTCGACGGCCTCGCATCGCTTACCCCCTTTGGCCGAGTACGAACGTTCGCATACCTTAGCGACCTTTGCCAGCGACACCGACACCCCCCCACGACTAGCGACAAGCGACGATATAACACCCCTCCGAGACGATGGCACCACCACTTATAGCGACGTACCCCGTAGTGCAAAAGCTATCGCCAGCGACGCTCGAGTACTCCTAGTAGAGAAATGGCTTCACGACCTCGTCAGACCTGATGGCGTTAGCGACAAGGACTACGCCACCTTCGTTCGCTACGCATCCATGTTTTTCGTCACGGGAGGCAAACTTTGGCGCAGAAGTCGAGATGGCGCTCACAAGTTGTTCGTTCCTATCGCCAGTCGCTTACGAGTCCTGAAAGCGATGCATGACGACTTGGGACACAGAGGTCTTTTCGCTACCCGCTCGGCACTTCTGGAACGGTTTTGGTGGCCTCAAGTTAGCGCCGATATCATGTGGTACCTTCGGACTTGTCATCTCTGCCAGATTCACCAAACGACCAAGGTGCTTATTCCGCCAACCGTCGCAACGCCCGCGCCATTGTTCAGTAAGATATACGTCGACACCATGTTCATGCCGCCCTCCAACAAGTTCAAGTACATCATCCAGGGACGTTGTTCGCTAACCCATTACCCCGAGTTCCGCATGCTCGCCAGAGAAAACACCGAAGCCATCGCTAAATGGCTATACGAGGACGTCATTTGTCGTTGGGGAGCGCTTAGCGAAATCGTTACCGACAACGGACCCCCAATTCTAAAGGCCGTTGCCTATTTGGCGAAGAAGTATAACTTGCGCCACATCCGGATTTCAGGTTACAATAAGCGCGCTAACGGAATAGTCGAGCGGCCGCATTTCGATGTTCGCCAAGCTCTCTTCAAAGCAGTTGATGGCGATCAGTCTAGGTGGAGTACTGCTACTTACTCTGTCTTTTGGTCAGAACGCGTTACGGTTCGCAAGCGAATGGGTTGCTCCCCATACTTCGCGGCTACCGGTACCCACCCGCTCCTGCCGGCTGACATAGTGGAAGCGACATACTTGCAACCACCGCCAAACTCGCTACTATCGACCACAGATCTCATCGCCCGCCGAGCAATTGACCTCCAGCGTCGCCAAGAAGATCTCGACCGCTTGCACAGCCAAGTACTTAGCGCCCGTCGCTTGGCCGCTATTCGCTTTGAGAAAGATCATTCCGCCACTATTCGCGATTACAATTTCAAAACCGGTGACCTCGTACTAATGAGGAATACTAGGATCGAAGTAACGCATAACAAGAAGATGAAGCCGCGCTACCTAGGCCCACTTGTGGTAATATCTCGCAACCGTGGCGGCGCTTACATTCTTTGTGAACTAGATGGCTCCGTGCTACATCGCCCTGTTGCTGCCTTTCGCCTAGTCCCCTATTTCGCTAGAGAACACATAGCCGTGCCTAGCGACGCTTTCGACATCGACACCTCACGTCTCAGAGAACTGGAGCAAACAGACCTCGTCGACGACGATGATACTGGCGAGGTCGCCAGTGAAGAAGAATACTACCTCTCGCTAAGCCTTAGCGGTCTATCCTAACCTTGCCTCTTTTCTCCCTATTATTCAAAAAAAAAAAAAAAAAAAAAAAAAAAAAAAAAAAAAAAAAAAAAAACATCCGCAAATACGTTACAAAAACATTAATCTTTCACAGACACTTTACTTACTACTGTCTTGTTTTCGATGCTGCGCTAGGCTATTCTGTCGCCAGCGCTCGGCACGCCTCTAGGGGTAATTCGCCATGATGATCTACTGAGCGTTTGCCTTCAAAGCGTCGCTAGCGCTAGGCGACAATCGCTAGTACGCCTTATTCTTTGTTTCTCTTTCATTTCCCTCTCAGTTCCTGAATCGTGAACAAAGTACTATACATTTTTGGGGCCCCTTAAGGGGGCTAGTCTGTGTCCATACGAAGATAAAACTAAAAATTTATATACAGGGGACGGCAGTCGCTAGGCGCCGAGGTCGGCGTCGTCTTCGGGAACCTCCCTCGCCTCCGCCTCCTCCCAATCCCCCTCGCCAACGTTGTTCTCCTCCTGCCAGGCCAGGAAAGCCTGACAGTCTCGCCGATATCCCGCCAGAGTCGCCAGCGTCCGCTTAGCGACTGTATAGCGAGCCCGTGCCGCTAACAACTCCTCCCTCGCCGCCTCCAGCTCCCTCTGGAACCGTCGTTCCACTCCCGCCGCCCTCTCATCGAAGTCCAGTAGCGACGCCGCTGTCGTTAGCGGCGTCGGCCAGCCAAGGTCCTCGCCCAGCCACTCCAGTTCGTCGTCGCCAACCTGGCGCAATGGAGTATCGCTCCAGGTTCCCTAACAAAGCAGTTAGCGATCAAGAAGTTAGCAAAAGGAAAGAACTTACTCGTCGAACGACCTCAACCTCCTCAGCCTGCTCCTCCTCCTCAGCAGCGACGGGTACAACTTCTTCTTCCTCGCCCTCGACCTCCATGTCGCTCGCTTCCCGCTCTACCTCGGCGACCGTCGCCAAGGGAGTCGCCTCTCTCATCCCCACGTCCTCGTCTTCCCCCTCGTTGGCGACTGTTCGAGGTCGCTTAGCGCTAGCGACCGACGAAGGACTTGCTGGCCGTTTCCGCGCCAGAGGCACGTCGTCGTCGCCATCGTCGTCACTGCGGTCCTCGTCGCTCTCCACCACTGCCCTGCTCTTCACCTTGGCGCCTCCGCTGCCGCTAACCCCAGCCTCCTCCTGCGACGTCGGCAAGTTCAAGCTCGAATGCTCGACCTCGATCGCCTCCCCTCGCATCGCCCGCTCCCTCTGCCGCTCCACAAAAGCCCGCGCGTTCCTTACCGACGCCGCCTTGATCGCTATCTTCTTAGCGAATTTACTGCCAGTGCTCCTCGATGACTGGCCGCTGTGCGAACAGCTCTTCCTGGTACTGTCGCAGCGATAGCACGGCTGGACCCCCGTGGGGTACCAGCAGCCTTCTGGGTCATTGTCGGCCCAGCAGTTGTCGCACTAAAAGAAGGTGTTAGCGACAAGAAGAGAAAAGATCGCTAAGTACTCACCGCTCCTTGCGTGCGCTTATATTCTTGCCGCCTCTCTAGCGACACTGTTACCTTGCCTTTAGCCTTGTCCAACTTCACTCCTGCTCCCAGACCTGTATCCACCACCGTCGTCGTCCTTCGCCATCGAAGGAGTGTCGCCAAGCGCTTGTCGGTAAACGTTTCTTCAACATGATCCTGCAGGAAAGGTTAGCGATTGTCGCCAAGGATTAGCGAAAAAGAAAGAAGACTCACCTCAATATCCTCGTCCTCCTCATCTTGTGCTTTTGCCTTTCCCTTCCCCTTCCCTTTGCTCCTCGGGGTTGTCGCCAATCTTGGCGACGTCGCCAACCCCCTAGCGACGCCGCCAGGCGCAGCCTTGGGAGTCGAGGGGCCCGCTTCTTGAATGTCCCCACGATTCGCCGCCTCCTCGTTCCCCCGACCCTCGCCTCGTTCCTCCCCCCTCGCCACCGCTGTCGCACCTACCGGGTGCTGGAAGAAAAACTGGTCATTTGGTGACAAGTCTTCAAAGAGCTAACGTACCTTAGCAGTGTCGCTAGCGCTAGCGACTACTGGGGCACTTACCGTCATTCCCGCCGTGAGGTCGTCCATTAAGAACTCCAGCGAAGGGTCGACTGGCGCCTGGCGATCGCGTCAGAAGTCATCGCTAACAAGAAGAGAAGAAGACACTTACGAAGTGGACATCAAATGGGCGAACCCATTCTTCCCCCTTGTACTCCTCATACAGCTGGCGACACTCCTTCTCGACAGTCGCCAACTCCGGCCACTCCACTCCACTCCCCGAGGTCTTGAACCATTGCAGCCACGTCTGAAATATGGCGGTGACCGCCAAGCGAGGATCCTTCGCCAACGACGCACGAGCCACAGCGAGCAATCGGTCGACGCGGTCCAGAAAGGCGTGGGCCATCGTGATCTTTTCAAGTTGCGATGCGAGGTCAGACATAGCGATAAGATCGAGATGTAGAGATGATTAGACGATAAGGAAGTGGGATGATGAAGTTCGAGCGATACCGCCAGCTACTTTTACTCGAATCTCCTTGGCGCACGGACCAGGCATTCGAGCACGTGATTTCGAGGTTGACTGAGGACAGTCAATATTTCAGTACGGGGGAGGATGATGAGCCCCAGTTATCGCTGAGCACCATTTTTGACATTTCGGACTTAGCGGCAGCTGACTACTTTGAACCCGACACAAGTCACAACACTCAGCGCACGGGACTTAGCACGAGGATGGGACCGAATCACGAGACTCTAGCAATCACGAGACTTATCAATCACGAGGAATATCACGTGAAGTCTGGAACTTAGGTCTAGATCCTCAAGGCCTAGACTCCCCCTAGCGACGATTACTAGCGACACTAGCGATCTTGGCGACCAAACAAGGCTCTACCATATATGGACAAATTATCAGACGCGTACCTTTTTCCCTATCATTTAGTTACCGAGCTTACACATATACTGGGACGGCGTCTGCGCTTCAGGAGTTGACAGCGGACTCGTTCTTCTTTTTTTTTTTTTTTGGTTTTATTAGCAATTAGTCGTCGCTAAGACCTCATCTACGACCCTTTTACTTAGTTACAAGACTGACGTCTGGCACGCACCGTAAACAGTGACAGACGCCGTCGCTAGTGGCACTTAATTGCTTACCCTCCCTTACTGTACTCTGGGAACATATAAATACTGCTTGTACATAGAACTCATACGAAGGGCAATTACCATCGACTTCCACCATCGGATCGTACCTCTCTATAAGCCTACCAGCTTAAGATTTCGTCTACCCCTTTGTCTCTCTCTCATCTCGTCTTCGACTTAGGCTTAGCGACAAGCCTCTTCGACTTCGACATCGACTTCGTGTGGTACCAATTACGGGTGCCCGTTAGCGTTATTTCGACTTAGCGACGTTAGCGACTACGGCTAACGACTAGTTTACGTTCGTCCTTTGATTTCAGTCTTTCCCTTTGTCATTTCCTCTCTTTCGCTCTATCCCTTTCACCACCGTTAAGGGATCGCTTAGTCTTAGCAACGTTATCCGTCTTCACTCATCTTCCCCTTATTATCACTAGCGACCGCAGCTAGCGATAGCGACCAACTTCTACTTCACCTCGAATACACCATTTCAACTCTCGTTCTCTGGGACGGTTACTGACTCGCCCTCATTATTAACTTCCTACTGCCAGCTACCCTATCTAGTGACTAGTGTTTGGTCCTCTCTTTTTGGTTTCCTGCACGGCACTAGGCGGCATAGGAGCACATCACAGTGCAGCTCCTTGCCTTGCTTCACTCTCTGCCTTTGCTTCTTGTTGGTTGCCTGCTGCCTTGCCTTTGGGCATTATTTCCAATGCACTTTGGCACTGTGTAGCACTCCCACTGCTGATTGCTCTTGCCCTTAACAGAGGCAATGAACTCTAAGTGTAAGGGGACTGGTCTTTGGACCATCCCACCCTTGCTTAGCTTAGTCTGTGGGAATTAGCACCTCTATTTAGCCAACCTCTGAACTGCCTGGCCCCCTCTTACTCCCTCACTGTCTCAGCTCCCAGGCCTAATGGGTATATTGTACCTGGCACATAGTATACATGTCAATCATTAATCCTTCTACCACCAGGCCAAATTAGTCAATAGTTTGTAGTCATCAGCCTCCACTTTGTCATATAGGTTGTAGTCAGTGGCCTCTGACTTAGTCATAGGTACTTAGTCATCTAGTAGCCTTGTAGTATATAGGCAGACCTGGGGAGCATATCCCCAGTCTGGACAATAGCATTGCTTCTGGATTTATTCACTAACTACATAACTGTGAGCTCAGCCAGTGCAGCTCCTTGCCTTGCTTCACTCTCTGCCTTTGCTTCTTGTTGGTTGCCTGCTGCCTTGCCTTTGGGCATTATTTCCAATGCACTTTGGCACTGTGTAGCACTCCCACTGCTGATTGCTCTTGCCCTTAACAGAGGCAATGAACTCTAAGTGTAAGGGGACTGGTCTTTGGACCATCCCACCCTTGCTTAGCTTAGTCTGTGGGAATTAGCACCTCTATTTAGCCAACCTCTGAACTGCCTGGCCCCCTCTTACTCCCTCACTGTCTCAGCTCCCAGGCCTAATGGGTATATTGTACCTGGCACATAGTATACATGTCAATCATTAATCCTTCTACCACCAGGCCAAATTAGTCAATAGTTTGTAGTCATCAGCCTCCACTTTGTCATATAGGTTGTAGTCAGTGGCCTCTGACTTAGTCATAGGTACTTAGTCATCTAGTAGCCTTGTAGTATATAGGCAGACCTGGGGAGCATATCCCCAGTCTGGACAATAGCATTGCTTCTGGATTTATTCACTAACTACATAACTGTGAGCTCAGCCAGTGCAGCTCCTTGCCTTGCTTCACTCTCTGCCTTTGCTTCTTGTTGGTTGCCTGCTGCCTTGCCTGCTGTACCCATGGCCAGCTCACTTGCTGCTTGCCTCTTGACCAGATGGTCCAGATGTGAGTGGTGGGCTTCACTTGGACTATCTATGGCTGATGTTCCCTTACACTAAGGAGGGGGTGATGTAAGGAGACAGCTAGGACTGTTCAACTCTATTCCAGGCTTAGTCTGAGGATGATCCACCATTCTAGCTCAGTTGACATACCCCCTGTCATGCGCTACACCCTTCTGTCCTCATAAGTTGCCTTCCATGAGTCACATGCTTGGACATTACTCAGTATAGATTATTGGTAGTCATTCCCCATGACAGACTGCAGACCGATGAGTAGGTATAATGTTAGTCATCATTACAAGTGATGTAGTATATAGGACAATCTGCAGGATAGAATATCCTCAGACTAAACAATAGCAGTATTGACCAGGTCTATCCATTGATCTGACTGTAAGATCCTCCAGCATAGTCTCCATGCTTAACTTGCTGTGCTTGCCCTCTGCCTGACTCCTGGTTGCCTCCATGCCCCCTCAACTCTTGCCTATTGCTTGTGCCTTGCCTGCTCTTGCCAGGTTTACCTGCAGAGCAATTGTCCCCTTACACTGTGTCACTGAGCTATAGCCTTGGAAGGTTGCCCTTACACCTACATGGTGTGCATCACAAGCTGTGAGATTTGTAACAACACTGTTACCCACAAGCACTGTGTCTGCAAGATCCACTATGCCAGACAAAATGAAATATGCTAGACAGGAGTGTGGTTGCAATGACAGCTGCTAAATCTGTCTACCAAGAAGCTGTGCAACTGACCTGATCTGTGGCTGTAAAGACAGTGCTCAGGCCAGCAGCTCAGGGTCAAAAGATGTTCAGACCAAGCCCTAGGCCAAGGAAGACTGTACCCAAAGGCTTGTCTTTTCCTGACCCAGGACCTGAGGCCTGAGCAAGCACAGCACTAATTCTGACTTGAAGAAACTATCATTGAAACAAGATTTGGGCCTCTTTTAGCTCATATCAATTTCAAATACATGTGTACATGATAGACAATAGGATGATAAACATATATACAGATCTCTAAGCTGCCAGACCAGGTGTCCATTCACTTGAGTCTGGTTTGAGTAGAGGCAACAGGCATCCTCAAAGATCTCATCCAATCATATCTCCTAGGAAAAACTGTTAGTCTGTATGATTTCTACTCTATGAGTAGTGTATCAAAGTAGTCTAGTGTATTGTAGATGCAATATGAGACATCTGACAAATACAAGTTTATTATGATTCATTTAGATTTTCCATTTTTCCTAACATTGCACACACTTTGTGCAAACACGTCAGATTTGTATTTCCAAAAACATCAACAGTACAAATATTGTGTTACTCAGCTTTCAGTCAAAATAATTCTGCACAAGTGTAGAACATAGAAGGGAAAGTACACTCCACATGATACATTTTCGAAAGATCATTCAATCTCCTTGTCCATGGTCTACGAGTATCATGTGCATTAGATGGAGGATAACCTCCGACCTTGCGCAGTTTGACTGTATCAAACAGAGCTTCCCGTTCCAACCGACCTTGGATCATGAGACAAAACACTGCAGGACTGGACGTGCCGATGTTCAGATGCCTCACACAAGGAAGAAGAGATCCAGTGGCGAATTCATCAACCAAATCGCGAGGAAGACTGATTTGAGGGATATCGAGTGTCATGCAGTCCTTCAAGATTGACATGAGGTCTATGACATGCTGCGCTGGAGGATTAATAGACCTTGATAGGCCTGCGCAGTGATAGGTGAACTTTTCGAGCTTTGCCTCCGAGTTCCTAACAAAGTTGACAATTGTACTCAGCAAGTCTATGTCGTCATTTTGCGAGACCATAAGCGACTTGAGTACAGGTACCACAAGGTCAGGAAATAATCCATCCCATACGTCGATATCCAAGTAAGTCAGATGAGGCAAGGTTGTGCTAGGCTGCGTCAAAAACTGTCCTCGCCTTTCTGTTTCAACAGAACAATGCAGGTGTGTGAGATGAGAGCATTGCCTCAGGATGGCATGAAGGCTTCTTAGTCGGACTCGCTGGATTTGAAGTTTTTGAAGGGTATTCTCAAAAGGGTAGGATGACAACATTACAAAAACGGGTAATTCGCCCCTGATGGAAAGGGATTTGAGTTTGGAGAAGATAATTGGTTCGAAGCTTTTGAGGGAAGTCTGTTCCGGCGAAAGATATCCGTGGTGATCGATCTCAAGGCGGGTAAGAGAGGTACATTTGTCCAATGTTGGCATGATTGTGGCAAGGTCAACGTCCATGTTTTGCTCGTATTGCCAACAGATCTTGAACGATTTCAACCGATTCCATGGGAAGTCAAATGAAGTGATCATTTTAAGGAACTCGGATGTCACCTCGAAGGTCAGATCTTTGAGGGATGACATGGAGCAAAAAGGATTGATGGAGTCCCGAAGCCAAACCCACGTCGGTCGCGTGCAGTCATTCATAACAGTGGTAGATGTGCACAAGCTGAGAGAGCAAATCTGATCCCACGGAATGTCGGTCAGAAGGAAGTTGGGAGTATCGGATAAAAGAGTCAAATCTTTGAGGCAGCTTGTTTTCCCAAACAAATCTGGGTATGACTTTGCGTGTAATCCAACATCGGAGCTAGGCTGTCCTAAATCCACCCTCAAACGTTGGATATTGGATAAGACTCCTGGTGGAAGTATTTCCATTGACTCTTGCTTCTGATCCGCCTCAAGGGTCCAGCGAAGTTCAGTGATACGGCTAAAGTATGGGCTCAAGCTCCTCGTGGGGACGGGTGGGGACACATCGAGCGAAATACGGCTGACTTCCGGTAAGATCTCTAACGCACGTGCTATACCCCTCGTTTGAGTTCCTCTACTTTGTATTGATGATCCAAAACACCAGGGCGGTAGCCTCGATGACACAATTGTCATCCCCCAGAGTTCAGGCATAGTGCGAGACAACTGTCGCCACCTTCTGCATACTTGGCCTAATGTCCAAGGAATTTCAGATATAGCCAAATCGAAACGAGTTCCGTCGTTCTTCCCGCCTTCATATAGAGAACAAAAAGTATGTCCAAGAATTTCCACAGGGAGGCGCTTGTGGGGAGCAATAGCAACCGAAAGCCTCGAAATATGCTCGGTCAGGGTAAGTGTCGATTGGGACTGCAGGGCCCATGTAGCCTCTAAGTTAGGATTCTTAAGCGCAGCTTGCGCTCTCGAAAGAAGAACTCGCCCATGCGATATCTCCTGAGCGGATAAGAGAAGTTCGTTGGTAATTCCAGCTTCATCTTCTAATCTCTTGATAAAACTGTTTGTCTCTGATGAAGCCATGGTGCTGTCTCGATCCTTGGTTTACTAAGAGTCCTGGAAGGAAAACGAACGGTCAGGAAAGCACATTAAGGAACGCTGAATACTCAACTTGAATTGATTATTGAGACAACAACTCAAACCCTATCCTGTACTTATATGAGGAAGTTGAATTGTGTCTAAGCTTAAACAATTATGATTGATGGGTAATTAACGGCAAATCAAGGGAGTGGGCAACGCTCCGCGGAATGCCGGTGAACCGTTTCGTTCCTGGCCCCATGAAGAGTTATCCAACTTGGAAAGGTTCAGGAGTCAGATCAAGATTCATCAAATTCAGAGTACGGTCCCACCTCAATCTACTCGCCCGACTATATTCCATTGTGCCGACAATCAACCTCAGGATGGGCCACAGATGGATCGACGATGCGCGTTAGTCTTCGATTTGGGTCCCCTATTCGCCGATGCAACACCCCTTAATTCGCTTCATCAGAGCGGGTCCACGCCCATATTGGCTTATTGTATCTAGACTGCAATTGGTTTTTCTTACTTCAGAAATGCCTAGTATATTCTTGATGACAATTCTCTTTAGGGTAACGAGAAACAGATCTTAATCATCGATCCGATCGTGCTTTGATCGAAATTTTGGTTGAACGAACTCTTGATCGGATCCAGCTCTCTCCCCCCGCGATGATGATGGATGATCTGTTTAACGCCGGCAAGGCTACAATACAGACTCAAGAGACGGGCCGATAGGATCTCCTCCGCAACCCAGGAAGATCCAGTTGCTACGTACATACGCCACCCACGTCTTTTTGGTGCGAGGCTCAAGATTGTGCATAAAAAGTGAACAAGTCCTCAACAAGTCCTATGACGTGTATAGTGGTTATATGCCTCGACGACAACAGCAAATAACTGGCCCCTCCCCACAAACTCCTCGCATGCCACCATCAGCAACTCATGTAGGCGTCTACCTCCTGTCGGATAGTATATCAATGGATCACCCGAGTCCCTTCGATTCTCAACTCCCATTACTCCCTTTATGGTTTCTCAAATTCGTCAGCTCTTGAGCCTCATTCATGATGCTGTCGACAAACTTGAAAGTGTATGTGGCAGCACAGGAACATCGATTCCTGATCTCCACACTTCTTTCTCGCCACAATCGGAAGCTTTTCGCGCAGACCCTGCAGCTGCCGAGGCTGCTAACATCGTTTCTGCTGCAGCGCTGCAGTTGGAGGCTATCTTGACTCCTCCCCATGTTTCGCTGTATCATGTTGTTGCAGGAGTGGGTATGTTTAGTTGCAGATGTGAAAGACTGCTGACGCTCTTCCAGCACTTCAAATCGGCAGCCCTCCGCGCATGCCTCGAATCCCATGTTACCGAGATCTTGCGAGAAGCTGGTCCAAAGGCAAGCTGGTGTGTGTCGCTGCCGACCTCATGCTGATTCTATCTCTAGGGTCTTCACGTCAACGACATCGCAGCAAAGAACGGACAGGATCCACGCAAGTTGGGTGAATCTAGTGATCATCTTCACTTTAAATAGTTCCTGATGCCTAACTCGAGCACGTTTCTTGCGCTACCTTGCCACCAATCACATCTACCGGGAGATTACGCCTGATGTGTTTGCCAATACACGTATCTCTAGCATGATGGATACACTAAAGCCTAGCCAGGATATCATAGCGCAGTAAGTTCCAACTGATCAATGAAAGTCACCATCCTCAGTCTTGCTAGCCCGGAGATCAAGTATGAGAACACGCCTGGTTTTGCTGCCTTAGCTGCTCATCAGTACGTTTTCTTGGCAGTCTAGCTTATTCTGTGTGGCTCAAAAATTGACGGTATAGCCTCGATGAATCTTTCAAAGCATCCGCATATGCATGGGAGACATTATCCGATCCCGTCACAGCCAAGTCTGGGGATCCGGCTGCGTCACCATTAGCTCGAGCCTTTCATACTAATGAAACATATTGGGATCTACTTTCTCGTGACGGAATGAGGTCTCGCCGTTTCAATATCGCAATGCGAGGCGTTCAAGCCATGCAACCGGCTGATGCGATCTTGAAAGGTACGCCTACATATTTGAATGTCATCGCTTGCTGACAAGGCAATAGCGTATGAATGGAACAAACTTCCAGCTGGATCCCTGATTGTCGACGTTGGTGGGGGTGTTGGCTCGGCGTCATTTCAATTGGCGCGGGAGTTCCCCGACCTCAACGTTGTTCTACAAGATCGCTCATCCGTTATCGAAGATGCTAAAGAAGTAAGATGATAGATGTAGATTCATCCTCAGTTTCTGGTCTTGACAACCTTTGTCTTCAGCACTGGCAGAAAAACCACTCTAACACTCAGATTACACTCGAAAGTCAGTAGTACTTGCCAAAACACTTTGCATAGTACTTCGTAACCTTTTTTTCACAGTCCAAGACTTCTTCAAGCCTCAACCCGACCGTGACGTTTCTGTCTTCTTGCTCAAACAGATTCTCCATGACTGGTCCGACGAGTACTGCGCAAAAATCCTTACTCAGCTTCGAGCTGCTGCGGGAAAGGATACCAAGCTTTTACTCATTGAAAGCCTCATTCCATTTGCTTGTCATGATTCACATGAAGGTGACGATGCTCTGGGTGTCCCAGGCTCTATTCCCCACGAGGCACCTGCACCGCTTCTTGCAAATTATGGTGCTGTAAATGAGATGGGCTACAATGTTGACATACTCGTGCGTACGCGTGACAATCTTGTAGCATCATGTCATTCACAGATATCATGATAGATGTTCTTCCTCTTCAATTCTCAGGAACGTACCATTCGTCACCTCGACCAGCTTCTTCTTAGCACTGGCTGGAGGGTCAAGAAAGTCTATCGTCAAGATGGTGACAGTACATTCCTTCAGTCGATTGAGGCAATTCCCGTTGAAGTTCCGCAATGAAAGCAACAATGGATGAGTCTTCGCTATAACATTTTGTATTCGTATAGCGATTATGGAAATCTAGGAAAATTCTGGATAACGTTCGGCGAATGACACTAATTTCGATTACTAACTCACGGCAGGATCATTAGCATTGGTGATCGAGTTGTCAGCTCAAGGGACACCGTTACGTCTTCCCATTTCAAATTCAGAAAAATAAAGAGTTGAGAACCATCCGAATCCGAGTTGATTCCGAAGGAATTGATACTAATCTATGTCAACCGTCAGGATCATAGATACCCTTCGTTGTTCTTAGTCTTCCCGACACTGACGGTTATCAGCTCTGAATGTCCTCACTAAAACAAAGTCACGCTTGGTAGATTGTGAGTGTCGCAAAGAACAGTGATTAATGTCATTAGCCAGTAAAGTTTTATGCTAGCGAAAGTAATGTGTAATAAGTTTGATCGTTCGGTTGGTGGGCAGTATCGTTGGACCCGATAGGCCTTTTATCGTGGAATTACTGCCTTTCATGATCGGCAGGTGCGGGGTCAACCACACGCTCGCCTGCGAGGCCAACATCCTCCACTGCGTTTTGTTTGTCTCCGAGATACCAGTTGGGCATCAAGAAAGAAAGGATGAAGGGTACCACAGCGAGGACAGTCGCGACAATGGTCATGACTTTCATAACGTCACTGTAAGCTAGAGTAGTCTTATCAGTAACTGAAACCAAGATAGATAGAGAAAGAAAATTAACCGGAAATGACACCCTCACGAATGGGTGTACCACGATCGTACGCCAACACCTGAGTTATGGAGCCGAACAGGGTCGCACGATCTTCCTCACTCAGGAAAGGAAGATGCTTCGCTAGTTTGTCAGGCATGATATTTGACCAGATAGCCCCGGCTACATGCCCAGACAAAACCTGAGTGAGGCTCAATAATAGCAAGATAAACCACATACCAATGCCGCTACCAATGGCTCCACCGATCTCGGTGATGAGGAGGACAACTGCAGTGCACATTGCGACGTCGGCGTGAGGAACCGCCGCCTGGGCACCAACCTGAGAAGCAACAGCAGCGAAGCCTCCACCGATACCCTGGAGCAGCTGTGTCCAGACAAGTTCGGCGTCCGAGCCATCAGCACCACGAGAGTGAATCATGAGTCCAACCCCGAGAATCCTAATCCCAAGACCAACGACAAGGATCCACTAGAGATATACTTCAGCAACTGCAAAGATGACTGACACTCATGACACACTTTGTAGCGACGCATGAAACGCATAGAGATACCCGCAACGATACCGAAAACGGTCAAGGCGACAGTTTGAGTCTGTGTGAAATAGGTCGTATTAACAAGACTCCTGGAGGGGTGTGAGACGACGTGACAAATGCGATATGGAGTGGGATTTACCATGGCTTGACGATTAGTATGTACGAGTAGAGATAGGTAAAAGAAAGGTAGAAGGAAGCCTAGAATAAAAGGGATGTTCGATCAACCTGAATCTATTGTGGACTTAGTAAAGACAACATACGAAATCCAGAGCGCCGATGATAGATGCAATGACGATGCTCCTGTTCAAAGCAAAGCGACGGGGGATGACAGGGTATTTGGCGAACTTAAATTCGTAAAGGCCAACGAAGGGAATCAGAATACAACCAATGACGATCATAGCGATCATCGAAGCTAATTAAAATCGGTGAGGCAGTGTCTTTATGAACTTCTATAGCTTGAAGCTTACGATTGTTCCATCCACCCTTAGCCCCGCTAGACAGTGTCAGGGGCAGGAGGATGAGAGCCACGCAAGTACCGATAAGCACAAGTCCAGGGACGTCCAGCCTGTTTGCTCCGTCGAAAATCTGTTCAGAGAGGCTCTTGGCGGTAACCTTGTGCTTGGGCGTAATGCCGAGTTTCCTCGCCTTGTTCTCAGCCCAAAGGAGGGTGAGGATGAGTGGGAGAAGCGAAACAGGTATGAGAATGGCGAACATGCCGTCTGTCCGGCGTGGATTCATCAATGGAAGAGATGACTATTAAAGGAAAAATCGACGTACATCCCCAGCGCCAACCAGCATGCTTGATGACGCTTGCAGAGACATTAGCACCGACGAATGCATTGATGATGAACGGCATGGATATGAGCGAAGAGACCAGGCCACGCCACTTAAGGGTGGTGATATCCGCAATGATGATCTGAGTTAGTAGCTGAAGGCCACTGTAATGATGTCAATCGAAAGAACAACTAGTTTTGAGAGTGTCGACATACGTGTAACCACTACACGAAGCACGATGGTCAGCGAAGGCAAAGAAAAAGTCACCGAGAGCTTACATGGCATATAGAATGATGCCACCGGCGACGGTGCCAATACTCTTCGCGGAAGCAATGACGATGTAACCTAAAATAATCTTAGTTGTCTTCCTGTACGCGTATCAGGTGCATACCGACGACATAGAAAACCACTGTAAAAAAGTCAGAGTGGAAGAACAGCTGCGAGCGACGGTGGCTTACGGACGACGGTATAAGCAAGACCACGAGAAGTGACGTCAGCAACCTTGGCAATAACTGGTTTTCCGACCGCAACTATAATATCGAGGTTTAGCAATTGAACACAGCGATCGCAGAAGAGGACATACTGATAATGGACTGAGCGACCTGAATCGTGCTGATGAGAGTATGGTCCTCAAATGCGGACGCGGCATAGCTCAGATATGTGTACGTCGTCGAACCATCCAAGGAATAAATATACGCCGCAAGTCCTAGACTGAATGATCCGATGGTGAGATTCCGAGGTGTTGAATATATATGAAAGCATTTGAATAGGCTCACCCGAGAAACAGGAACCACTTGGAGTACTTTCCATACACCTTGTGCGTCGCCTCGACTGTCTTGACGCCTTCATAGGCGACGATACCCTCCTCCGAGGTAGAAGGCGTCAATGCCACGGGACTTGTATTGTCAAAATCCATGGATTTCGCAGAGGCGGGAGCGGCCATTTCTGAGGAAGGGACGGGGCGGGCGGAGGAAAACCGTATTCATTGTCTGTACTTATAGGCGGAAGGGTGGTTGCCATCCTTGGGAAAAATGTATGATGGTATATAGTACGATCATCTGATAAAATTCGCTTGTCCCTTATCTGATAAGAAGATGCCCTAATCTGATTAGCCCTAATGGATCAATCATTTTTCATGTCTCACACCAAAATTGTCATTCCCTCCTGCACCGCACCTCTAGACCAAATACTCATACGCCCAGTAAGGAAGTTCGATAACTTTCCTAGGATTTTTGTACGTTGGAAACGAGACGTTTAACCCTTGTGTGTTGTGTATCATGTTCAGCAACCAACCACGCTTTCGCCAAGCCTCGCCAAGATGCTATCGACATTTGAATTGCCCGAAACAATCTAGCTCCCCATGAATGTCCATGGTTGGGATGCCCCTACCACAGGCTAAGAGTCTGGGCCTCAACCAGCAGATGTATTCATGTAAGTACATTCCATAGAGAGCCGACAGAGTTTTTGCAAGTCGATACCACTCAAGTCTGGTTACCTGGACTCAGAAGCCATGTCCCGTTGAATTAACAAATAATGATTGAAGCATTTCTCCGTCGTATGTACAACCATGAATCGGCAAACAGACGTCTGGCGAAAATCACGCGTGTATCGTTGTCAGTATTTTGATTCGATCAATCACAGCTCACATCAGTGTCTGGGCTGCTGTAACTCCGTGACCCAGAATTATCGCTCGGCCGTATGAATATAAATCGGCCGAGCAACAAGTACCTAGAACCGATCACCCGAAAGACGTGCATACATATTGTGTAAGTCATCGTGTGGACATCCGTATTGTACATATGCATGCCTGTTATAATATGTCAGCCACTTCACAGAATGTGGCACACGACCGCGCGTCGAAGTTAGTTGCTGCTGATTCACTTCATATCGTGGTCGACTATGGGGGAGGAACATCCGTCTCACAGCGTGCCCACGGAGAATCCCTCTCTGCTCTCAACCACTCCACCTGCTTCTTCATATGCTCAAGCACCGTTTCCATTCCCTCCTGACCGCGACTCTGTCTCCTAATGCTCGACATCTGTCTCTCAATCTGAATAATCTGTGCGCCGAGCTGTACCTGACGATATGTTGGCGGGTCCGTATGGACTGGGGTTTGTGAGACAGAAGCAGAGAACTCGGATCGCACGGGCCCTTGAGGCGTAGGTACAGTGATAGCCTGCTGGAAGCTGAGAGGCGGCAGGATGGAGCTGGTGCCGACACCATGGCCCTCCTCTATGTCCGGAGCGAGCGGCCGGTGCTTGATCATAAGATCTCGCTTGAAAGTCAGGCGTTTCCTTTTCTTCCCGTCCTTGCGTTTCCTGAGAATAAAGAGAATAGCAAGAATAAGAATTAGTATGACGCTGCCCACGACGCCGCCAACGACAGCCGCTGTATTCGCTGCGGACATTGATGAGGCACTGGAAGGTGTATGGGTCGCTTCGGTAATGGTGGAAGTCCTGTAGCGATATGTGAAGGGGGGGCTGGAGGCAGCTCACAACACGCACGAAGATTTTCCGGTCCTATTTGGAATGATAAGATATGAAATCCGCGAAACAAGAAAAAGATTATACTCACGATGAAGGTAACCCAGTCGTTGTAGTCACCGTGGCGGTGGAGGCCGTAGCAGCCGACCTAACAGACGCCTCAGTTTCACCGGATAAAATATAACAAAAACTCACTGGAGGGATGTACCTATCACCGATACAGAGATAGCTGGCGCACTAGCGTGAACGAAAATCATATTGCTCGACGCAATTTCTCGGTTACCACGTCTATTTCGCAAATGATCTTGAGTTGGGCAGTTCTTCATAGGGAAGGAAAGGTAGTCACTCGAAGTCTACTGCCGTGAGTACGAATCGTCTACCATGAGATCTCGATCAGAATCGCTGCCTCTTGCAAGGAACGCATACCACACACCCTTGAGTTGTGAAATTCACAGACACAATGCCGCTCAGTCTTCCGTCCGTAGCGTTGATAGTCGCGGCAAGCCCAGTGTCATTTCCATCATGATGGACAAATCGCAAGTCAAAAAGCATCGGGTCCACTTCATTTCGCCTCCAAGTTACGTTAGTAGGCACCAACACGCTTGCAGTGGGCCGAGTTTCGAGCGTCAACGAATAGACGGTCGTGAAGAGCGATAGGCCCAATCTAGTGAATTCAAGCGAGTATGTGATGGGTAAGCACAGAGATGGAATATGTAAGAGCCACTGACAAAAGATGACATTGCATGACTACCAGAGACAACAGTCTGATGTTAACGAGGTCGATGAAGTAATGAAATGAGCGGCCAGCGCTATTCCTAAGGATAATGACGAAGGGGACGAAATTGAAAGATGGAGAGAGGTAACAGGAACCGGCCTGTGATGTCTAGGGAATAGGGCTGGAAAGCAGCTCCTGTTCCCTGTGGCTATGTGGTCTGATCTCATCTGCAACCTCGGATCAAAAACTGTACAGTGGAGATGCGACCACACTGGCATGGGCAACAGCAAGTGCGGTTATGATTGCTCCTCTCAAGAGCCATGACATGATGAGATGATGTATTCCAAACTAACTGCAATAGTCGTTACAGTGGCATATCTCATGATCGATCCAATGCGTTTATCCTGAATGTATTCTTCAACCAATACAACATACAAGTAGGCCCAAATGACAAAGTGGATATATTCAGTACATTCGTAGACATTTCGTTTAGAGTGGATCAGGTTATTTGTAGTATCAGTCCAATATGTCTGAGTGGATTGGGAGCGTGGGTATCACAATGTGTAATGATGAATCTTCGAGTCCCGTAGATGAAAACACCCGAGGTTGATTGGGGAGAAATTCCAGTGTCCGTCTAGAAGTACATCACCGGAGGGATCCCTGTTGGCTGCAACAAAACAATCGATGTTCGCGTCAAAGAACTCACCAGTTCTACCGCTTCGACCCATCTACATTAAAAGAAACGTCGATAAAAGACAGGTCTTTGCGGGATTTGTTGTTGTTGCGCTGGATTGTATGCCATTGGTGGGTATATGGTTGGTGGGTATGCAGCACCTTGAGGGTGTTGTACTGGCCGGGAAGTACGAGGCTGTGTTGGATGGGGTCTGGAGTACTGGTACGTAGGAGGCGCTGCCGTTTGCGGAGGGTAATGTGATCCCGGTCTTTGACTATAGTTCTGAGGTGTCATGTACGATGTGCTTTGGAATACATGCCCAGCGTTAGGCTGGAAGTACGACGGACGCTTTATGCCACAAGGTATCAATAGTTGAATGAGTAGGAATCAATGGACTTACGCTTGCGGAGTTTACGCCAGCCTGTGGGAAGGGAGTGTAGGGTCCTGGGAAGGCAGGCTGCCCCGACCCTGGGGTCGGGCCATAGGGATATGGGTATACTTGAGCGGGTCGAGAAGTGGATCGAGACGCTGGATCGACCGCACGGTGCGAGGAAGATTGATGATCTGTAGAATGATGCCGTGAATGTGAAGGTCTGTGTTGAGGCTGCGCCATGTATGGAAATGGGTTCTGTGGTGGCCATGGCATCGGTCCGGGATATTGCCTTGTGGATGAGGATGATGAGGAAGACGTAGAAGCTCGCCGAGGACGGGATTTATTGTTTCGATGACGCCGTCGACGGAGATGCTGAGAAGAGGACGGCTTACGAGATTCCCTTGCAGCACCAAACTCGGTTCTATGCGCTTCCGTTTGGTCGACCCAATGTGCAATGCGCCGTTGTGTAGCCATATAGCGCTCGAGTGCCTCGGGGGAGTAATCATACTCCGTCATGGCTGCGGCGCCCAAGCTGCGGAGCCCAAGCTGCGGAAGGTGTTAAATAGATCAGTTGGAGGAGTCAAGAGGCGTCTTTTAAGTCCGGGACCGTCAGCAGCAGATAATATGATGACGTTACTATTGTATGCATTGCCAGGAGGCTGGTGGCGCGAGGCACAACCTGTACATAACGCCTAGATTGTCAGGTTGCCGACGTGAAGAATGTGGTTGTCACGAGGCCGAAAGGGGAACAATCGGACCAGAATAGACTCAAAAGGAAAGATTCCAATAATAGACCGATATGTATTGTATGTGTGTATTGTATGTGAGAGATCTGGTTTTGGATTACTTCAATATGAATATGTCAGAATAATAGTCATACTCAAGGAGAATTACCGAAAAGTTTGGTTGCAATCGCAACAACTTTGTAGAAATTCGAGAAACTCCCGCAATCCCCGTGCCAAGCACCTCATTCGAGAAGCCACTTTTAGACACAAAGGGAACAGCTAGACACAAAGGGGACAGCTCAAGGTCAGTTTATATCATGTCATTGTCCAATGTAATTAAACATAAGTATAAGCTTTTTATATGTAGCAGCCTTGTGTTCTCATATAGAGCCTCGCTCAGTACAGCCTTATCCATCAGAAATATGCAGTCACTTCGAAATTTTCTACCCCGATGTTCGCGAAATTCGCCATTGGGCCAAAGTCATATAAACTACACTCGCCGGATGCGTGCGCCTCAAAGCCTGCAATGCCAAACGCAGGGTAGCGCTCACACGAGACGATCTAAGGCCAGATGGCTGTCTCTTTGTGGCTATGTTACTTACGGGTTTTTATGGCCTTCTACGACTCGGCGAAATGGCACAACCGGACGACACGAGGTTGGAACATGAAAGAAAGACAATACACATCCTCTCTACTCGAGTGGATGATTCCTTTTATAAATTCCAGTTCCATCACAAAAGGGAGACGCTCTCCCTGAGGGTAATCGCATAATAATTCGCAAAATGGATCCCATAACGGATCCACCCTTTCAGTATCTCGCAAGCAGGTCTACGGCTTTCCCCGGACGCGAGCTGTGGCTCAGGAGGTCCTTTCTCACCTCTATTGCTGGCCAGTCATTGAGAGCGGGGAAGGTGGTCCTTGAAGCGTTCCACCGTTACATGAGAAAAAATCCTATTTTGATCCACACATTGACCATGAGTCACTGCGGCTGACCATCGACCGGTCTATAACTCTCAATATTGAACAACTGCACACCCTTCAACAACACCCTTCCTTGGCTTCTCGATGGTTCCTTGTCTATCGGACATATACACGCGCACCTCTGGACTCTTTTCTGACTTCAACACGGACACACATGCGCCCCCCCCCCTTTTCTTTCTAGTTTCTACGGGACACTTACACGGAACAAATTTCGTCACGTACACGAGCAGAGCTTTTATCCTGGACCTGAACCTCTTTCTCTGCCGATTTTCTACATAATTTTTGTTTGCTGATTGTTCTACATTTCGAGCGTATACACGACTTCAGCTATGTTATGCATTTCCTGCACATTTGCTCCAGTTAAGTCCTGACCTGCATCTCGCTACAACTTTTATTTTCATTTTCTTCAGGACCAGTACCAAAAAAAAAGCGGTTGAATGTACAAATCGCTACTCTCAAATCTTATAGGGTCTAGCCGCATCGACGTTATATAAAATGCCATCTGGCTGGGCTGAGAGCTTAAGCCCCCCCGAGCCATCCCAGGCTTTATTGACGTATGGAGAGTTCCAGGAGTAATTGGGATCATTCGGATATCTATTTTTACTCATTTTCGATCATGGTTGTAAGTTATCACGGTAAAATCAGCTGTACCGCAGTCCCTCTACTCGAGCTTGTCTCCATCAGGGGAGATCGGTTACCGACCCAGCTAGGGACAAAGATCTCATCTACAAGTAGATCTGGGGACAACAAGGCTATGTGCAACATGTTGATTCTGATCAGAGTAAAACACATCAGATGGATTTAGCCACTCACATCTACTTCTTGAAAGGATTCTGAACGTCAAGAGATCTTTGGTCCACAATGTCTTCCCGGCTCGAATTGTCTGTGTCGAGGTCTGCGATAGAAACAAGAAAGTTAGATTTGCTTACGACATGTCTTGTTCATCTCTACTGACCCATTTCTGACATAGATGGTGTAACTCGATATTCTAACATCCTGTGGTTATCCTGACCGTCCTTCAACGACAGACCTACCAGGACGACCGTCAAAATGTTGATATTTGTGATGACTGAATTAATACATGCCTTCCCAATCACTGACAGGCTGTTTGACAACAGATTTGGCGGCTCCTTTTACCGTTGTGAGGTTGCTTTCGCAGATCTTTATCTTTTTCGAACTGTTCACAATGGCGACATCGACTGGTACATTGATCGTGAGATCTTCGTCGACCGCTGTCATATCCGTTCGATAGATTTCTATGTCGGAGCTATTGTTGATCACAGCAATTGAGGTTTTTGAAGGAGGTTGATAGTGAGGTTGTTCTAGCGACATAGTTGGAATAACGAGCGACTACAGGATTGTTGCAAATTTTGACCATGCTTTAAAAGATGCACGTTGGCTGTGCATTCCGAGTATGTCGCTTCTAAGTTGTATGTCGTAATATTCACTGCTTTCAGCTGGGGAAAACTCCGACCACGGCATTTGCTCATCTTTGAGCCGGTCACCTATACCAGCATCCGATATCATCGCATGACCGCCCGCGTACAATTGTTGCTTTTGACATGTATAGCCTTATTGGAAGCTCTTGGAATATCTCCTGAATGTATTTTTGGTGATGCAGTGACAGTATATAAAATAATTCAGAAGGTCGATGTTTGAGTCTTCATCAAGTTTGCCAATACCACTGGTAATCCAACGTAGACCATGGAGATCGCTGTGCTCAACCATATCGAGGACGCAAAAGTGGCTGATGTGACTGCGACGGCCATCGGAGGCAGCATCGGGGCTGATACTAACGAGTCATCTGTTCTAAGGGTTGCCGTGGTCAAGGATGCAAAAAATATGACTATAACGGGGAGCAACCTTATAGGGGTAGGAGGAGACATCCATCCTCCGGATGTTCTACAGACCACTAGGCGATATGGCAGCGGTCCTCAAAGACAAAGTCGTATGTGTGTTTTAATCATGATAGGTTGGAACCGATTGATGAGGTCTATATTGATTAGGAGCTGCGAACAGAAAGGGCGGCAATATTAAACGTTATGAATCAAATACACCTTATCCTATCAGAAATAGTGGGAACAAATTATCAAGAGAAAATGTGCGTATGATGGGTCTGGAATCACAGAATATCATGGAGGGGTTCTAACCAGTGTTTTTTGTTACAGGCACGGCCGATCGGAAGGAAGAGTCATAGGTGGGGTCTCAAGAAAGTTCCTATCTCTAAGGAGGCGTTACCTGCGCCTAAAGTCCTTGAAGCAGATGGAAGCACCCCCGCAATACAGGATTAGGTTGAGCTAGGTGGCGGGGAGTCAACGCTTTCAATTGCAGACTAGTGTTACGTCGGTACTCATCAGTGAGAACGAAAAAGTAGTAATAAGAGAAACCCCTGGAAGATACCCGATGCTGAAACCTGTAGGCAGAGGGGGAGCTTGCCTCTAGAAATCTACCACCAAGAACCCAAGAACCCAGTGAAAACCCCTCAGCAGCAGAGTCCAGAGTACAAGCAAGGGTTGAGGGTTCATCACGTCATCGATCGATGATGTGATAGCCGACCCGCCTAACAAAGTGGCGTACTCGAACCGGTCCTCGTCCCCAACAAACTCGAAATAAGTCCTGGCCCGTGCGCATATAGGGAGGTATAAACGGAGAGGGATCTCGAGCCTTTCAAGCAAGCAATTACTTACCACGGCTCGGAGGTCCCCAGGGAGTGGGCTCCTTAGGCTTGAGAGTTTTTAACATTCTAAGGCTTACAATTCAATTTCATTTGAGCCATGTTGTAAAGTTTGGCCCGCTCTTCGAACTGATTCAATAAAATTCTAAAATTAAGTGAAATAAGTGTAAACTACCCCAGAACTAAACTTTATGAAAATAAAGTGAGATTTCAGCCAAGTCCGTCTTAGTCCGTTGGTCAAACTTGTGACTCGCATCACAAGGGACTCGTGAGAGCATGGATATCCTGATAACATTCTCTCCGCCTCTCAGAAATAGAATGACTTTGACAATAGTGGTCTGATTCTGCGACAGCCAGGGGCCGCCGACAGCTAGGCTCAAGTTGTTCAACAGCTAAGTTTTCGGGCCAAACAACCAGCCATCTGAGCATTTACTATCCATTTAGATCTTCTTACTATTAATCGTGGGTTTGTGACAACACACAGCCATTTGTGACTTGATGCTTCAAGTCTTCATTTACCCTTGCCCATACCAATTTACCTTGACCCATACACGACTATGGATCAGCCTAGGGCCCCAGACTCACTGATTGCTGTGTTTCACAAGACAAGCAATACGAGGATTACAAATGTAACTGCGACGACCGTTGGAAAAGACATCATCAAGAATGCTCAAGAGCCGCTCGGTGCAACGGTTGCTGTCGTCAACGATTCGAATAGAATATCTATGTCAGGTGGCAGGCTCACAGCAGTAAAAGGAAACATCCGTTCCAAGCGTCATCTACAAACCATGAGGCAATATCATAGAGGCCATGGAACACAAGCTCGTACGTGTGCTTTCAGATTGAATTCATGTTTTAACACATTTATAAGGCTATGTCAACACACGTAATGCACATGTGGCAGGCGAGAGTGAAGTGACGGTTCAAGGCGACATTCAATTGCCTGGAGGAAGGTTTGCCGTGCTCTATAACGGCGACAATGGAACAATATCAGACTCTAACCTAACCACAATAAATGGGAGTGTTGTCGCTAGCGGTAGGGACCAGGGAAGCCAAGCTCGTACGTGTGTTTTCAACTCTTAACACATCGGGAAGGCTTATATTAATTAGGAGCCGCTGATTTGGTTGCTGTATTCAACAAGGTCGACCACGCAACAGGTCACAACGTAGATAGGACGCTTGTGGGAGGAGAGAAGGGCCAGGATCATCCTGGATTGACGATTAAAGTAGAACATGACTCAAAAAATATCTACTTTACTTAGCGCAGTCGCTGATAGCAGTCGCCTATTTGGATTTCTTCACTGCCGTGATTGCGAATATTGCCTAATGACAGATGTCAGTAGCTCCAAACCACCAAGCCAAAACGAGAGGGTGAGCAGCATATAGCAATCTTGTTGCGTGTCGACAGGCCATTCTGCAATCCATTCTTGTCAAATGTCAATAAGTTCCGAGGTCAATGAGGGGACATTCGCCGAAGCGAGAAATGCACATCAAAATTTTGTCGCTGTCTTGAAGGAGTTTGTATGATCATATTGACAGAGCACTTGATATTGCAAGAGTTGCGAAAGCCTGCATACAAGACAATGAAAATTAACATAAGGAAAAGAATCCAGGACGACACTGGCCATGGAAAGATCACCCCTCGTGTCCTTGGTAACAGCCATTCACAGTTTGCTTTCCATCTACATGCGATTTCGGCACTTGTCATTGGAGTATAGAGTTGCATTGAATATATGATGCAAACCTAGTTAAACAGTGTACCTATTCACATTGTTGCTCTTCTGCTCTTCACAATTCAGGGCCGCAATTTGGAGCTGCGAGTCACAATTTTATCCATTAGTCGCCCAGCGGCCCCAGGTTCATCTGAACAAAGTATGATTTCTGTGCTTTGCAACAAATTGGCAGTCACAGAGCGCCTATTCCGTTCTTTTGAGCTCCGCGGCGGCTGTGAGCGTTTGGGCAATTTAGTTCCAACTGTGCGTTTGCACAGAACCAATTATTAACGTCTGAGGGACAATAATTGCATTCCCAAAGTACATCGCCATTCTCGTGTCTGTCTTGATATATAAGTCGAGATTTTCAACGTTTGCAGCCCCATCGTTTTCCCCTTCTCATCTAACTATGTCGCAAGAGTATCTTCAGGTTCCAAACATCTCAATCTCCGTAATTAGCAATTGCCGAGGCGTGGACATCGACAATACAAATATGACGGCCATCTGTGGGGATATCATGACTGACAAACGGGTTGACGTTAGTGTCGTGCGCGACACTCAAGAGTTGAGGATTCGCGGTGGAACTTATGAAGCCGTGAGAGAAAGCGTCAAATTTGACTCTGTCAGGGGAGGACAAAATCATGATGAAGATATAACCGGTATGTTATCTTAAACTCGACGAAGATGGATATAGTGATAACGTTGACGATAGAACATGAGCCCGCCCTATTTAGTCAGAGCACCTAACCACGACCTTTGTAAGTCAGGGAGAATGAGGTATGCAGTGCGTCTCATTGATTTCTCTTTGCAAGCTTGAGCAACAGAGATGCCTTTGGAGGAATAAGGACTGGCGTAGGAATAAGGGCTGATGGAAGAGTATTGTGGGTGTAGGATCGAGACGTTAACCACACCAGTTTATATCGAATATATTAAATCGTCTGTTGTAAACAGGTGGCGTGAAGAGTGCTGGTTCAAATTTGAAGAAACCGGACGTCGGCCTGGATCGGACATCGGATTTCGAGAGTTGGCAGCAGTCTCGAACCCGTTTTACTGTTACAGTAACTTTTACACCAGCCAGTATTCGAGAAAACTTGGTCAAGCGGCTGCAGCACTGGCAGTACTAGGACTGTTATGCTCTGCATTCCTTTTCAGCCTTTTTCGGCTGGTCAACATTGCGATCCATTGCTCAAGGTCTCAGGTTTCAATTCTGCGCAGTAACTGGTACTCCAAACGTATCAAACTCTGTGCTTTTGAAGGTGAAATGCAAGAGAGGATTCCTGATCGTAGCTTTGGTTTTGTATCATGCGTCGTTATGTGCCAGTCTTGTTTCTCCTCAGAATGCTTGTTCAAACTAATCCAGAACTCGCTCGACTTGTTACCACCTCAGCAGCCACGCTATCAGGATCCTTCTTGGCCCATCGATGTTCTGCCTATCTCGGTCGACGTGCCACACCGCGTTAACCATTCCAACCTCGATTCCAAAAATAGGATTCGAAATGTATGACGTAGCGCGAGCGTCATAGACATTCCCGCCGATATATAAGGTCCCGCCCGTCATTCAGTACCCTCCAAACGCCCTCAATGTCGCTGCCACCAGCAAAGAAAGACATAAGCAACCACCCTGCACCTGGCTCTGTCGTCGACCCCGTCAACCGGCAAGCCAAAGACGCCGACGTGGACCGCAAGGTCCGATTCTTTTCATTCTTATCTTGGTCCGAACGAGTGCTGATATGCTTCGATAGTTAAGACTGTACGGCGTCATTGAAGCCTTCCGCCTCGGCCGACTGCCAACTAACAAACAAATTGATCAAACTCTTCAATATGTTCTCGATCACTCACCAGTCACCACCGACAAGCTTTCAAACGACGGCAAGAAACTCGTACGTGATGTTCAGGACATTATCAGGACCATGAGGACCATGGTTAACGAGAAGAATCGAGATGAGCTTTTCCAGCAGTTCTTGTGGCACACGAGAGATGTGGAAGTTGACAGACAGTTGATGCCAACAAAGGAGGGCATGAGTGCTGCAGTGCAGGGTGACGAAGGGCAGGACGCAGAGAGCAAACAAGGTATGTCAAACATTTTCACACATCTTTCCGTAGTTTGACGCTTATCATGTCCAGCCATTCGCCACCTCCGCACGCTTCTGTCCCTCGTTCTGACTAACTCGGAAGTCCGCAAACTTCTTTCTGACTTTTCGCTCATCGGACGTGATCTTCTTTCGACTACTCTACAAAAAGCCTCGTCTCAAATTGCTCCGACCCGCGATGAGCTTGCGCGCGTCAACGAGCCTGGACCCGAAAATCAGTTTATTACTGAGGGCGGGCGACCTATAGGTCAGGGCGAAACGCCTGTTTTAGAGGCAAGAGTGCCTGGTACCGATGCGACGATCAAGGATGGAGGAGGAAAAGCGAGGGTCAAAGGCGAGGACGGTGAGGAGAAGGGCGTCGGGGAGATAAGGGAGACATTGCACGATGAAAAACAGGAAGCCAAGGAAGGAGTGATGAGTGCCGCGGGTAGTTCAGACACGGGACATCCAGATGATACTGGCACGTCAGGCCCTGATCTCAACCCCATTCGCGCGGGCATCGATAATATGGATACGGATCGTCTTGAAGCGACTGGGAGGGGTCTTGTTGGCAACGAACGTGTCGACCGTACTCAAGAAATGGGTGAGAGCGCGCAACGTCAGATTGGCTCCCCTGTTATTGGAACAAGTGAAGCGGAAGGTGGTAATGGTAATGGAACGAAGAAAGGCTTCATGGATCGTGTGAGGAGTGTAAGGGTATGCACATTTTCATTGTATACTTTGACAGCCTAGTGATCTTTTGGATCTCGCTGCAGGAGAATTTCGCGGACCGAGTGACGCCTGAACAGAAGGAGAGGATGGAGAGAGGGAAGAAATTTTTCTCTGAGGAATATTTCCCACCCGAGAGGAGGGAGCAATTCATTTATCGAGGAAAGAAGGTTTGTATTCCAATACTGGCATTTTCGTCGTGTTTGTAATGCGAAAACTCCACGCAGGTGATCATTGAATGTCAGAAGCACGACGATTATCAAGAAGCAATACGTTGGTTGCTCGCATACATCGGCGCGTATGCAACACAGGGACGTCAGAAGGCTAAGGAACATAGGAAGGATGCTAATGCCGTTGGCGATGTAAGTCCCTTCCTCCCTTTGTCTTCTGCGAATTATGGCAAGTAACCTTTGAATATATGCGCGCATTTTCTATCTGGATACTTTTTATCACCTGGCAAGTAATATCTATACTTATCAACGCATTGACAGAACAAGAATCTCAAGCGTTCCATTCGCGAGATCCGCACGCTCCTTGAGCGCTTTGCGGATAATAAGAGCATGGAGCCTATCATCGATGCATTTAATGTGCTTAGGGACGACGCGGAGAGAGACAAGGAGTTGAGCGATTGGTTCAAGGAAGTCGATACGTATCTGCATCAGGTATGTCCACTTTAGTCTCCCACTTTCACTCTAGATCGACTGACGTTATTTGCGTAGATCCTCCTTGAACCCGGATACGTTCTCGAGCCTGCGTGTAATGATCGTGCTGTAAAACTGCGCGAAAGTGGCAGAAGATTCTATGATATCAAATATAAAGGCCACTTTGATAGGCTTTTCGGGAGCACTGGTAATTGGTTCAAGGCCATGGGCGAGGACCCAGTATGTCTTCGTGCTTTCCTTCATTACACTCGCGCTTAATGAATTCGATGTAGCTCAATAAGCAGTTTGGAGAGGATTGGGCGCGCCTCACGCATGATTTGTTGTTCGATAGCGAGGGGAGTTTGAAGTTCAAGAAAGACTTGTGGAACGATGTCAGGCACGTCATTCTTCCTCAGATCATTGACAAGGTTCGTAGGTTCTTCTCCTCCCTCCTCTTTGACTGACCAGCGCACAGGTCGGCTACATTCCCATCCCGCGCATCGAATATACCGACGACGCACTGGATCTCGTCGTTGAGAACCTCACTCTCTCCGGGCGCAACTTGTTCCCCAACATCATCTCACTCGAAGCCCATAATTTTTTGCGATTCTCACCCTACGCCTCGGTTACGGATGAGTCGCGGCACCGATTCACATTGACGTTCGCGCACATGCAGGCTGACATGAGGGATGTTGCGTTCTACTTTAGGAAGAAGACGGGAATGCCGAAGATGCGGGATTCGGGACTAGCGGATGTTTTGGTTCCCGGTGAGGGAATGACTGTATGTTTTTTACTCTCTCGTCCTTACGATATAGGCTAACACATAGATATTCTAGGCTACCGTCGTCCTTGTCTCAGCAGGCAAAGACCGTTCGTCCGTCTTCAAGGTCCACAGCGTTCATGTCAAGGTCGATTCTCTCAAGTTCAGTATAAGGGACTCGAAGCATGATTTGTTGTATAAGACTCTCAGGCCGCTCGCGACGGGCTTGGTGAAGAGACAAATCCAGAAGGCGATGCAGGATGCGATCACGACGGGGCTGGAATATGTTGATGGACAGCTCGTTGCCGTAAGAGACCGGATGGAGAGTGCAAAGACCGAGGGTGAGGGGCGGGGACAGGCGTTGAAGGATGTATGGTTCTCTCTGTTTCTCCTTTTCTTCCAGAGTACTGACTTATCGTCGCAGTTGTTCAAGTCGAAGAAAGACGAGGGTGCAAGCTCGATTACACCCAGTACGACAGGATCGCATTCACAGTTCAAGGTTGTGGCGGATAAGAGGCAGTCCATACTTGTGAATGAAGGACACCCCGCAGGGTGGGTTAATAGGACGCAGGAAAAGAGCCACCTTGCAGCGATGGGTGAGGATTGGAGGTCTGATGCGTGAGTGTCCTTTACTGTCCCGATGTAGGTGTTGTGGCTTATGGATGTGCTCCAGGTTCACCATCGTTTCGTGAAGCGCTTTATTGAAGTTGAATGACTTAAAGTCGAAGACGAGTCGCAATCCACGATTGTAATCTTGGCTTTACCCTTCTCTAGCCTCCTATCGCGGTCTATGTCAGGGTAATTTGTTTTTTTTTCTGTACTTGTACTTCTGCAGATATCGTAATATGTCTAGTCTCGACAGATTCACGTGTAATTGTCAAATCACTGTATCTACCAGTACAGTGACAAATACCCCAGTGTATCCAGATTACACACTGGTCATTTCTTTCCATTTGAGGACTATATTGACGATGGTCATCATGACATGAAGAGAACTCTTCCAATGTTAGATCACGGAATGTGCTGTGCTGTCGAAATGGGATAGTCCTACCACGCGGCTGATTCAAATGTTTCCACCAGGAAAGGCAATCACCGGATGGGTGCTAGAGGTATAAAGAGGGCTGTTCATGTATAAAGTGTGCAGCCAGGGTGCTAAAGAAAGCGCAGATCCGACTATGAAGCCACTCAGGGAGTTGCGAAAACTTGTCTGCATGATCGCTGAGTAGTACTTTGGTCTTGCAATTGTCGTCCAGGACGGCGTGACAGGAGTATGTATTGAGAGCGTATCCTTTGGAAAATGCCTGTATTGGATGTCGACGACTTTTCTTTGAATTTCACAGTTCTGGATGCTGTCTTGCGAAGAGTGTTGAGTGTCGAGAAAGGATGGTCGAAGGACAACTAAGCAAGTGTACGGCTAGTACATTGGAAGGTCTCGGCGGCTCTGACATGGTTGAAAGCTAATAGTCTTGGATTCTGTGATATGGAGATCGTATGCTCGCGTTTGTCTCGCTTCCAAACAGTGGTTAGCTATTACGGAGGTTTTATTGGTCCTGTTGGAAAAGGGTGAGGTGACCTTTGTTTGAGCCTTGAGAACCTCCTGATAACGAATATTCTACTCCAGCGCAAAAATCTGAATGCTCTACCGAAAATAGAATGATGCCTCGCTTTCCTCACGATATTCCTGGGAGGGCCGACCAATCTAGAAGTGGCTCGCGGCTCGTACCACAAGCTTTAGCGCGCAAGGGCGTAAGGTTCATTCATAGCCATCAATTGACGTCGGTTGTTTTTACAGCAGTTGTGTTACTATGTTATTCTCATGTCTACCACGCAATATAACTTGGATCATGTCACACAGGCCCGAACTGTATCAGTTCTGTAAAAAAAAAAGAGAGGTCTCAGTATGACCTTTCGGATTTTAACTTTCATTAATGAGTTAGTTGTGGAATCGCGGATCATATAATTTTGACGTCTACTGACTAAAGGCAAGGATGTTGTCAAAATAAAGTTTGAGAGCATCATAATCGCAAGGTAAAAGGCAAAGGGAACAGTGACGAGTAGCCTAGAAGATTAATCGATAATATCTTTTTATGGATTGTATTCGTATGATTGAATTTTTTTCAGGTAAAGTTGCATGGGCTGTTCACAGGACAAGCCCTGAAGGGATGCAGAAGACAAATTCCTCGTCTCCGAAAAGAGCTCTAGGTCGCAATTGAGCCGTTTGTCGACCAAGTATTTTCTAAAGTTCCATAAGCTGTTCATAGGACAAGCCCTGAAGGGTACGGAGGACCAATTCCTGCTCATCTCCGAAAACAGTTTGAGGTGGCAACTGAGCCTCGTTTGTCGACCAAGCACTTTCTCTACAGAAGATGCTCTCGTCGCCTGGGGGAGGGTAGTAATCAAATCCAGCATCGTGATGGTCGAGATAGAAGTCATTGAAGAAGTCGCCTGGGGGAGGGTAATAATCGAAAACAGCCTCGCAATAGTCCGGATGAATAGTGGCACCATTACCACTAGGCTCCTGCATAGCAGGTGAGTAATGCTATCAAGCAAAGCAGTCAGCCAGGACATTTCGACATGTGCCAAAGGCTTACAAGTCTTTGACTGCCCCCCACAGCCCTACCAACATTCAAAGCCTCAGGAGCGTCTACGACGGCCTCCCCTTGCGTGTGTTTCCCCTTCCTTGACCCTCCCGTTTCACTCTTAGGTGTACATCCGAACTTATAGTCCGGGTACCTCGATGCGTGCTCAGCCTTAGCCAACGCGGCCTGCCTGAAGAAATCGTCCTTCACTTCGGGGCTCTCGTCCCGCCACATCTCTCCAGCAATCTTGGAGACGTCCCTCTGGTTACGTGCGGTTCCTGCGGGTGGAGGAGGAAGTCGCGGGCCGATGAAAGAACGATAGATAAGGAAAGCATTAGGTGGACGGGGAATCTTTTGCTGGGAAGACGAAGACATGCTCAGGGTAGAAAGACAGGTGCACGACCAAGTGGGAGTAGAACTGGTGATAGTCGAGAGAGGTGAACGAAGATATATGCAGCAACAAAGCGTTTCTGGCTCATCGTGAGGGTGATAGGATCCTTTCACGGCTGCCAAAGCAAATTAAAGCCTTCCAATATTGAAATTAGTTGTGGGTCAGTAATTTGTTCATAAGAGCACTTGAGAATCATAAATATTGGCCTTTTGAAGGAACCCCGAAGAAAAATGACGCCTGAAAATAGTCTTGAGTGACGTCCGCAGCAAATTGAGAACAAAGGCGATGTCACACCCAAAACTCTCCATCCAATCACAACGTTAGACAAAGATGCGTCAATGGAGATATGTGATTCGGCTACGGAGGTCGCGCTTGGGTCGAGCAAAGCGGTCGTAAAAGCTTTGTTTTTGTTGAACGATAAAATCATCGACTCCTTCATGATTTGGCCATAATCAGGGTTGGAATACCACGAATCCTTAAATGCATTTAAAATGTTCTAGAACTGTCAAATCCAAGAAGTCAGAACGATTCTGTTGGATAGCAGATGTACAGACAACCGAATCAAGAACGCGGAGAGATTGCGGCAAGCTGAGCATTTGCTTCGAGGTATAATACTGAATAAGAGAATACTTGAAAGGAGACCCAAACCTCGGCAGATTTCGGAGGGCGTTGCAAGTGTCCATTTAGACGTTCAGATTGCGGAGCAGTAGAAATTGGACGAGCTAGTACTCATTGCCGAGGTTGCCAAGAGTGCGGCAAAACAAAATCCTTCGGAAGAGTGATTGCTTTGTCAAGAAGCATCATGTATATATAGCTCACCAATACTATACACTTATGTACTGAGCTCTTGTAAGTTTCTGAGTCTGTATGGATTGGAAAATGGCTCAGTGTATATGTATCGTTAATAAACAGGCACAATTTTTCTTTGGCCGAGAATCTGAGGACAAATCTCCGAATTCAACCTGTTCGGGTTGTCCTCAGTTCGAACCGGATTTCAACTTATAAGCATCGGCAGTATGTGCTCCACAGGCAGCTCATGTTATTGCGTTTCATAGAGGCACTCATGACTATAGTAAGATGTAGACAAGAACAGAATATTTCGTTGTCGACCGGTTCCTTCCCGTCTTTTACAGGCATTGAGAGTAATAATCTAATATTTGACGGTCTAAAAAGCGACTAGCGTTGCAAAGAATAAGACTTACCATTCAGTTTGGTGCAAACATATGGCGCAACACTACGGAGGGAATCCATCAGGATCACTTGGCAAACAAGATCTTCACAGGAGCCTTACCACCCGGTTGGGCCTGTCCATCCAGTTCCACCACATTGACCGTATTGAGGTACGGTACCCGCTGACGGCGTTGAAGTCGGAGTTGAACCTGTGGATGTAGATGTGGATTTGGATGTGGACGTGGACGTGGGATGCGCGCTGGTGGAGCTCGCGGTAGGGGATGCTGACGTCGTGGGCTATACACCGAAAATGCTTGAGTCACCATGTCGATTTGCAACCACCTGCATGCTTACAGCTGCTTTACTGCCGTATAGAGGGGGCCCCGGAATCGGGTATGTCTAGTGATGCTCAGCATGAAATCAGTGATGTGACGTTCTCAGGCTCACCGTTTCTGTTTGTGCAGCATTGGAGTAGACATCGATGATCACTACAGAGGTTAGAAGTTGGGTCGTTAGACGTCCAGAATTTGAGTACTTACAACCGGGGTCACTGTTTGAGTAGCCACCAGGGAATTTCACAAGCTGGCTGGCCGTCGGTGCAAGTGATCCACCTCCGGAAATGTTGATCTGGGCGCATTCAGGATAGAATTGCTAGCAGGTCACCAGGGTATTAGCCATCATCGTGGGTTTGTAAGAAAATAAACGCACAGCAGGCAAAGAGTGAAGTGCAATAGTCTCAAAGCGGATCAAATAGTTACCACTAGGAACTGTACTCGGGATCGTTGTGGTCCAAGAGGAATTCTGGGCAATCATCTTCCCTGATCCCCAGGTTCCGCTGTATACTGTGCCATCAATCAAACCAGCTTCGTCAATTTTGAACTTTATAGCCCATGATTAGTAGCATTACATTACAACGGATCAATGAGATTTACCCATTCCAAGGTTGCAGCATTTACTCCAGTGCATGTGGATCCTGGACATTGAGCAAGATATGTCAACTGAAATTAACGGTTGACATAAGGAGCCTGATAGATTTTGATAGATCGGACTTCACTTACCATCGGACCAACATCGTGAGGCCAAATTTGATTCCAGTAAGCCGTAATAGCTGATCCAGCAACTACATTCGCCGTGAGTTGAAGGGCGCCGGAAGAACCGTCGTCATTGCACGCGATTGTGGAATCAGTTGCATCTGTGATAGGATTGCTATAGGGCCATCAATACGTGAAAATTTCTTAACCAAAAGCTGATGAAATGGACTACACACTATGTGGACCATGGACGTTGAATGGATGTCTGGCCAACCGGGGTGTTGTATGGCTGCCAACCCCAGTACCAATTCCCGGCGTTGGAGTAAGAGAGTACGCCTCCATGGGCCAAGACAATAGGAAGGAATACAGAAAGAGTTGTAACTTGGGAAAGCATAGCGGGTAGATGGTAACTAATGAGCCCCTCAGTCCATGGCTTTATATATAGATAAGCGACCTCTCGTTTCACTATTGATTGATGTCAAAAATGTCGAAGTCAAAGGAGGCTCACAGCGTGACTTGATTATCCGCGGAAGGAGGCCGAACAAATCCAGTGTCGTTTCTTCCATTACTATACCCAGTGACAGAGGAATAGTCTACGGGGAAATAAATACGCTCTGATGAAGTCAGTGTATGACATCGTCTCTTTTTTTGGAACGCAGTTCCGGAAGCGACGATCATATTAGTGGGTAATACTCATTGGCAAGGAAGGCATAAAAGAAAGCTTACTTGCTCAGGTGATACGTTTCAACCTCCATTTGACAATCGTTGACACCTGATGCTTCGGCTCCGGTAGTTTCTAGCGGAAGCTCCTCATGACATATTGGACATGCAGGATGTATCCCGGAAAATGGCCGGATTGAGGGAATTACATCGGGTCAGGCAGGCGAAATCTCCATCAAACGTAGAGAAGTACTAGTCGTGGTATCCCGGAATCTCGTGTGTACCAAATTAGACTACGGGGCGGTCAGAGCTTTCTGATTCCAGAGCAGCACCATCAACAACAAACGAAACACATTGTATTGATCGACAGCCCACTTTTTCTATCGGAGACTCGGAAGCTTGATCCATTCTTTTGGACCGTTGGAATGCAAAACGTAGGCATGTCTTGGCAAGGCAGGTGAGAATGTGTATAGGGAGTAAAAAGCCGCGCATTCTGCAACATATGTATCGGATACATAATCATGCTTGTTTTCCGCCCCATATGCAAACAGATCACCATATCGATATTCACTTCAACAGATACAAGATTGAACAGACAAAAGTTTTCGTAGCACATTCCGTATGAACAAGAATCCATAGACAAGGCTAAGACGTAACAATTCGCGACAATGAATTCGAGCAGTTGGAGAACTTGAACCAAAACGAGAGAAAGATGAATCTGATCCTCAAACCTTTGATTGAGGGAATGCCCTAGCAGGTTTCTAGATCCGTCGTAGCTCAGACATTATGTTGAATTTCCACTGGATTTGCAAGGAAATAGCACTAGGCAAAAGACACTACAGGTACGTTTGCATGCTAGGAAGTACTAAGCCAGTGCTCGTTGGAGTGAGTCAGGGGAGGAAGCTCCAAGCAAGCTCAGCGAGAAAATTACTTATGCTCTTGAAGATACCTCACGTCTCAAATACATGAGTACGAGAGTAGAACACTCACGTATGCTCATGTTTGGGGACTCGCTGATGAAGGGATTGCACATTTCGAATCCTGCTAAATTTGTCACAACCACGTGGGTCGGGAAACTTTTCTGTTTGCGAATATTTGCCACCTCGTCAATCTTAGTACTGTGATATGTATATGGTGATTCATTGGACTCTATACTTACGCATTTTGACGTCAAAAGAACCTGTTTCGTGTCAAATTCTAATATTTCAACACTTGGCTGAGAATGCTCTCCCCTACTGTTAATGTGAATCCATTGAATGATGGATTCAAACTCATTCAATCTGCTTTCAAAGTTATTCCTCTCGACATAGTGTTCCTCCAGTGTGGCCCTTGTTCACTTGCTCTACTACTTTTCTCTTAGATCTTGCTACGTGCATCTGACGGCTATCTGCTTCCGCTTCGGCCTCGTAAATGTCACGCTTTCTACTTTATCCGCTGTCTTAGCACGCACGGTACTTTCGTCTTTCTTGTGTATATTACATTGACCAACACTACTTCTCGGTCTTTATCCACTGTTGCCCAAGTATATGATGCCGGATCCGGTGCCCCGGAATGCTACTACTTAGTTCTGTTTGTAGATCATAACATGCTCAAGAAACTGGAAAAGTTTGAGATGATATGAGCATTTCAACAAGTGGTAAAAGAGACTATGGAATGAAAAGTGGCCGATATAATGCACGATAGTCGACCTTCCGAATTCCGTTTGGCTTCTGTTCTTCGTCTCATTTCTGTGGATGGATTTTGGATTCCGAGTTCCAGTGTTTCGCTTAGATAGCCTTCTCCTCAAGCTCACATGAGCACCCCATTTAACAAACGTGGGAGGCGGTCTTAGTAAGTATGAGAGTCTGAAGAGTCATAACTTGTCCTACCATGTGATCTCCATCCAATGACAACGGCTCTATAAAAACATTTCGAAGGAGGTATATAAAACGCTGGTAGGAAGCTATCCGACACATTTGATCTCACAAATGGCATCTCACGTCCTTGCAGGTCCACCCGGAGACTGTTGTTTCAAGGCAGTGAAGCACTCTGGCACTCCAGTGGGCAAACGTATCGAGATCGCTGGCGTCCCCACCTACATTTCCGAGCCTTCGACTCAACTAGCAGATGGACGTAAAAAGATCATTTTGTATCTTGCTGATGTCTTCGGCCCATTCTTCTTGAACAACCAACTCATTCAAGACTATCTCGCTGAAAATGGTTCGTTGGACTGCCTCTATTCTCTTATTTGTCTTTTTGTTCTGATACTTTGTAGGTTTCTTGGTCCTTGGAATAGATTATTTCTTTGGAGATGGGTTCGGTTTTCACCTCGATGAGGAAGGTTTCGATCGCATGGCTTGGATTGAAAATGCCAAGGTGAAGGCTAATGAGGTCTACCCCAAATGGCTCGAAACCGTTAGAGAAACCTACGGTATGAAATTTCATCCTGACAATTGCTCGAAACTTAAATCTATGCAAGGAACCGATGCGCGATACTTCTCCGTCGGTAAGTTTTCGCCCATCATTAACAAATACCGTAAAATTTGATCAACATAAGGTTACTGCTTCGGAGCGCCTTTTGCTCTAGATCTTGCCACGACGAACAAAGTTTCTGCATGTATGTTAAGATTCTTATTTCTAATCAAATTACTCAGTCTCGCAGCGGCCTTCGCTCATCCTGCGTTCTTGAATGAGGAACATTTCACAAAGTTAACGAGTACGTTGTTTAATGGATGGGCCATCGCTCTGTTCTCGTCTCACATGTCATTCCAGAACCTCTTCTTCTGCTTTGCGCAGGTGAGGACATCTTTGTCTGTCAAGTATTGCGCTCATGACAAATGGTAGAATCTGATCATACCTTTCCGCTCGAGTCCCGTAGAAGGGCAGAAGACCTTTTGGTTGAGGCTAAAGCGTCCTACCACATCTCAGTCTTTTCTGGTGTCTCCCACGGGTTTGCAGTTCGTTGTGATCTTGAAATCGAGAATGAGCGTAAGTCGTTGTTTCTCTGAGTTGAGATATCTAGTCACCGGCTTATAGGCTGGGCCAAGGAAGAGGCGGCACGTCAGACTGTCGATTGGTTTACCAGATTCAGTCAATAGGTAAAATGGTAAAGAAATGCAAATTCAAGAAAGGACTGTATATGTACATGTGAACGTTTGTACTAGCACCAATGATAAACTTCCTGAGATTGGCAGATGTGACGCTTGGATGTAGTAGTAGGGTCTAGTTCTGTTGACACTCACCCTCGTCATTAATTCCAAAGATCGCTAGATGTCCCTCCGAGGTGGAGCAATCACTTCACTCACTCAGGGTCAATCCAATAACGATGGATGATGTTGTACAAGAAAACAAAGTGGTTGCGTGATAGTCAAAAATTGGTGCGCAAAATTGATGTTTAAGCGCCAAAGAGGTTTTAACATCAATGTATTGGGATACATTGACATTAATGTTCAGTGACAGAATGAATGCTTCCAATTTGCAAAACTCACCACCCCATTCAACTTGAGTTCTTCAACGTTAAGGCTTGAAAGTTCGCTGAAAAGAGTGATAAGGTCTGGTATCGATGCAGGTAGAGATCCGTGCATTTCTCCAAGTTTAATAGAGACAATGGATGATGAGTAAAAGGAAAAATGAAAGTGGAGGATTATTGGTCTGATACTGAGGTGATAGAGACGTTTCATAGTAGGTCTCCCAGGGAATAATGTGGCTTTGGTCAGTGTAGCCATACATGTTTGGTGTAACATGCATTGGCATGAACTCGCGTCGAGATCCAATGTCTGAAATCCCGCAAGGTGCGAAGGGTCGACGCCGTGAATCGTCAAAGCTTCCAAGCGGACTGTGACGAGAGATGAAGCGTTGGATTTGAAAGAACTAAAATGTAGAACAGAACAGGGCGCTGTCTGTACCACTTCGAAGGACTGTAATCCTATAAGAGAGAAGTGGAGAAGTAAAGGCATAATATTGGACAATGCAACGGCGCCCCCTGCGGTCTGACCTGTAGGTGCTTCCAGCGCTGTGCATGCAATCCCATAAATGACACAGTATTGTGCATAGAGTGTTCGATGCGTCGGGGGGAACGGGAAGGTGCTGTATATTGACGTTGGTTCCCGGAGCGCTCGAGAAAAGACACGGGCCGCCGGGAGGACGTCTACTCGTGGTTGACGGGTGATCAGGCTATTACTCCAGCGCTGGAGAGCTAAGGGCCAGGAGTCACCAGTTCTTTGAGACATGAGATAAGAAGACATGGAGATGCAGCCCCCTGACAGTACTGTGCATCGCCCGAACAAATAGGAAAATGACACGAAGAATGTCTTCAGGGATGGGTGAAGGGCATCATTACTAATGATGCCGATGGTGGTCTGGGGCAATCATCCTACAGAGACATGTAAAAGATATCAAACTTTGAACTGAACCGAGCCTCAAGCGATATTTTCGAACAAACTTGAAGATGCATCATGGCTGCCGGAAAAGAGCTATCCCGAGTCGGTGGATTGAATGTCCGTGATCAATTGACCGTATTACTGAGGCTTAGTTGAGCTATTGAAAATCAGGAACCCGGGCGAGTTGTGTACATAGTACATAATACAAAGATGAACGCATAGATATCTGCTTCCATGCTCATATTAAAGCGGTGCACCAAACAAAGATTGAAGCTATGAGTATGTGGTTTCTGTACCCGTGTCTCAATAACCAAGAAGAGGTAGTCCGATCCGGGGGTAATCTCATCAAAATGACTCCAAATGCTAAACGTTGCGGTCTACTTGTCGAGTTCAGATCGTCACGGTCCAAAGCCATGAGGCGTACATGAATTCCGATCCGGAAGCAAGAAAGATGTTTTAGAAGTAGAAGGACTCATATGTCGCCTTGAAAGGCGGATATGGAATTAGGACTTGAGCAATTTTTGCACAAAATGCTCGGTTATCAGCTTTTAGATTCATAAAACGTACCTGATACCAGTTTAACTTCAACAGTGAAATGTTTCATTCAATCTCAATCTATTGTCCAATTCTAGCACCCATAGGAGTTCGTTATATCCATGGCACTACTTGTTCGGAGGTAACTCGCAGAGACCTTAGTGACCCTCCAATAAAGGTCGCCCTTACAGAATTCTTGCGTTTGTTACAATTGACATTACAAGCATGACGTTCCCTGTCAGTGCATGAAACTCTGGTACTCAATATCAGGCGAAAATGACCAAAATCCCACAAGCATCTCACAAATGAAACATCACCAACCAGGAATCCTAGCTGGGATAGAGAGGGGTCTTCAGCCGCTGTATCCACCTCTGCATGGCCTCTGGGTGCACGGGTTTAAATTAAGGTCGAAGTTAAGCTTTCAGAGACCGATATCGGAACGATGTCCATGCTTCTCCAGGTTCTCACAAAGATAGGGTAGATACTAGAATCACGATGGATATCCCATGCAGGTTCGTGGACATTTCTAGGATGGCTCCAGCTTGTACACATAGAGAAGTGTACGAACTGGTGCCTGAGCAATTTGGGTACGAAAGGTAAGACCAATGCGATCGCCATTGCGGCGACGGGGATATGGAGCTCCTGCATCGAAACCAAGAAGTGAGAAGTCTATTGGTACAAACCTTGATCAATGTAATCACCAAAGGTTCGAGCCATGGGGAGATTCCTAACATATTGGGGTAACAGAAATGAGCTGATTGATAACGACGGAAAGCATTTTTAGGCGATGATTTCAGTTGAGTTGAGGATCGTCCGCAACGGAGATTTGCACGGTCTGGAAATGAGCTGTTGACAGTGCGGTGTCGACGCCTCAGGGCCAGGGTACATCGTCGTAGAACGATCAGTCCCATGAGGTAGTGAGATGAAAAGAGCTTGTGGATTTAGGACGCATGATATTCGACCTAGACTCGACCTACTTAGCCTGGGCCGAAAGTTGCTTTTCACTCTCTTGTAGTGAAATTGTCCTATGCCGAACTCACGGTGTTCGATTTGCCGCCAGTCCCGAGCGTGAAGCTCAGGAGGCCTAAGGATACCATCCATTATTTTGGGGTCGGACAGCGATCGCACACTGTCCGGATAATCGTTCAATGAAGAACAGAGATATAGAACAGTAGTAAAGTGACAGGGATAGTAGTCGCCAGATTGACAATGTCCAACGATTCGAGGCGACATCGTGAGGACAATTAAGCCGAAACTATTGATATTGAAAATTGTCCCATTGTCTCGATTTATATCATCACTTACTGGCCGTGTCTCCTGAGTGATCAATTTTGAAACCTTTCGTGATAACATGGCATTAGTGCATCGCACTAGGAGTCCGTGGAGTCTCAGTTCATCGGTTTCGCCTATTCTTCACTCGGGAAGAGGAGATATAGGTATAAAACGGATCGCGACATAGTCATGATGCGACTCACTTAAGATGTTTATTATATCTCGAATTCTGACCGTAAACGTCGCACATGGAAAAGCACACAGCCTTTGAAATCTGGTATATTTGGAAGTCAGAACGGATCTTCACAATTCGCCATATCCGGCTAGTGTGAGCGAGAGAAGCCCTTTTCAAGTGTGTGAGTCCCCAGCGCTGAAGGACCCACAGAGTGGCTGCGATAGCAAGACATATGATCAAAACCGCAGTATAGCCATTGAGGCTTATGACCAGGATTACTACAAATCGCCCTTGATTTGCCTATCAGTTGCTCCTCCTTGGTCCTTCAGGCCTCAAGCTCAAGTTCAACCGGGCCCGTTTTCAGTTGATCGATGAGCGCCGGACAATAGACAATGGTGTACTTGATCCTCGTTTTCGTTAAAGTCTTTTTGTGACAGACTTTCGCGAGCGATTGGCTTCATACCAGTGGTCGTCATCGTGAAACGTGCCTTCACACAAGCATTGCAGCTTCAGGGAGACAATCGATCTGAGAAAAAGCGTCACAGAGTGTCACCCGTTGTGGTTGTTGCCCCAAAAGGCAATGCCAACGAGAAAAAATCTTCTTTAGGTTGAACACGTGGGAACGGGCTGCTGTCCTACGCAATCAGTTCTGACTGATTCTACTGTAACTACTTGCCCATTGTGGTTGTGCCGTACTAATTGTTATCTTCATAGACACAAACCGGATGAATGGACTATAATAACCCTTCTCACATTCCTTACTCTCTTCTCTGACGTTGGATTACCCATCCTCATAAATACCAAAGTCTTGAAGGTTACTCAAGACGACAATTGCGATACCACTGTTATCTGATCACGAAATACAACCTACGCCTCACTACCACTAATGACGGAATATGACTTCTCTCCTGAGGCTTATGAACAGTACATCCGGGGTCAACAGAGGATTAGAAGATGGGTCCACCAGACGAACGAAACCCCAAAGGCGGATCCATACCAGGCTGCCACGCCTGCCATTGACGTTCCTAGAGAAATTCTTCCTCCTTCTCGTATTTGGGACACCAACCCGCCTTGGTCTGCCCAGTCAGATGAGAAGAAGAAACCAAGGAAGCACAGGACACCTTCTGAGAAGGAGTTCGACCGCGAACGTAGGAATGACTGGAAATATAGTCATCGGGAACACATGGATACCTTGCGCACAGCTACTGCACGTACCAAGGTGCCCCGAGTAAGGAGGTTATCATACGACAGCACTATTCCCCGGCCGCCCCCGCTACAGAGCCGCAGTCTTCATCCGAGATCAAGGTTCCCAGCTGACCACCGCTTCTCTGACTCTCAAAATACCTCCTCCAGCTCTGAATATGTCCACGTCAGCCCCCCTCATACAACCCGAAAACGCTCTTCCAGTGTGCAAGCCCCGATTCGTGTACCGCTGCCTGGGCCACTTCCTGGTCCTATGCCCCTTCCTGGTCTTAAGCTACACTATGTTTATGGCCCGGAAATCAACGCCCAGGTTGTATTGGATGAGAAGCCAAGTGAGAAAGGCTATTATCATTCATCCACACGGCGCAACAAACCAACTCGATCCCAGACCGTACCCCGCCTTTCGCCTCCGCCTGCCTCAGCGCCAGTGTACCCTTCGCAGCAGAATCAAGGTCACCACCAATATCATAGTAGCTCGAGTCCTGTTCTACATCGACCTCAACAGGTACCACAACAGCAACCCCGCCCAGTGGCGGCTTACCCGTATCCATATCCATACGCTCCTTCGCCACTGTCCCCGCCGAATACTGCTCCAGCCTATCCATATCCTCGCTCGCCGGGGGGTTTCATGCCTGAACCACCAAAGTTACCAGGACAGAGAGTATGTTGTTTTTATTTTTATTACATCTGTACAGGACTAACTTCAAGCTTGCTCAGCCCAAACCGTTTTTGAAGCGCATGTTTCTCAACTTCGCTAGTCAAAAAAAAGCCAATTTTACCAATGAAGACTCTGAGGACAAAACGACTAACAAAACAGGAGACTTGGGCTCGCTTTCTCAACCATCAACTCCGTCTCCGACAAGCCCTATGAAATCGAAAACATGGCTAGGCAGTCCTGTCAAGAATAAGTTAATCAAAACTCATCGCAAGGAGCCGTCAGAGACAATGCCGAGGTCGAATTCGTCGTTGGATCGCTGGCCCGGATCTGGCGGTGGGGAACCTGGAATTGGAGGAGTTGAGAGAGGCTGGTTCAAAGGTCCGCAGGATGCGGGTAAGGAGAGGGAGAGAGCGAAAGAGAGGGAGAAGGAGAGAGAGAGAGAAACGGCTAGAACGAGAGAGGAGAAAAGGCGAGATGAGAAAGGGAGAATGGAGTCAAGAGCCGGACAACGATATGGGGAGAATGACCGGAAGAAGGAGAGGAGTGATAGGGAAAAGGATAGGGAAAGGGAGAGGCATAAGAACAGGCGGCGAGATAGATCCAGATCTGGGTCACGGGAACGACATAAAGACAGAAAGGATAGGGAGCATCATGACCGCCATCGAGGTCGGCATCAGCACCGAGAGCGATCGCGGTCGTACGAAAGAGATCAAGCGCATGAACTAGATAGGGAACGGGGGAAAGACAATGAAAGGGAACGAGGGAGAGACAGGACCCCCCGCCATCGAAAGCCCAAGGAGAAGACAGCGCGAGGATGAAAGATGAGGTGGTCTAGGCGTGTAAGTTGAGGTTATCCTGTGCGGCCGTCGCTGGTATTCGCGAAACCAGTCAGGCATGGAAAGTGTAAGAGATCTAGTCGTTTATCTCCGCTATCGAATCAAATTGTTCATGTTCTATTATATATGTAGAATTTTCTGCCCGATACATACGCATTTGGATGTACATTGTAGTGCAGTTTGTTATGCCTCATATCCTACGTTGTTACATCTTATACATTCTAGAGTTCCTGGTTTTGTATGTGTAGTCTCTGCCTGCGCTGTTGCAACAACTCGAAGCTTAAGGGCGAGGTTGTATGTAATGCTATATATAGAGAGAATCGGGTATATGTAAGATCATTGATATCCGACTAATCATTTGTGTGAAATTCGAATTCCTCTGTTTTGTTTTGGATTTTCACATACTTACCCCTGTCAGTATATGAAATTGTGACCACACCGAAAGACTGACTATTCTCAATTTTCCCTAGCGAATGAGTGGCACCTTTAAGCCTCCTGTCCTAGCCGATTACAATGGTGTCAATGAACTTATTATTATGATGAAGTTCATGGCCACTCGCGTAACGAATGGCTTTTGGCTTGTCCCAGACCTCCATGCATACTTCATGGTCCGTGGCTCCGGGTATGGCTTCCATCAACCGGTCAACATGCTTCGTGCATGGTCCCCCGCATTCCTTTGTTCCACCATAAATAATATGGCCTCCACCCCATATTCCGGTCCACTGACCTCTCCATATGACGGAGTACGACTATTCCCCCGAGGCTTACGAGCGCTACCTGGCGACTCAACAGCGCATTTCGAGATGGGTGGCAACTACAGAGGGATATCGAAACGAATACGGAAACGCCCTCACTGTACCACCATCAGAAGCAGGCAGTCAAACTCAACCGAGAGGACAGCTTCTCAGCCCTGTAGAAACTCCACTTCGATCTTCACAATCTCAGTACTTTCATCCTCAAAACCCACCGCGTTCACAATCTCGTCTCGCATCCTCATGCCAACAGCGTTCAGCCGTCGACCTTCATTCTCAATATTTGCAACATTCCAGTTCTAATACCTCACCACGGTACTCTGCTCCTTTCGTTCCTCCTCAAGCTCAACGTCCACGAACCGTCTCTCGACACGAGTCTTCGACCAATCTCCAAAAGGCAGCTTCTGGGCATCGCGATGCAAATACATCCCGGACGTCCTCGACCTACGTGGCCGCAATGCACCCTTCAAAACCGCTAGTATCTTCTCAACATGCATCCATCGTGCCAGAGATTCATGGTCAACATTTACAAGACGCCAACGTGGCCCAAGCTTCTCAGCGGTCGCTTAGATCAGCGTCATCTCTGCAAAAAGCACCTTTGCGCCATCATGCCTCTACCCCTCAGCTAGAAATCGCATCCCGACAAGCACAACCTACATACATGCTCACCATTCCCCCATCGGATAAGCCTACATATGTATATGCACCGTCTGGATGGGTTCCTTCAGCAGGGTTGGTTATCGTACCCTCAAAAGGCCAAGGCACTTCGATCGTGGTAAGAGCTTTCGTACACTTTTTGGTGGCGATTAAGTGATTGTTCTGCTTTCAAGATATCACCACCGTCGATACCCCAAGTTCAACCTGGATATACACAGCCTGTTGCTCCCACGGCAATGAATCCTTGCTCGCCTTTAACGACCCCGCAAACGACACCGCATGCTTCTTCTCCCACCATATATCCACCTACAACATATGTACCTGTGCCTGTGGTTATTATCGAGCGCGAGCGGCGTAGCAAAAGTGCTGGAGGTAAAAAGAGCAAGAAGAAAGACAAGCGAAACAGAAGCAAGGCGAGGAGTTAAGAAGGTAAAAGCACTTTCACATGGAGATATAAATAGTAATACAAATCTGGTCTATTGACTCGAATTCTTAACGTTCGACCCCAGCGCAGTGCAAGAGATGGTGAGATTATCGTTGCCCGAGCTAGGTCGAGTCACGAATATAAGTCTATCGGAAGGGCATCGGGTTCGGGCTCGTGTCTCTATTACCGTCTGCACTAGGTATGGACTCGGGACCACTGCGATACATTGATTTAGTGTCTTAACATGAATGTTTATGAAGGCCCAGAGAGAAGACTTACCCCGATTTGGCAAGGCAACTTGAATCTCACCCTCTACGTCTGCCGACCGACAGGAATAACAACGAAGCTATCATTCTTTCTAGCCCTGATGATGTGGTTGTTGACAAGCGCCCATATCAGCGAGGCAGATCTGCTCTGGTTCGCACATCCTTGAGGTGTCTGTTTGGTGTACCGGCGTTAGTACCAAAGATAATGGGAGATTAATTGACGTCAAAGGTCAGTCTGGGAACGGCTTCCATCTTCCGAAGCGTGTGTGTCCGACGGACAGTGTGCCATTTGTGATCCATCGAATGATTATCGAGGTAATCACCTTCTGGCGAAAAGAAAGCGACGATACCTCCGTAAACGGAGTTAGGTCGAGGTAAGAGTAGTTCCCCTGTGTTGCTAATCAAGAGTATCACCACCCTGCTATCTTCAGCAGTACCGACTATGAGCTCATCGATGGAGAAGGCCATGATATTGACGCAAGTGGCGCTACCTTTCCACGATTTCTGGCGATTTAGAACGTATCAAATCTCCAGCAGAGTTTTCATAAGTAACGATAGTAGTAGCACGACAGGGTTTCCTCCTGGCGAAAGCGAAGTCCAATTTGGTTTGAATGGGCTGATTGAACAGAGTAAAACTGGGGTAAGGTTGCAGATACCGAACATGGACCAGCAACCACACAGAAACTGAGACCCATCAGATGTTGATACTGCACCATTGCTACAGTCTCGTACATTCCACACAATCAGAATCATCACAGCATGCGATGTCTGCGCAAGATCTCAATGCCACTATGTCCCCGACCCTTCATATACCACCGATCTGGTTTCAAGCGTGAAGATTCCACAATCCCTTCTCTGGAATAGTTCGGGAATCTGGCGAGAGTACAACCGATCATCGACCTTCGGAATGGAATACAGATGAGTATATTTTTGCATTACATGTAGAGAAAAATGCACATTGATTATCCCACGAAATGAGCAGCGTTAGGTGAGACAGCCATACATTCTACGGTCGAACTCAGTTCCATAGAATTGGGCTCGTTGATGGGGTGGCCGCGGTCAATGTCCCAGACGTGTACCATGGAAGGATTCCGATGCTGAGACAATGTAAGACCAGTTTCCAGATATAGCAAGTTTGATCTTTTCCTGGTAGGCTCAAGTGGGGTAACGTACTGAGAAAAGAGCCTCTTCTGCCTCCGTGAACAAAAGCTATCTTGAACTCATCGAATGAACACTCTAGCATGCTCCAGTCGATAGAAGCTTTTATAAGGTCATATCCTGTGGCAGCCATTCTATCTCTCCCTCGCCAGGGCGACAAATGCGGGTTCCACGAGGTGCGAACAACGGAATTTCATGACTAAAGTCATTGCTATTGGTGTGCATCCTCAGAATTTCAGTTCAGAGAGTACCTATCAAAGAAAGTCCTAACAAAGGAATTGTCGGATGGGATCGAAAGTGCCAGCGGCCTAGCGTTGTTTGTGTGAAATGAACACAAGGGTATTGGAAGAATTACAACCTCCCCAGGTACAGTGGTTGCTTGAAGAGTGTTGAAGTTACACGGTTAACGACGGTCGGATCATTACCTGTTATGGAATTCAAAACCTTCGCGACGCGAAAACACGACTCCTAGGGAGGATAGTGAAATATCTGAATCAAGACGACAATTCAAAGGGAAGTGCAACTTTAAAGGTGAAATTGTTCAAGATGCAAGAAAAAAAACAATATTTGCCTAACTATTACTTGCAACGTCTCTTGACGAACATCCTCTCTATCAATTGCGGCATAATTTGGATGATTCGTATATCACAGGATCAGAGGTTCATGTAAGGGAAGAATGTGCGTTCTTACAATCACAATGTTGTTCAAGTTTCTATCTGGACCATCCATTGAGGGAATGTAGGTAAATATAAGATAACTGTGGATACTGTATAATATGATTTAGATTTCAAGAATTGGTCATGATGAATATTGATATTACATATACTGTACTTTGTCATATAGGTCATAATCATGAGCAACGAGTACAATCCTCGCCGGCAAAAAGTGAATGCAAGGTAGTACAGATGAATCGGACAGTGAGGCATACATACAAGGATACAACACCCGCCAGGGGTGGAATCGCAGTACACGCACGTTGACAAAGGGAGGTAAAGTGAACCGAATCATAAAAAAAGAAGAGGAGGACAAGGCCAGAACAAATGAAGCGCACGGAGCCACCCTAACGCGCCTTCAGATTCCGCAAATTCTTGACGACGTTCCCCATATCATGATTCCATTCTCCACTCCATCCAAGTTCTTTCCGTTTGCCGAATTGACAGAAAGTGGAAGGTATATCAACCGATGGATGCAGCGCTGGGGATGAGATAGATGCTAGCTTGGCGCAGGGCTGCTGTGGCGTCTCTACTGGCTGGAACGGCAGCGGAGAGTGAGACTCGAAGATGTCCTTAGTGGCTCTCTGATATACGGTGAGGTACTGGGGTTCGGGATATAGACTCATGCTCGTTTGGACTCTGAGGACCTCAACATTAGCGACAAGGACGTTATTCCTACGTTTCGCAGCCGGAGCTTGGGGGCGTGCCTGAGCTGCGGCAGCAGCAGTGAGCATGTTTATACCGGTGGAAACGCTCAGGCTACGAGGCCGAGGTTTACGTCGGCTTTCCGCGAGGGTTGGTTTCGCTTGGGATGTCTGTCGGGTCGGAAGGTGTATATGTACGGCTGGGATGGATGCGGTATTTGGAGTGGGTACGGTATTAGATGGCAGAGGAGGAATTTTGTGACGAGAACGAGATGACATGGCTCTGGGCCGTGAGATGACGGGCCGAGGTTTCACTGACTTGGGAGAGGAAGACGAGACGGGCATCTCCTCAAGTGATTTCGATTTGATGTGTGTTCTGATAGTGTTGGCATCACTTGGGAAGACGAGCTCGGTGGGTATGTTCTCCCCTAATGTTCTCGTGAGTTTCTCCATCTTCTTCCGCCGGGTCTTCAAGCTGCTCGCTTGCAACTTCTCCGAATCAATAGTAAATGTCGGAGAAGGCGGCGTGACGGGAGTTAATGATGGGCGACGCGAAGATGACTGTGATGTGCGATTGCCTGACGGAGAAACTGGTTTAGATCGTAGGCGGAGAAGGAGAGGGCGAGAAAGCTCTAATGTCCGTGGGCCCTGTTTTGATTTTGAAGCAATTCTCAGAGGATTAAAGTGCGATGGTTTATCTGATATTTCTGTTATCGAGTCAAGTGTTGGTGAACTGGAGGATGATGTCGGCGAATGGGCAAAGATTCGACCTTCCCGACGACTAGCCTTCGGCATGTCCAGGGGCGAATCGGGTTCAAGGTAGTAGGGAGCGGCACCCAAGACTGCTTCGAGCTTTCGATTAGATCGTACTAGACGGATGCGTTCGCGGCGATCAAGGTGATTGACCGTAGGTGGCGGCTCGAGTACAATGGCCATCGGTAGGATAATGACAGGACAGAGAGAAAGAATAGATGGTATAAAAGGGAAGTAGAAGATACGAAGACCAGACCAACCAGTGGGCTGAGATGTGGGAAGGGTCAGTGACTGTGCGTGTTTAAGAAGGCAGGATGGGCGATTGGATGCAGGGCAGAGAACAATAGAGACTCCTTTTGGCTATGTAGTGCTCAAAATAGGCGGTGACATAGCTGCCGTAAAATTTCAGAATCAGAACAAAATAACTCTCAGAAAAGGAAATTTATTGATGGTTGGTCTCGAAATAGAACAAGGGTTGTCACGGTTACCCTCGGTTATTACTTCGTACTTACACATACTTACACATAAGCTCCGTACACACAAACTACTACAACATGTCCATCTTGGTTATAGTCTTGTCTCTCCTTGTACATAAAATGTTGCGGACGTGCAACCCGTTCCGTATCTCAGTTGAACGCCTCAATTCCACAGGCCTCAATTCCACAGGCCTCGATTCCTAATCCAGTATAAATACTTATTACCAGATGAGGTTCGGCAATACTCTCCGAGTCGCATGGTGTAAATTTATTGATACTTAAACGGGCTCAAAGACGTAGTATGTATGTATTGTTTGGATAGCCTCGAGGCCAATTACTTATATCATCATGTCACTTCACTGCTTTCCAACAAGTCTTTTCTGGCAGGCGACATGAATTTGTCTGGAGAGTGATACGACATCCACCATGCCTTGCATTACGCAGCCCGAACGTTCAGGAGTTTACTTGATTCGGAGTGATATTTGGTTGATACGATAAGCGAGCACCAAACTAGCAATAAAGCAACAAAGCATAGTTAATCAGACTGTCTAGGTCCGTATTCATAATGAATCGACGAAGAGTAACAAAAAGTTTCCGCGCTGCGCCCAACCTCCCATTCTCGCTTTTCAGCTCCACTTTTGGCCGTGCTGGTCTCCTGTTTTCTGGCCATTCATAGCTGCTATGTATGTAAAATGTCACATCGAGAATTTATCAATGTCATGCGTAAGCTAGGCGCGCGGCCATTGATGGTGAGTGGCATTCCTTCCGTGCGTCAAGGAGACCCTGGTTTTGGGGACAAGGTAAGGTAACCAAGCATATATCAGTACCAGACAACTCAAGTTCTATCTCCATATCTGATTCCGCAGTTCCCTCGGCTCATAATGTATTCTGTAATGGGTTTTGGCCAGGATGAAAACACGTTCAGGCACAATGCATCCCCATTACGTTCGGCATCATATCTGCTTGCAAGGCTGCGCAATCGCCTGATCATCCACATTATGACTTTAGGGGCACGTCTTCTCCGATTGATCTTCTGCCTAGCAATCATGATGTTTGCAAGGCTGCGCAATCACCTGATCATCCACAATATGACTTTAGGGGCACGTCTTCTCCGATTGATCCTCTGCCTAGCAATCATGATGTTGTTCATTTTCACGTTCATGGACCATGTTTCATGACCAATTTTACTCATGAAATCTTCTTAGATAACTAGCACTTTCCCATCGCAGACATATATCATACAACATGAGGACATGTAACATGATCCTCGTAAAGGACCCCTTTCAGGTTTCCATTCCTGTTTCCTCTACAGCTACTCCTTGTATCTCATTTCCTAAACTGATCTCTTTCGAATCTCAGCCAAGTCATCGAGCGGCATAATGAAGTACTTGAACCCGACCCTGAGGCTCCGAGCGATCGAGTTACGAGCAAGTGTATACAATGTCTGATAGCGTTCTTGATCTGGTCCCCGTGCGGCATGCTTCTTGATAATGGATGCGAGCCTCAGTGACATCGTTCGTTGCACCGAACCTTGTGATTGTGGTATGAAGCAAATGTGAATTCCTCAGGTTTGGTCAAAGGACTGCATTTGACCTGTAATATGAAGTCAATGTTAATCCTACAGGTCAGAGTAAGTAAGGTGTAGGAGATTCTAAGTAGAGGCAAGTAACGTACCCTCAGTCTTGGTAAAAGGACTCAGGGATATCACAGAGGGACATGCTACATATAGCAAGATGGTGGCTGAGTAAACTAACTATACAGTACGATCGAGCTCGATCGTACTGGAGAAGTAGAAAGAAAATAAAATAAAGAATTTGGAAACGTTAATTAACCGGGAAGTAACCAAAAAATGCCGCCGTTACAGCGGAGAGTCTAAACCAACACTCTCCCAGACTCAAGCTGGGGCTTGAGACCGAGGAGACCTACAAGGCAAGAATGGGCAATACGACCCAAGGGTTTGGTGAACAGGTTGGCCGAATTCTGGGTGGAATATGGATAACCCTCGATCTCCCCTAACTTGACGCGCTCCCGTATGTAATAATGGCGAATATCGATGTGCTTGGCACGGGCATGCCCTTTTGTGTATAGCGCGAGCGACAGAGCGGGCGAGTTGCCAACGTGGAGGTTTGCGTGCAATGCCTGCGTGAGGTCGACGTCAAGGAGCCAGTTGAACACCCACAGCCTGCTGGGCACCGCAAGTTAAGGCCATGTATTTGGCCTCCGTAGTGGATAGAGCCATGGTGGGCTGGCTTTTAGACCTCTAGGAGACGGCTCCACCAGCCACGGTGAAGACGTACCCTCCCGTAGATCGATGAGTGTCCAGGTCGCCTCCATAATCAGCATCGACATAACCCGTGGGCGTAATGTCAGCTTCTCGTTGATACGTGGTGTGGTAGTCCAGAGTCCCATTTACATACTGCATTACATGAGCTAATGCTCTCCAATGAGCAGGTCCGGGGCTGTTCTGGAACCACACGAGAAGTCCGACCGCAAAGTCAGGTCGGGTGGCAGCCTGAAGCCCACATCAATGAGCCCAGAGCCTCACGGAAAGGTTTGTCTAACATATATTTTCAGTCTTCTTCAGTCTGAGGAGACTAGGTCTTGGTCAGGACAAGGCCAGCAGGTAACCAATCCTTGACAATGTCAGGCAGCTTTAGCATAATTAAATTAGTTTCAGTTGGCAGAAAAATAAATAAAATTACATACTGAGGGAAGATATGCAAGGTGATGTGCTGAGAAGCTGCTAACTTTGCCACAGATATATTTTGAGATATTACCAAACCACATGTAAAGTGGCCAAAGTGAGGCTGTTCCAAAGTTTGCCAGATGTGTTGAATCAGAATAGAACATAAGAGGAAGAACAATATGTTCAAGATTGCAGCCTTCAACTGGAGTAATAGTTTTTTTAAGTTCCAGGAATTCATCAGAGGTATCAACCTCCCCATATAACCATTGCTCTGGTTCGTTTTCAGAAGGTTTCCAATATAGCTGAAATCCATGCCAGTGAAACTATTTGGCTGCAAAGTCCATAGCCCCAGATTTAATAACTTCAAGATCTCAATGATAGAAATCAATTTGAACTGTAGGTGCATGCTTTTCTGATTTATATGATTTGCAAGTAAATGGAAGGGGGAGGAAGACTGAGGATTTCTTCCATGAGTCACTAGATGACCATGGAAAAGAATTAGAAGTTCCAGAAAGCTGATTCATTGATTCATCATTCAGACACCTGTTTTCTCGGACTGCACTAAACCCTTCAAGATCTTCACATAGAAAATCAGATGCTAATATCACATTGTGAACTGGCTGATCAAGAGCAGCAAGAGTGAGATTCTGTGATGAGTAATGCCAGAGCATGAGTCAGCAAACTGTTGCATTAAGAAATGGAAGGGAAAAGCCTGCAGTGAGACCTGGCCTGGGCTAATCAACAACTTCTTGAGCAGTTGGACCAAAGCCAGCCAGTGGAGAAGCTGAGCCATTTACAGTAGTCTCTTGAACAAAGGTTGGTGCATCCCCAACATGATGTATAGTCAGCTCTTGATCAGGGTCTTGAGATGGAAGAACTGTGTAGCAACAAAATAACCCCACTTCATTAGGGTCAGTTTCAAATAATGCAGGTGGAGGTGGAGTAGGTAATTTCTGTGGTTCTAATTGCTCTGTATGACAATGCTTGCTCTCACATACCTCTGTCAAATCCTGATATTCTTTGGAGAATTGGCATAAAGGATGTGGATCAGAGGGTAGGTAATCAACAAGATGCTGTGGAGGTCTATGAGAGTGCTTTTGTAGAGAGTGAGCAGATTCCATATCTGTATCAACATGGCTCAGATCAGGGGGTGGATCTAGCTCAGGAAGTATGGCATTGGGAGCATCTGGAATGTTTGGCTATAATATATTCAAGGTAATTCAATGATGTAATCATGATGTCAAGAAACAATACTCACAATGGAGGTGGCTTGACCAGCTCATACAGGCTGGTGTCTAGTTAGATATCCAGTCAGAGTAGTCTGTTTACCCTTCAAACATTGAGTTTGATGATTTGTTACACTACAAAGGTCATCATAGGGCTTCTGGCAATATATGCAATGATACATAATGAGTATTTGCACAAGAAAGAGCACCCAGAGATGCAGTCAAAGCACATAAACAAGATATAGCACTAGAACTTAGAAACCAGTTACTAGTCACAGTGGGCTGAGAGTCAGTGAGGGAAAAAAGATAGTTAGATGGAATGCAGGCAAACTATATAAGACTCAATTATGCCAGAACAGCTCATGTATCTAAATGCAAATAACCTTAAGACTGTGGTGTTGTTGCAGTAATAAAAGGCAAATGTACTGGATGAACTCACAATTGCAATGTTTCTGCCACAGGTGCCAATTACCATTTTCAAGTAAAGTTTATTTATGAAAGAATTTGCCTCTGGACACCTACTTCCTTGCAGAACTTGGCTGGATTGCAATGCAAGGAAGCTCACAATGTAATTCTGCTGTTACTCAATAAGAATTATTAATAAGAATCATGATTGACTGATTGTTGCTCAAACAACAACAATGTGAACAACATGAATTGGCAGCTTCCATTGAATACATATATGAATATATTGCAGTGATTCTCCACCAGAGAGAAGCAGGACAAGTGTTTGATAGGTGTATGATGGCCAGAACAATGTCTAAAGCAGAGTTTTATGAGACTGTTTGTTGTCAAGTGTTATATGTCAAGGTTGGGATTCTGTGTCCAAATCAAGCTCAAACAGCCTCAAGAGCTCAACATGACAATTCCTTGGATTATGTCCAAAACAACTTTACCAATTCTCTTACCTCCAAACTGCATACCACAAGAATCAAGTGTACCTCATCTGGAGTGGAAACCATTGAGATACTGTTCAGCATCTCAACTGCCTCCTCAAAATGAAGGAAAACTCCAGGAACTCAAGCTGGCAAGTGCTCAACAAATGTTAGATGGAAAACTCATCAAAAAGACAAGACTGAGATGGACTGTGGACTATAACAGAGGAATGGGTTGTTGGACACTAGTATGCCACATAATCAGAATTGTGATGTTGGATGTGACCAATGCTTTTGAATCCAGTCACACAAACTACAGCCCAACCCAAACTATGTACCATACTTGCAACCAAGTCCACCATATATTATTGATGTACAAAGCTTATCATCAACAATGTGTAAATTACAACATGTTAATATGAATTCAACTTGTTCTAGCTGCTACCACCAAAGGCATACTCAGACAATTCCTCAACATCTCTATGCACCAAGTTTGTTCATACTTCAACAAAGAAGATCTGGTGTCTGGTCATATATTGACCAAAAATGCAGATCTTGTATCACCAAGGCTTTTCTTGGGTCAATGCTAAAGGTGAAGAGAAGAGCAAGTACCTTCCAGAAATTTGAGAGTAAAAAAATCCCTTTGGTGTCATCTAAGCAATTGAGAAATCTACCTCTTGGAAATACAGAAGCATGATTACAAGAGGTAGTGGCACTCTGAGCAAATTGTGCTGCATAGTGTAAGGCAAGTCAAAGGCCATGGCAGAAGCTGAAGAGTAATGCTTAGCTAATGGTGAGGAAGAGAAGATGGGCAGCTGGCCTCAGCCTACTAGTAGCAGTTGGACTCTGACACATGATGATCATGTTGGTTGTGCCAGTTTGTTTGCATCTCTTTAATTAATTATCTCTACTTTATCATCAGCACCATGCCATGCTCATTGTCACATTGTAAGGGTGCCAATTGTGAGGAACAGGCAAGCTGGAACAAATTCATTTTGGCTCTTAAACAAGGTATCAGGCCTGGAGTTCAGCATGGCAAAGAATTGTAAGTACATTTTTATTGGTCAAGGTATAATTGGAAAACAGCTTATTATACTGTAGAATGGGACCTTTGGCATCTTTTCATCATGTTGGAAAGCTTATACCATAATTGGTGAACCCCTTCCTGGAGCTGAATGCAGTTTTTACCTACAGGCTCATTGCAGAAGGACTGCTTTATGCTTCAAATGCTGATGAGGCATCAGAGGACACTGCAAAGTGAGTAAACATTGACCATATGCATTAAAAAACTGATTATATGCCCTTATCTATATCTCAGGGAAGCCTCAGGTTCACAAAAATCTCACCAGACCCACATCAATGCATTTCATGCTATTTTGCAGCTCAACCTGGGCATTGAGAAGGTTTTGAAGAAGCTGTCTGAGATGATGGAAGAAGATGAGTATCATAAGAGTCTCTTGCAGGAGTTTGTCCAAGTTGTGTATACTTTTGTATTCTTTCATCACTCCATGTACTAACTTTCATCAGTTTGTCAAAGGATCCACTGCTGCATGTACAATGGACACTTGTAAAATTAAAGACAATGTCTCTTGGCTCTTACAAGATTCTGGCCTTCACAACCTGTTCTTGGAGCTCACTCAATTTCCTCATGATAAATCAGTGTGAGGCTTTGAACATAACAACACTGGCCTTCTCTTATGCCCAGCACACAAGGCTTATCTGTATAATGACATGTAGGTGCTTGATTTAATCTTGACAGTGATTGATTATATGCTTCAAGTATCATTACTGATTGCATGAGGGAGAGGTTGAACTGACAGCACATGATTTTCCTCTATTTCTCTATGATGCAACAAAGTGCTTCAAGACATGCACTGATGGACTGCCTGAGGATGCTGTGGCCAATGTTAGCAAGAAAGACAATATTCTTCTTGGCCTTTGCCAAGGGCCCCTCCTAATCAATGTAAGTTGTTTGTAACCTCATGCACTTCACTAAAAACCTTTTGAAGGCCTGCTGTCACATGTTTTTCAGCTCAGGGATTGAGCACACTGACAAACATGCCACAAAAAAGCTGATTGCCTCAAAATTCAGTATCACTGCCATTACACCTGAGTTGATCACATATACAGCATGTCAGGCAAGTCAAATGTTTGTTATGCTGTACTGGTTCTTATTTTTGATATTAGCTTTGATTTGCACTCAGTTCTGTATCTCAATAGGGCATGCAAGACTGCCTCTTCTCAACATTGGACTTCTACACACTGTTCTATCCATCAATCCTATAGGCAAGAATGACTCTGACTTATTGGAATGAGTACATATATTGGCATCTCATGATACAGCTTCTATTGACATAAACTTATAGAATGTTCTTTAGCAAGGATGAAACTATTTGATCAAACTGCAAACAGCCTCCTCCTCCACTGAACCCAAGTAGTGATATGGTGTGCCTCCAAGAAGCTTAGTGCAAGTCAGAACATGAACATGAATGTAAAGAAGAGGTAGGTCATGCAAGCAGAGAAAAATGGTGGCAGTGGCAAGAGAAAGACCGATGACAGGCATATGAAGAAAAAGAGCAATCAGAGTGCAAGAGGCAGCAGGTGAGAAAGCACAGCACCACAGATCTCAATATGCAAAGTGGCTGTACAACAAAATCTCCTCAAGTTGAAGGTTTGGACTTGGGTGATGAAATTCTTGCTGACCCAGAAGCTGATGAAGAGGAGCATCAATATTCTAATGAAGAAGAGCAACAGGGTTCTGATGAGGACAACTCAGAGGGACAAGGATCTGACAAAAGTGAGCTAGTGTAGGTCAATTTGATGTTCCCATTTATTCTGCTTGTGTTTGATGACTGTGTTGCTATGTTTGCATGCTTATGTTTTCATGTTGCTATGTTATCATTATGTATATTGTCTGAGCTCATGGACTTATTGCATCAATTTGTTGTACTACTAATAATGATTCTATTTCTAATGGTATGATACAAAACTTGAATGTCACCTTAAGTTTAATATTTTCTCAATAGTATTATGATTCAGGCCAGGTCATAATCTTTGGCCTCAATTACATCCCTTGATAGTTAAATATCTATTGAAGGTCTAAAGATTGGTCCTTAAAAACAATCTGTCAGGTTCCGCTGACCCCGGGGGCTCAGCTGCACTGGGCGAGTCCTTACTAGGCGGGCGTGATTCCCCTGCATTGGTAACCGAACACTCGAAGACGTTCCGGGCCCTGGTGGCTTGCGCAGGTAGCTGGGGAGCTGTGATCCAGACAGATCCGGGAAGGTCCGGAGAAGTCGGATCGTGGGGAAACGAGACGGTTTTGGCGGGGTTCAGGCAGAAGGCCATACGGGAGATTTGTGGAAGCGAGGGAGTAGGTGGCTGTGTGATTAATGGGAACGGGGCCAGGATTTGATGGGAGATCATTTGGAGCTGATGGGGTCCGGAACCGAGCAAAGAGTGAGGTTTGGACCTGGTAAAGGAGTGTCGGGGTTCGTAATCGTAATCATGGAGTTCGTGAGGTCGTTAGGGTTGATGAAGACTTGGGCACAACGGTCGGACGGAGTCACCGAGACAGCGTCAGATGAAATGGAATGGGGTTGATATGGAACAAGAGTGGATTCGGGTAGAGATACGAAACGATAATGAGAACGATAACGAAAGGGAGACGAGACAAGACCGGGAGACTGAGATAAGACCGGGAGACTGAGATAAGAAAACGAGACACAAGACACAAAACAATCAGACCATAGGTAACGTTAAGCAATATCAAGACTAGGGTACAAAGAGTTACTCAATGACTTATATACTGACTACCGGAGGACTTCGGGGTATGTCGGCTGTGGTGGCGGGGCTTGGCGGAGCTCGACGGAGGGGGCGGGTGTCGGTTGTGATCAAGGATCGTGCTGCGCTGATATGTTGATGGGATCATTGGAGAACGCGGGTTGCCCTGAGGTTGTTGTGATACTCCAGAATAGGTCAGGGTGTTTAGTTGATGATGGGGTGGCGAAGATCGGGAACAGTGGGGGTGGTTCTTGGGGTTCGGGAGGCCCAGGGTAAGTGTCAGTGGCTGCGGGGCAGGCACCGAAGTTGGCCAGGGGGCCGTCGGAGTTAGCCGAGGAGGCGTCGGAGTTAGCTGAAGTAGGCGCGGGGCATGGGCAGAAGTTTGGCAGAGCGTTGGGGGTCCCTTTGGGGGTTCGGGGGTTGATGGACGATGTGCGGGGTTTTGGGGAACGGGTCGTGACATCACCCCCCTTTCAGCGTCAAGACCCTTCGAGACGCGGGGGCAGGGCAGGGATCGGCGGGGCGTGGGAGTCGAAGCTGAGCAATATTGATCAATCCGCAGCGATGATAGCGGCATGGGAGATGAAGTCGAAGCGCGGCCGCCGTTTCGTCAGGGTCCTCCTCAATCAATTAAAAGCTTTGGGCGTGCCCCGGGGTTTCCCAAATTTTGTCATGTCTTCCCCTAGCGTTCCAGTAGTCTCTCCCGCCAATTTGGACGAGGTGGTGGTGTACGACAGTGGGGGTGAGGAGTTCGAGCGTCGGCGCCGGGGTAGCGTCAGGGACCAGAGTCGTGAGTGTTGTCGACCTTTCTTTTTGGGATGATTGACGGGGCTCCCTTAGAGTCGTCCGTGGTAGTGGTAGTGGATTTTCCAGGGGTTCCAAAACGGACCAAGTTTTGTCCCGCGTTGCCAAAGGGGAAGGGGGCGTCCTCGGCGATGGTTCGGGGGAAGCGTCGAGCTTCCCCGCCCTCGGGGGCGGGACCCAGCAAGAGGCCGCATGGGCGCGAGTTGTCGGCGGGGCCTCCGGAGTCCTCCCTCTTTTCTCCTGTCCCTGGCGTCCCCTCGGAACGGTCGTCAAGTCCCCCCACGCCGATTCCTTCGATCACGGAGGTCTTCCTTCGCAAGCAGGTGGAGGCCTTGATGACGTCGTTGGCAGTATGGGAGGGTGAGCTCCGACGGGCGAGGGAGGATCGTGATGCGGCATGGACGGAGAAGGAAGTGATGGAGCGGGAGAGGAATACTTCGGTGCGCGTGGCGACGGAGCGAGCGCTAGAGGTGCGGGGTTTGCGGGAGCGTCTGGCACAGGTGGAGGGGCAGCCCACGGGGGAAGTGGAGGAGCAGGGACGAGTTCTGGAGGGGGATGCGTTGTGGGTGGAGCTGGAGGCGGCGAGGCGGAGGGAGGATTGGTTGGCCAATGAGGCTGCCTCGGGTCGCGCGGGGATCCTTCATGAGTTGTCTCCCGTTCCTCCGTTCGTTATTGACGGTTCACTTTCTGGGTTTAGGCTGGGTGCGGGAGCATCGGGTCCTCTTGGACGGTGCCTCCACGGTGTTCGCATTGATTCAGGACGGGTTGACGCAGGGGTCTGCAGTCCAGCCTCCGGAGTTGCAGCAGGGGATGGCGCGATTGGAGAGGTTGCTGGCGGGGCATCGGCGGCGCAATGCGGTGGCCCCGGGATCGTGGTGGGAGGTGGCGGCCGACGCGGGGGAGGCATTGCCGGGGTTGGCGGAGATCTTAGTGGTGGTGCGGGCCCAGATGGAGGTCGACCTGGGGGTTGGGTTGCCAGGGGGTCCGGGGAGGGAGTGAGATGGGTGTGGGTCTCGTTTCTTGTCGCTCTCAGACTTGCTGCCTTCCCCGCCTATTGTATATATAATAATTTTTTTGTACGCGAACATGTCCTTTCTTGGTCCCTGGGCGTGTGAAGTGAGATTTTAGTTTTGTATGAGGGCGAAGTAAGCAAAACACGCAGGGGTGTGAGAGGGAGTTGAATCCCTAGTGAGTCCAGAGGCGGGGGTTACGCCCGCTAGTGCCGTCTGCACTGGCTAGTCCCGGGGTTCGTCGGGAGGGGCAGGGCATCGCAGGAGGGCTCCTGAGGTCTGGCGGGGGTGGTGGGAGTTCTCCAGTGAGGGTTCCCGGCATTTTGGGCGGTGTCATTGAGTTTGATTCTCAGAAATTCCGACTGGGGGTGTAGGGGACGTGCGCCGTATTGGTAGTGGAGGGTGGGCCTTTGGATCTTTCACAGTGCCCAACGGGTTTGGGGCTTTAGTTGTCTTGGCGGTGCGGTTGGCGGGGGGGTAATGGGGGTCTCCCCATGGTCTGGCCCTTATGCCGGCACTGGTGGCGAGGGCGGTGGGGCCTTTTTCATTGGCGGGGTTCGGTGAGGTGAGGTTTGTCCTTGTGGTATAGTTGGTCCGGGTCGGGGTCGTGTTCCGGAGTGTTGCGTCTGTGGGCGGGCATGCTTCGGGTGGCGCTTTGGTGTGCTCTGGAGTGTCGATGACCGAGGGGGTAGGATGTGGGGTGATCAGCCCCAGCCAGTTCCTTCGGGTCTGGGGCCGAAATTTGGGGTTCCAGATCATTTATGTGATATTGCTCTCCTGACCAAAGGTGAGCCCGAGGCGGACAAAGGGGGTCTTACGTATTTCTGATACTTCCTCGAGTTCGGAGGTTCGGGGGTCGGTGGTTCCTTTATTGGGAAGAAGTGGGTGGTTCCGGAGTCGACTCAAGGGTCACTTGGTGGGGGTTCGTTGGTTGTTCATGGTTGTTGGGGTGGCGGGGAGGTCAGCCGCGGGGAGGCACTGGAGTGGGGCTTCCCCGGGAGACGCGGCAGGGTCGAGGCTACTCTTCATTCGTGTTCCGGAGCGGCCCAGAGATTGTTGCAAGTGTGGGGGTGGCAGTGGGGAGAGGCACTGCCCGCTTTTTTGGAGGCTCTGGTGATGTAGTCCCTGTTCGGGTGGACATATTCCGATGTAGGGGCGGGTTTCGGAGTGGGTGGTGATTTCTGTCGCGGGGTTGGGGCTACCAGGGCATCATTGTCGAGCTGGCGCCGTGAGTCTTCTTGATCAAATGTCGTGGTCGGAGCGGAGGCCCTGGAGTCGTGTCGCCAGGGTCCAGAGCTGTGTTGAAGGGTTTGGAGGGGTCTGGGTGGGACAGTTTTAGGCTGGCGCGGGGTTGTTTGGGTCGTCAAGCCGGGTGGGGGAGGTCCTTTGAGGATATTGGAGCGCGTGCCCTTTGGGTCATCGGGTCGCTTAAACGGCCCATCGTCATTTTCTGGATGATGGTGGGGCTTCTCCCTCCCTTATATGAACATGTCAGCGAATTTAGAGTACTTAGGGAACTACCTCGTATAGGGTCCTTTTTCCTATAGTTAGTTCGGGGTGGCTCCTATGCTGGGGATTCCTTCGTGGGAGGTGGCGTAGTCTGGTGGTGGGGTTTAAGCTCGGGGGTGGCATGCGGGGGGTTTTGGTGTCCAGGGTCCTCATTGTCGGGGGCTCCGGATTGTGTGGGGGAGGGTGGTGAAATAGCGGCGTGGTCCGGAGTTGTCCCTTGTTGGGGTGCCGTGGTTCTCCTTATTAACGTCTAGAGGCTCGGGGATGTTTTGGTCTTGTTCCGGGGTTGTCGGGGTTGGGTCGGGGGAGTCGGGGCCCCTTCATTTGTTGGGCGGAGGTGACGGCCGATCGATCGAGGTCCGGAAGCAGGTCATGGGGTTGGAGCATAGCCTAGGTCTGAGGTTCTTGTCCTGTGGTTGGGGTTGTTGGGTCGAGCTTGATTTTGGTGGTTTTGAGGCTAGTTGTCGGAGGGTTTAGTTCCTTGGAGGGGGTCGATAATAGGGTTCGGTGATGTTGTTGGTGATTAGTCGTGTTTATCGGTCTGCAGGGTTGCTGGTGGGCCGGTGAATCCACAGGTGGGCTTCGGGGAAGCGCGTTCTCAGTGGTCTCTTTGTAGCTGGCGATCCTCGCGCAGTGGGTGACTGTTCCGCGGCGGGTTGGCGTTATTGTTGGTCAGAGGGCTGGCGCGGTGCCGGAGACCTTGTTACTCGTTTGATCGGATGGTTGCCCGGCTTTAGGATGTTATTCTTTGGGTGATGTCAGGGTCAACTTTGTGCGAGAGAGCGGAGTTGGCGGAGAGTGTAAGAGTGGGGTGGAAGATGATTTGACGGTTTGCGCAAGGGGTTGGGAGTTGGGTGTGAGTTGGGGAGGGTGTCCATGGGGGGAGCCGTTGTATGAAAGTAACCGGAGCGGAGGGGACGTTGGTGTCGGATCCGCGACTCAATGTGCCTCAGCAAATTGGGCAGGGCCATATGAATCATAAGGGTTCCCCGGCATGGGTAGACCATAGACATCGGAGTTATTTGATCGTGTGTGCGGAGATAATGTGGGCATCACGGACGGGGTAAGGTAGAGTCTTGATATTATGTCAGGTTCCGCTGACCTCGGGGGCTCAGCTGCACTGGGCAAGTCCTCACTAGGCGGGCGTGATCCCCTTGCACTGGTAACCAAACACTCGAAGACATTCCGGGCCATGGTGGCTCGTGCGGGTAGTTGGGGGGATGTGATCCAGACAGATCCGGGGAGGTCCGGAGAAGTCGGATTGTGAGGAAACGAGACGGTCTTGGCGGGGTTCAGGCAGAAGGCCGTATGGGGGATTTGCAGAGGCAAAGGATGGGGCGGCTGTGTGATCAGTGGGAGCGGAGCCGGGTTTTGATGGGAGATCATTTGGAGCTGATGGAGTCCCGGACCGAGCAAAGAGCAAGGTTCGGACCTGGTAAAGGAGTGTCGGGGTTCGTAATCGTAATCGCGGAGTTCGTAAGGTTGTTAAGGTTGATGAAGACTTGGGTACAATGATTGGACGGAGTCACCGAGACAGCGTCAGACAAAATGGGATGGTGTTGATATGGGACAAGAGTAGATTCGAATAGAGATACGAAACGATAACGAGAACAATAACAAAATGGAGACGAGACAAGACCGGGAGACTGAGATGAGACCGGGAGACTGAGATAAGACCGGGAGACGGAGATAAGAAAATGGGACACGAAACACGAAACACGAAAAGGAAACAATCAGACCATAGGTAACGTTAAGCAATATCAAGACTAGGGTATGAAGAGCTACTCAATGACTTATATACTGACTACCGGAGGACCTCGGGGTACGTCGGCTGTGGCGGCGGGGCTTGGCGGAGCTCGACGGAGGGGGCGGGTGTCGGTTGTGATCGAGGATCGTGCTGCGCTGATACATTGATGGGATCATTGGAGAACGCGGGTTGCCCTGAGGTTGTTGTGATACTCTGGAATAAGTCAGGGTGTTTAGTTGATGATGGGGTGGCAAAGATCGGGAACAGTGGGGGTGGTTCTTGGGGTTCGGGAGGCCCAGGGTAAGTGTCAGTGGCTGCGGGGCAGGCACCGAAGTTGGCCAGGGGGCCGTCGGAGTTAGCCGAGGAGGCGTCGGAGTTAGCTGAAGTAGGCGCGGGGCATGGGCGGAAGTTTGGCAGAGCGTTGGGGGTCCCTTTGGGGGTTCGGGGGTTGATGGACGATGTGCGGGGTTTCAGGGAACGGGTTGTGACAAGTGGCTTGCTTGACCAGAGCCCAGAATGAGTTGATGTACTTGTTCAATATATGCTTTCCTTGCCCATATTGCTCCCTGTTGTGTAGTATCAATGCTGCAGTCTTGGCAGGGTCTAGTGAGAAAAACTCTGTGCTCAAGTCCTTCTTAAAGGTGGCCTAGTTTGGAAAACTTCCAACACCTCTAGAGTGATGAAAGACTCATAGCATGTAGGTGGAGGCATGTCCAATCTTCATGTGCAACCATATCCAGGCTATGTTCAATATGTCAGAGTTGAAGGCATCTCTACTGAGGTGGATATAGGTGAGGCAGGATTGCAGGAATCATTCTGCACTGGAGCAGGCACCATCATATGCATCTAGTAGTGCAGGGCATGGAATCTATGGCTGTAGGGTCATTGGAGCTGCAGAGACAGGTGCAGATGCAGTCAGGGCTGGTTCTACAGCCAGAGGAGGTGCAGAGATAGGAGTTAGGTGTTTGAGCAGTGCTTGGAGCAACTGGGAGATAAAATCTGTAGTTTGATGGAGAGTAGAGAGTTCAGTTGTATAGTGGGTGAGAGATGATTGCATTAATTGCATCTGAGTTTCTAGGTGTAGCAGGCAGGTCCAGGCTTTGTCCTGCAGGGCCAGAGCCTCCAAAGGTATGTCTGAGTTAGTGAGCTGAGACATAGAACTCCACAATGCTTAATCCTAGTGGGGAAGCAATGGATAGTGGCTTGGAGGTTCTTTGTAGCTATGAAGGGCTTCCAGACCAGTTTCAGGAGACTTGTTCTATTGTAAGGGTGACCTCTAGAGTGAGATTGGAGTTGTGCAGCTAGCTGAGGAGAATCCAAAGTATATTAGCAGAGTAGACAACAATATGATCAGTAACTAATCACCTAGCAGAGGGGAATCCAAAGAGAACAAGTCTAAGGATCCCTGCTGCTCAGTGCAGTGCATCAGTGAGCAGCAGAGGCATGGGAACTACTGTACAGAAGGCCAGAGCTAGTCTTAATCCTAGGGCAATAATCAATGAGGTAATATGGAGAACTCTGCAGTTCTCCAGAGATCTCTGGGGTTCTGGAATGAGCCCTGGAGACCTTAAATAAGCTGCAGAGGCACTGGAATAGGTTGTGGAGGTTGGAAATGAAAGTCCCCTGATAGTATTCTATCCATTACCAACAAACTGTACATGGACATTAGGATTGTGCTCACACACATTAACTTGTTCACAGTAGAGTTGGCTGAGCTGTTCTTGGAGCACTAGTACTGCAAAGATAGATTATTCTCTAACATTGTCTATAATTGTGATAAACTGTTCATCTCAACTTTGGAAAAATTTGACATAGCTGACCAGCATTGAGGTAAAGATGTCCATGGCATACTACCTGCAAACTGATAGCATAAGTAAACATTCAAACAAAACAATCAACGAAGCACTGCATTTCCATGTTGACTAAAACCAATTAGGGTAGCAATGTGCAGTGTTGCAGGTCATGTTTGACATTATGAGCACTATGGATAAATGAACAGGATTTTTTCCATTACAGTTGCATTTGAGTCAGACCTTGCAAATCATCCCTCTCCTCATCACTCCCAGTCCTATTGTGGACATGAACAGAGTATCTGCAAGGGGACTTATTGAGCAGCTCCAAGTGGGCATGGCAGCTGTACAAGACAACTTGCTTCAGGCAAAGATTTAGCAGGTTGCTCATGCCAACAAGTGTAGGTCTAATAACTCCCCATTTGAAGTTAGATGGCACATTCTGGTGTCCACCTGGGATGACCAACATCAGTACAAGAAGAAGAGCAAGCAACAGTTTCCCAAATTCATGCCTTGGTATAATGGGCCATATTTCATTACTGTTATCCATTGTGAGTCTTCCAATGTTACAGTTTATGTGCCACAACATGATGAACAGTTTGTGCAGTATCATACCTCTAAACTACTTCACCTTTGTGAAAATAATGGTAAAATGTTTCTGTCATGCAAGGCTCCTGAACCCTACCAATTTTTGCATTCAATACTGGTTGCAACAAATATTTTGTTGAGAAGATTGTGGAGTCAATACCTTGTGAGATATGCTGGCTTTGGCCCAGAGCATAACAAGTGGTTACCAGGTAAGGAATTAGAAACTAATGCAGCACTCAATGTTTGGTTAGAGAAAATGGTCTGGAGTGATGTCCTGTTCTCTTTTGCCATGTTCTTGCCACCAGTAGCTTTTCCCACTGGGCTTTTGATGCACCCATATAAGCAGTTTCTTTGACACTCCTTTGTTACCTTTTTTTTTCTTTCATGCAGCATATGTATTTTGTGAGGGGAGGGGTGTAATCCCATTGATTGCTATATATGGACAGAGCACAGACACACTTGACAGAACCTTATTCTTGACAAGATATATCTGTTGCACTCATTTACTCCCCTAATATATCTGTTGCACTCATGATTGAATGTATTTATTCTTTTTTTTCCTCCTGCCTTTGCTACTATTCACTGGCCTGTAGACTGTATATCTCTTTTGAATCTATAGTGTATTGTTGTTTTGTCACTGCTTGTATTAGTGGACCACAGTCTTTTACTATGGAACATAAGAAGGCCAAGCACTTTTGTTGGGATTGGACAGCACTGAATATGCTACTGCACTATGGACTACTTCCATATTTGGTATCTTCATCATTCTGCACCCCACATGTCCATCAGCTGTTTGCTAATCTTTTCTAAGGAGGGTTATTTGTTCATATAAAAATTACTGTAGACAAACAACACCCTTAACCATCTACAATATTTACAAGACCCTGATGGTAAGTTAGATACTATTTCATAGCACTTACTTTTAATTATGGAATTATGTAGAACTAATATCCATATTATTCTACAGGTTATGGGCTCTGTTTGCTCTTCTACTACTAAGAATAACTACCAGAGACATATTGTCTGTATCCTTATAGGAAGAACACAGCTTTTTTTTGTAGAAGCACACAATTAAATATTTTTTTTCCATGGAAGCACATGGATAAAGATTACACACACCAAAGATGACTACCAACACAATGGACTACAATCCCCCTACATTTGCTGAGGAGCTGCACTTTGACAGGACAAACTATGCTACATTCTGAGATCAAGTACTCCTCACTGCATGGTCTTTGGGTGCATGGATAACCTCAATGGCACCATACCAAAACCTGGCATCATATAAAAAGCCACTAGCATGGCAAAACCCAAATCTGGCCAAACACAGAGGAGGAAGAAGAAAAAGTGGTTATCACAATGACCAAGAGCCAGTCAGAAGAACAATTAACCTTGTGGTTCTCCTTGATGCCATCGGAAGAGTGGGACATATGGGATGCTTGGGCATTGGGCTTGACTATTAACTACTGTAAAAACCCAGTGGGCTTAGGCATTAAGATGAACAAATTGGCAGCAGTGATGAGGTTGACACTTACAGAGGCTTACAGAACTGCATCTAACTTGGCAGCATCTGGAGCTGAGAAATGTCTATGTGAAATGCAGCTTGCTGAGAATGGAGACTTCATGAAGCACATTAAGGACTTATATATAAAATGGAGCAATGCAATAGAAAAGAGTGCCACTATCTTAAATGCTGCATTCTGATCTATTATCATCAGCTTGCTCCTCAAGTCATGGAACACAATCATTTCAAGCTATGCCACTACTACATTGACACAGCTTATCTCCAGGCTCTTGATATACTGGAACTGAGTGAAGAGGTAGAAGTCTACTGGCACATCAGCTACAGCCCTCCAAGCTACAGCCAAAGCTCAAAAGCCAAAGCTAGTCTGTACAAATACAAATTGCAGGCCACACTATTGCAACCTGTTACTAGAAGGATGGGGGAAAGGAGGTGCAATTTTCCACCAACTTCAGGAACTGGGAGTATGCAGTTGCTACTCTGAATGCTGCAAACAGCACAAACAGCTCAGCAGGCATGCCCACCACAAACCTGGCAAATACAAATGCCAGTGCCACTAACCCACCTGAGTCTACCTACATGCTAATGGCCCAGCACCTACTCATTGCACTCTACAATAGGCAAGGAGCAAGTAGCACAACTGCCCTCCAGGCACACACTCAAGGCATGCTGACCTTTGCAGAGTTGAGTGCCAGCAATCACTGTTTTGTTCATCATGAAGACTTTACTGAGTACATGCCACTCCAGATACTATGTCATGGACAGAGTGCAGTGCATAACACAACTTTCTGCATTGTAGGGCTAGGAACTGTGAGGAAAACAGTAAAAAGGGGTAACAAGGTGATGCACTTAGTGTTCAGGAATGCATTCTACACTTCCAACCTTGCAGCCAACCTGATGTCTACTGGGAAGTTTGATGCTGCAGGCTTCTTGGTATTGTTCAACCACAGGAGGGCAGTATTCTGTAACCCAAGGAGTAACTGCATTCATACCTTATGCTTGCCATGGGTGACCACACCTTGTGTCTAGCTAGCTACTACCTGGATTAGAAGGAAGCTAAAGCCATGTTGGCTGCCTTAAAGACCTACCATGCAGAATCTGAATGCCAGATAGGCCAAAAATTATGAATGGTCAAGGTGGATGCTGGAAATGAGTGGTTAAACAAGCTTTGGACAGAATACTGCACCAAGCATGGCATCTTACTGAAGCCCACAACTCCTTATGCACATGCCCAAAACAGCTATATTGAGCATTGCATCCAAACCATCATAGAAGGGGTGTACTGCATGCTGGCCAAGAGTAGGCTGCTGAAGAGTTTATGGGCAGAAGCTGTGACTATTCTGATTGATACTGCTGAAGAGTCTATGGGCAGAGGCTGTGACTACTCAGATCTATACCTAAAGTAGGTTACTTGCTGCTAGGCTCAAAGGCATTGTACCTGAGGAGGCCTGGACAACCAAACATCAGATTGTAGCCCACCTTTGCCCTTTTGAGTGTATGGCATTTGCCAAGATGCTGGAGAAGCTAGTGAGGTCCAAGCATGATCCTCATTAGGTCAAGTATGCATTTGTGGAGTACTCTTAGAGCAGGTACAGATTGTACAATTGTGCAACTAGGGCTATTGTTACTACAAGGAACATCATATTTGATGAGGACCAGGGACATCACACTCTTCACCATGCTGAAAGATAACAAGCTCCTTACCAACACCATTCCAGACCACACACACAATGCCTTGTGTGTCATCATGTGCAGACAGCCTGTTGCACTATGTATTTGCAATCCTGGCCAAAAACTACATGTCACAACAGACACCAAGGCTGTGGCCACCATTGATTCACTGACTGAGGCTGTAATTGGTGCCCAGGATGGCTCTGGCCAGTGTGCCTACTACACCTGATCCTTCAGCTCCATGCTACTCTGAACACTTACACACCAAGCACTCCACATTGCAGGTGCTGACTCAGGCCCCCAATTAATCCAAGGATGTGCTACTAGCAGCACCAGACACTGGAGTGTTCCTGGCCCTCCTCAGTGCCACCCATGACCCCTCTGACAACTCCCATCTCCCAAAAACTTATGATGAGGCAATGAGAAGGCCAGATCTCTAGATACCCACTATGGAGGAGGAGCTCAAGATAATGTGGGAAAGGCAAGTCTTCCAGTTGGTTGATAAAGCTGAAGTCCCAGCAGGAAAGAGAGTTGTTGGATGCAAATAGGTATATTCAATCAAGTACAAATGCAAAGGGCAACAAGCTGGAATACAGGATGTTGTAAGCTGATATGTGCACATGCTTGAGGAAAGAAGATGACACATACACAGTGACCAACACTTTTAACAATGATGTTTTTGGCATTTCCACCAGCCCACAGGAGGTGGAGAAGGCTAAACAGGAGTTTGGGGAGATTTATAATATTAAAGACTTCAGTAAGCTGTTATACATCTTGGGCATGGTGATCAAATGCAACAAGGTCACTGGAGCCATCTCCCTCTCCTAGCATGCATACTTGCAATGGATACTGGAATGCTTTAGACTCAAACAATGCAATCTGCATGCCACACTTCTTTTCAGCAACATATAATGCACTGAGGCAATGTCACTCCAAAATAAGACTAATAGAAAATACATGGAGGAAAAACTCTATTGCAAACTACTTGGCTCACTGCTATGGGCCCAGATAGCAATGTGTCCTGACTTGTCCTTTGTAGTTGGCACACTAGCCTGCTTTGAGTCCAACCCTGACCTCATGCATTAGAACATGATTGGTTGACTAGATTAGAGTCATTGTCACCTGAGTGCAATATATTTTGCAAGACTGCAGCTTTAATTATTGTTGTGCATAAAGTTGGTGGCAGAGCATCTGAATATAAGGAGACAATACTACCCCAAAGTGTAATGAAGTGTCTGACATAGCTTTGTTACCACCATATAATATTAATTTATTTATTATTATTATGTGGTAACATCACCTGATGCTATACTCATAGTATAATTATATAAGGAAGCACCTTACTTCATACTTTGTAGACAAGATCAATTGAGTAGTTTTGACTTACAAGGTGTGAATTGTAAGCTGGGCAAACCATAATGGAAATGGTATATATTTTTAAGTCAAACAAGCATTTACTTGTTTGTGAAGCAAGATGCCAAAATTCTGAAAAGAAGTTTACTGCTACTAGTTATGATCAGACCATTAAAATTCCTTTCACAATGGGCACAGTAGTGACAATGGAAGGTCCACTCAAGTGCCCTCTACTTGGATGTACCTGGTAGTAGAGCTGAAGGGTGCAGTGTTGGCAATGAGTAAAGGGAAAACCCTCTTGTATGCACCTACAGCACTGTGAGTGAAAGGTCTAAGATCCTTTCCAAATGCCACAAGAGCTTAACTTGACTCTTCAATGGTAATTACACCACTGCGGAGTGAGGAAGATGCTCCTCACAGGGCCCATGGCCCTGTGTGATTGCAAGCTGGAGCCATGTTGAGCTTGCCCACAGCAGGGCCATCAGCATTCATCAAAACAATCTCAGAGAATGTTGGAGACACCTTGAATACAGATGGTAAAGTGCATCTAGATGACATTCTCTGCAGAAAAGTGTTGGTCTCCTAGCAATACTAGATTGAGGTCCCTAAGGCTTCAACTTAGCAATACTTAGCTGCAAGGATAGCTAAGCACATAGCAACTCAGCAGTTGCTGGGTGAGGGAATCATCTCAACTGATCCAGTAAAGTTCATGGAATCTTACATGATTTTTCTAGTGCAAGAGGTAACAGACTACCTTCAGTGGAAGAATTTATAGGGATTATAGGCATCATCTGCAATGCTGTCTCCATTTCTAGGTGGGAATTGCTTGCCCCCACTATTCCTGGTCAACAGAGTGTTGAACCTACTGCAGGCACCACAGCAGTCTGAAGAAACACAGGCTATATTAGGTATGATCATAGTACCTGATCTAGCCTCCATCAAGGCTAGGTTGGTCATCATAGTCAAGCAACCCATGGTGCAACATAGACCCACTGGGTCTATGTATAGGGTGCTGATCTGGGAACTCATAATTGTGTTGCAGCAATTCCACAACAGTGACATGGAGGACTTTGGACAGTCCTATGTGGATGATCAAGGGGTAGTGTTCCAGAGGAACACTGCCTATGATGCTTGGCCTAAAAGGAATGTTCCACCAGAACAGACTCAGCCAATTAAGAGGAAACAGTGAGACTCTTGTTCTCCCCTAATAGACAAGCATGCTGGAACTAGAATTAGCCCTATGGTACATCAACAACAGGCTGAGCAAGAAAGGAACATCCTTCCAAGTTGGTCTGGCAATCAAGCACAGGGTGGAGAAGACCCAAGATGGGGATCACCTGGTAGTGACTCTATGTCCACTCCACCCTCAACACCACATTGTAAACCACATGGCCCAGGAGGTGGTGGTTGAGGACCAGGGAGAGGACTGCCTTTTCCTGGTTGATAGCCATCACTGCCCCCAGAAGAGGGCCCTCTAGACTCAGACAGACCAGATAATGGTCCAGTGGGTAATGGAGATGATGCTGGTTGGCAGAGTTGGTAGAAAGAGGGCTACAGTCCTTCCCAAAAGATAGCCACAGCAGTTTTCAATGCTACTGCAACATCATGGATGATTTGCTACACTAAAAGTGGAAGAAGCCCACAAATATCACTGCCATGAGCATCTGCATGTTTTATACAGTAGTACAGTATGGTGGGGATGGGTGAGAATGAAAGGAAGTCCTAATCCTTATGGACTTTCTAGCTATGGGCATCCTGAAATGGTACCTATGACATGTAATTCATGTCAATAAGGCCCAGTCCCACTGGAGGTTCAAGGAGTAATCTTTGGATTGTATGACTGATTTGTACAACCTCTCAACAATGCAGGATGCCCACAACACAGTATATGTGGTCAAAGAGGGAGTGCAAGGCTTCTATGATGCCTTGCTTGACTATGCTCAAAACATGGCTGTGTTCTCCAATGAAATCAAAAATCATGGGCAGTTTTTGAAAGGGATACCCTCTGACATGCTTGTTGCATTGATATGTGACAGCAGACTAGCTCCTAAAAATTACACTGTCAAGAAGTCCATCTTGGAAGCAACAGCTTATGAGAAAAGCATCAAGACTGCAGCACACTACTTAGAGCACAGCATAAAGAGCCAGTTAGGGCAACAAGTGTCACTAGCTGCAGCACACACATGAGCACATTCCAACAGTTCACTAGGACCTCCATAATAAAGAGTTATTCATCACCTAAGTACAAGCTTTCCAAGCTGTAGCTGGTGCCACAGGTGCATTGTACTTAGGAAGCAAGGATGATAATGTCCCAACATCTAAACAATGTATTTTGGATAGCAACTTGGATGATGATGATGCTCAGCATCATCAAAAGAAGAAGCACAATGCTAACACCAAATGGCTGTTAGCTAATGATGCTGAGAAGTCCAAGCTGGACCCCAAGCATCTGGATGATACAGTGCCTGGCTGCCTTCCAGACAGCTGGGAAGCCATGCTTGTGCAGGGGTGCTTTGAGTGCCAGAATAACTTCTGGGGTATTCTACACCCCAAGTTCTACTAGTCACCAATGACCAATGCAGTCTTTGTTAGCAACAAAGTGGTCTTTACCCACTTGTCCAAGATGGTGGGATTATTCCATATATCCCTGTGTTACAAAATGTTATACTGATGAGCTTCATGAGGGATCTTTATGAACCCAGAACAGCTACAGCTGATTCTGAAGATCATTCATGAGCACTATCCTCACATTACCATGAGGGAGTAAATACACACCACTCTCCTCCTCCAGGAATTCCACTAGATCTCCTTCATGGCTCCAGACTGCAGGGATTGCAACATGCAATGCATTATGGAGTTGACTCCAGAAGAGTTGGAAACCTCTCTTCCAAGAGGGGACAATCATAGGCAAACAGTTCCCTTGCCTTCATGTTTGTTGGCCATACTTGGCCATACAGATAACAACACCTGAGGAGTGAGACTTAATCAAGTCCCTATCACTCAGCATTTTGGCATTAATGCATGAGCCCAGTATATCTTGCATTATGGCCACCCAGGTTCTCAGAACCTGTATTCAGGTTTGGCAATCAATGCCACATTGTGTGTAGACCAACATTTGGTCTTTGGTTATGTACTGGGTCAGGCACTTGCCCCAACTACACCACATGTGCAAATAGCATATATAAGACTGTTTGTTATGATGGCTGCTCAGCCTCATCTCTACCAGGACATGGTTGACAACTACCACACTAACATAGGGGAATTTACTCCATTTAACAACCTCAGCTAGACAGAGGTGATATGTCAACTCCTAGCAAACCACATGGCTCTCACCTGGGTGAACCATATGTATACCTATGGTATACACTTTCTGGATCACTACTGGTTAGGGAGTGCATGACATGCTGACCTGTTCACAAGGGTTGATAATGAACATCATCATCAACTTCAGGCCATAGGTGTACCCCCTGCTTTGGCAGAGTATGATGGGTAGTATGCACCCACCATTGATGATTGGGAGTGCTTCCAAGTGCTTCTGCAACTCCACAAGAGTTGTGGCAAATTCCCACTGAGCATGGCAGAATGGCTGTGCTACAGTGAGTCAGCCATCTTTACTCACCTCCTGCAGTGCCCTGTGGAGGTGGTAAATCCCTCCCTTGCAGAAGCAGAGGAGCCATCTTCCATGGCTCCTCTATCAAGTGCAGCTCCAATAGAGGAGGGGCCCTCTGCATCAGTGGTATTGGCCACTATCCACCCCTTTGCAAGCTCTGTTGCATCTTCTCAGGATGCATCCACTGAGAAGTCCATGGAACTGGACTATGCCAACAACTCTTTGGTGTCCCACTGATATTAGCCCAGAGACAACTCCACAAGTCATCTTGGCCCTCCAAAAGCAGCTGTAGTGACTAATGTTTCTACTTCAGCTGTTCCTGAAGCTGGACCAAGTGGTTCCAGTAATATGGCTAATGCTGTATTGGAGAACTGGACAGACATTGTGAGCAATAAGAAGGCTGCAACTATGCAGATGGATGAATGGGTGATGTAGCTGTTGGCTACAGATAGAACAATCTTGTGTGGTTCATGCAGTAGCTGAATCAGACCAAATAAAGAATTAGACTAGATACATTGTGAATTCAAGATGTTGTCATTATGTAATATACCATGAATTAAATTAGTATTGTGAGTGCAACAAGTATAACTGTACAACCCATTACATACCCCTCTTTTAGACTAATGCATTGATCTATAACAGAGTCAATGATCAGGCACTAGGCGTGGTACATGCACTACCTGGTGAGGTCACTGCTAAATCATAGAATATCTACACCATGTGCAGTAGAGACTCAGTATTGTGAGTCTGGAGGGCTATACAGGTACACACTAGCATTCCATATTGAAGCACTCATTGGAGGTCACTGTTATAACCCAATAATTTTCCCCAAATCTCCTTCTCAGCCACCTCTATTCAGTCCAGACATGTTTCAGATGGCCTCCATGTCCCAGATAACTTCCCTGTCTACCCACTGTCTCTGATCATATCCCTGATCACACCCACTGCCTCTGATCACATCCTTGATCACATTCACTGTTTCTGATCACATCCCTGATCACACCCACTGTCTTTGATTACATCTCTAATCACACCCACTGTCTCTGATTACATCCCTGATTACATCCACTGACTCTGATCACACCCACTGTCCCTAATTACATACCTAATCACACCCAGTGTCTGTCTGAGACCTTCCCTATCTTAGATATTCCTGCTCTTGGCCTCTCCCTATCTTAGACCTGTCTGAGATTATGTCTTGGCTTGCTCTTTAGGTAGTAGCCTACTTGTATATAAGCTCTCCTACTCTGTAGCTACCATCCCAGCCTTGACATTATCTGATATCTTGTTTGTGTTTTGTTGTTATCTGATCTTCTCTCAATCTATTACTTTCTCTCATTTCTTAGTTCCTTAATTTCTTTCTCTATTTACATACTTGCTGTTGGCATCACCTCCCCAAGGTGGTTTTGGCTCCTGTAAGAGTCCTCCAGGACTGTGGTCCTGACAGCCACTGCTCCACAAAATGAACAAATACAGCATAAAGCTGTGATATATGCATTTTCATAGCCCAGTAACACCATTCAAGAATATAATACATATGAGCTATAAACTAGCATCATTGCATTGGCATATGAACTTTGAGTAGAATACTCTTGGTTACCTACTGGTAACTAGGGTCAAACAATCTCTGCCCCCTCCATTGGCAACTTCTTGAATTCCATCATCATTGCTACATTGCCCATTGCAATGTTAGCCATGAGTGTGCTTGATGCCAATTCCATTCTCAGTGGGGTTGAAGGCCCCAATTCAGTCTTGGTGTCTACCAAAGTTAACTTACTTAGTGCAATGTTAGTTGCATCAGCTAATGGTGGCAGCTCACCATGAGCTCCAGTTTGCTTCCATAGACAATCCCAATTGGGATTCATGCTAATAAAAAAGTAGAGGTCTTTAGCCTCAAGAGAATCTGGAAGGATGTGCTCCTTGTCATGCTTGAACATAAGACAATAGTGATCATCCTTGGACATCTCTCTCCACTCATTCCATTGAGGGATAGCTGGGGGTGCCCCATATTGTGCTAGGCACTCAATGCACTCATTGTCTATGGCTTTGAAGATGTCTAATGACAGCATTGGTTGATGGAACTGTTGTTTCAGGTAGACCATGCTGTAGATATATGCATGATCCACCCAGTCGACCAGATTGTGATTATGTAGTAAGATGTGCAAAGCATTCTTGTCAGAAAAGTTACATGCCACATCATCAGGCACATGTACTAGATGGATATTGATAGAGGCTCCATGTTGGGCCACCATTGGTTGGTCAGAGAAGGCAGCATTGTATGCTGCCACAGCATCTTGGTACATACCAGGTTGCACCATAACAAGTGCCATCCTCTTGACAACAGTAGTTTTAACTGTGCTGTTAGCACACAGTGCTTGACATAGGGCAAACCCAAACAGGGTTTGCCAATGCATCCAAAAGGCAAAGTTGAATGCAATTCTCTGCCAAGTATTTTCCAACCCAGGTTGGCCAAATATAAGCACATATTGTGCTAGCTGCTCAAGGTCAAATGGGTTGGATGAGTCAGGGGTGGGCATGACATGCAGAGCAGTTGTTCTGTGTTCTTTGATGTGCAGGAAGCACAATGGGATGATTCATGGCTCAACCAGGTCCATGTCCTCCACACCATAGAGGGGATTCTTGAAGTCCTGGTAGTAACAACTGCCTAGCACCATCTGCATGGTATGGTCATGCAGAGAAACATCCAACTGATGTGCAAACATTTGCAGTGCCATAATCATTATGTACACAACCACATAGTCATGATGAGGACCATATTTGTTTGCATAATACTTGTAGAGCTGTTCTAGCTCATATGGAGTGCACAGCAGTCTGCACAGTGCAAACTTATAAACCATGGTAGTGGGCACTTTTGCCCACTGGCATGAATTATATTCATAGGGTGCCACATGATTATCATTGGCACCTACAGAGATGGCATTTGTATATGGTGAGTAATACATATTACTATTCAGTGCTCCTTGGAAGCATGAGTTGAGCTGCTTGACATCAAGCAGCCCCCACACTTTCACTCTGAATCTGTTAGAAATCTGTCCCAAGAAATCATTGACTACCCTATGAAGTTGGGCCACCTCTTGCTTAGCCATATTTGCCTTCTTCTTGAAAGCTTTTTGTTGCATTGTATGTGCTGGAAGTGCTGTGCAAGCATTTTTCCCTCCTCAGAATCCTGCCCTTCCTCTGTCAATGACTGCCCATAATCACTCTCATCAGCAACATCTCCAACTGCCTTCCTGTTGAGTCACAACTAATTCATCATACTGCTCTGCTGTCCTTGGATTGATAGTCACCTTGACCATATTAGGTGCTGCCCTTGGGCCACATACTCTGGCATCACTGGCCTCAGTAGTGCCACTGGTTGCACCACTATAGTTACATATGATTGCTGTACTGGGTGCCCATAGTGCCCATCATCATTGACTTCCATATAATTTTGAGATGGCACATAAGCTGCTCCCTCTCTATAGCCATGCAGTACCTGATATGGGATTTGGTAGGGCAGCAGTTCCTCAGGCCCTGGGTACAAAACATTTTCCACATATGGGCATTGCTGCTCTTAGTTTGGTTGTTGATACTGGTTTTGCAGCCTCACTGCATAGTGCTGCTGTTGACCTTGCACAGGTCCTCCTCCCCCACCAGAGCTCATTGAGCTTTGTCCAGGCTGAGTAGAGCCCCAATAGGCCACTTTTTACTACTAATGATGCACATCATGTGTTGTGTAATGATAACCACAGGAGAAGAAAATTCTCCCAACTCCACAAGTGACCAAACACCCACAAAGTCTGGTAACTTGACTGGACTTAATCACCACCACTTGCATATAACATGTTATTGATGCATTGTGCCAGTTGCTGCAGGTGTCTCATGCTCTGCAACTCCAGATACTTATCCAGCACTACAAGATCTTTGCAGTTTGCCAGTGGTTCCCAAAGTAGTGTCTCCCAGGCTCCACTTCAAGGTGCCCTTACTCATTCCACCTATGACCCATCAGGTCATCCACAAACCACTCTTGATCATTGGCTGCACCAAAATCATAAGGTTCTGGTGTTGTGTAGTTTGGAAACAGTACATTGTTGTTCATCATATAAGGTTGCAGCAGCAACACATGAAACTTTGGCAGAATTTGTTGTACCTCCAATGCAGTTGGCAACTTGAGCACATAGTTTGATGTGCTCAGTTCAGCCTCTAGTACCTTGTATAGTCCCACCTATTTGGGACACAACTTGTTTGCTCTGCATTTGGGCAAGTTCAAGTTAAGTTCTTGGTCAATAGATAAACCAAGCTACTCTTGGCAATATCTGGCTCACCACTGTGGTGGTCATTTGCATGGTGCATATGAAAGATGCAAACCTTTATAATTACATCATGTGCATTAGCCAAATTCATCAGTGCAGTCTATGCAAAATCTCTAATCCCCTTGTGGATCACTTTGTTGCTATGAAGTTCTCTAATCATGGATGGCATATAATCACTATTCAAATTAAAGGTGCATATCCTATTGTCTCTGACACACTTGCATTAATTGCAAACTCTACCATAGGGATACAATCCACCCAGTCCTTCTGATTGGAACACACAAATGCTCTGAAGATCTGCACAACATTCAATTTGCATGCTCCATCTGACCATCCATCTGTGGGTGAAATGAAGTTGACATGAGCAACTTCACTCCAAATAGTTTATGTAGCTCCCTCCACCATTTGTAGGTAAACTTAGAGTCTCAATCACTCACAACTGGGCTAGGCAGGCCATGTAACCATACTATCACTTTGAGAGATATCCATGAGAGTTCTGACACTTTAACTGTCATAGTCATAGGAATTAGGTGGACCATACTGGTTATGCAGCAAATGACTACCCATAGATAGTTGAAGCTGCAGGATTCTGGAAATAGACTGACAAAGTCCATCCCAATGGAGTCCCATGGCTACACAAGCAAATGTAGCTTCCCAGCTTGTTTCCAGTTCAATGTCTTCAAACATTGACACAATTCACATGTCACACAGAACTGGCTTGTCTCCTTGGCCATCTGTGGCCACCAATACAATCAATGTACATATTCCAGTGTCTTCTGGTATCCAAAGTGTCCAACAATGCTATGGGCTTGTTTCAATATTGTCATGATCAATGGCTTATCACAAGGCACACACAGGACCTTCAATCCTGTTGGGCTCATCAAATAAATGAGCTCCTGCTCAAGGATGAAGTGTGGGTGCTCCTTGGGTCTGTTGAGTATTCTAACAAACAACTTGTCCTGCAAGTATCCTCCTTGAATATGTGTGCCTAACTGCACATTTTCAACATTCATAGAACCCAGACCACAATCCACAGTTCCCAGTGCCTGTTCCACTGTTGGGTTGTGGTTGGGTGACAATGACACCACCACTGGCAGTGTAGTTGGCCCTGCATTGGCCATACCTTGAGCTTTGAGGTCTCTGAGCTCTAGTTGCTCCTTGAGCTACTTGCTACAATGCCTTCCATGAGCTTGCATGGCTTGTATTTCTATCTAATGTTCTGCTATTTCCTGGAACCTATGCCAGGGCAAGTCTTTGCCCTCTGAATCTATATGCTTGTCCACCTGGAAAAAGTCATGGATGTCATGGACATCCTCACTGGTATCACTCTCAAAAATTGCAACAAACAGTCTGCAGCCTTATTGAGTTCACCCTTGACATATGTTATGTCAAATTGATAACATGACATATAGTTGATCCATCAATGTTGTTGCAGGGACAGATACACTTGAGTTTTAAAAGACTCTGGCACTTCTCAGTGTTGCAATGTATGCAGTATGACAACTGAGGAAAGATATTTGTGTATAGTAGGTATTTTTATGTTTGTAGAATAAGATTTAGAGCAAAGTCTAGTAAATATGGAGAGTGGGGGTTGGTGGCATAGAATAAGATATATGTACAAAAAGGAAAAAAAAAAGAATTATGACAACATCTAGATAGTGCATCATACCTCAACACTCCCCCTGACAAACTGGCTTGTATCAATTCTTGAGACCCAGTAAAGTGACAAGATGATTGTGGGTGACATGAGAGAGTAGTTTTGTGAATAGGTTGGCAATATTTTTGGTGGAAGGAATGCAAACAATAATGGAAATGTTACAGGCTGGACCTTCTTACATTGCTCTGTACAGTTGTTTCCCATGCTTTAGTAGCCTCTAAGATGTTACACCTGGCCTAAAGAATCCTCAGACTTGTTCTCTTTCAATCTCCCAGTAATTATGTCAGTAGACCTTGTACAATACTGAATAGACTTTGGATCTCCCTCTGCAAGTTGTCTAATTGAGCCACAGCATCCAGAGGTCACTCTTACATGAACCATGCCTTCAGCATGGGCCTGTATCTCTTTCTAAGACCCAGAGCCAACCTCACTTTGTTCAGTCAAGTCTTTGATATTATAACACAATGTTGAGATTCAGTACCAACTTCACTTTGTTCATAAAGGCTTTGAATTATATTGGCTCAATGTACAACACATTTTGCAAAACATTACCTATCACAAATAAGAAACACATTGTTAATCAGAGCTTAGCCAATAAAAGTCATCAAAGATGCATTCTATGATAACTTTCCAGCAAACTTGTTCCAGTGTGAACAGCTCACTGCTGACCAGGGCATGGTTCTTCAACAGATCAATATTACAAACACTAGTAGCTAGCCATAGTTGCACAACACACTCAAAAGTATGAGAAGGTACTGTATTGTTATAACAAAGTAGAATCACATGGAAAAAAGGAAGAATGTATGCGATGGATGATGCTGAAGTTGAAGATTAGCTAAGTCATGATGTCTTGGCTGTTATCTACTACAACGTCGCGAAAGAGTAAGTAATGCGCGATAATGTGTCATAATTTGGCATAGATCATCACTTCATTTATTGACTAGACCTGACGGTGAGGTTTGCGGAGGCGTTTGTGGTCAGGGAAGTTCGGATCATCAATGTTGTTGGTCCAACTAACCCAACATTCAGGAGTGTTCTGGAGGGGAGCCTCAGGGTTGGGAGCCTTGGGACAAGTCTTTAAATCCTGATGAATCTTATGAGCCCCACGGATTGCAAAGCACATCGACGTTAATGTTGGGCTGTTGATACTGAGTAACCTAACAAGGACCAGGAGTAAAGTCTCTCACTTGGCTCCAAAAGCAGTTCTGATGAGGCCATTGCCGCCAACATAGAGGTTGTCAAACTTCCAGACCTGAGAGTTGTAATCCGCAACACTCGTGCGGTATTCTTCCTCCACGTCGCCGCGACCGAGCCGCGTTGTTCCGGCCAAGTGCAGTGCAAGACCAGGGCTACGTGATGATGAACTAAAGATAGGTACAATAATGTAACTACGCTCACGTCATGAACTGAGGGTTTGAACCAGGCAGATAACCACCCAACTTCTGGGCTACATCCGTCATACTGAGTGGAGACGTCAATCATGACGTGGAGAATCTGGAATAGCGGCTTACTCGTTCATCATGTTGGAACATTCATGCGCAAATTGGGGTGTGGGCTCATATTCAAACGTGGGCTGAGGCATTCCATATGGATCCTTGAGGGAATTCTCAAAGATAATTCTGTTGTCTTCACAGCCCATCTGTCTTCCAAAGAACCGAAGATCGACGACGATACGAGAGTCAACGAGAGGGCCAGCTTCACCATAACTGAATGCGTCACGGTGAATTTGAGTGTGCCATGGGCGCTACGAGAAATCAGACCGGATTTCCTTTCAAGCTTATTGGATATTCAATACCTCGTATGAAGCAGGGATGGTGACCTGAGGCTCTCCATCTTGCAACGGGCTATATACTCATCAGTGGGAGGAACACGGAGGTGAGATAACGACCCTACATTGGAATGGGGTCCTTAGGGTTTTCTTCCTTATGGTCTTCTACCGCTTTTTGCCACCAGACAGGTTTATCACTAAAGTTTGTGACATCGTCGACCAGGGTCTTACCGATTCAGCTTGCTATGGCATCTAGGAGACAATCAAATCCATACCTGTTTCATGACAACTTGGCAGAAACACATGCTGGAAGGAATCAGCACTAAGCGTTGGGAAGAAAATATGAAGCTCACGGTTGTTCTGTGATGTAACGACCGAGGTTAGGGATCAACTGTTCTTCTTTGTGCTCAAGTTGTTCTCGGGTTCCACCGAAACCAGAATTAGCTAAAATCTGGTGTCCTTGGTCAGACACTTGAATAGTGTCAACGCTAGTAATTCTTGACCTGCGGTGTAGCTACAGCGCCAGCAGCAACAACAAATATCTGATGAGAAATGCGTGTCAGAGTTATTTTGGTCGCTGTGAATGATCACTCGCCTTTGCTGAAATGATATAATCCGTCAAACTTGAGCTTCCTGGGTAAAGGAGATCTTCTAAGAGGTCCTTCACTTCCCTGGAGTGAATGTCAGGTAATTCGCCCTATGATTGAGAGCACACGCACGCAAACTTGATCGACGAACTATCGGACGAGCTATTGGGTTGGCCCGGGTATAGCTTGGTGCAGCGTGTGTTGGTCAACAAAACAAATTCACCACGTTCTACATCCTGCGCATTCTTCTTCTTCTTTTTTGCCGGGTCGAACATGTCACCGAAGATCTAATCTCGGGAGAATTGACTAGGTTATCATCACAAGATACGAAAACGCTCACATTGTCGGCAGCATGCCATTGAACATAAGGTGACTCGGCTGAACCTTCTTCCATTCGAAGACGATGACACGCCAGAGGGAGCGGCTGCACTTTCCTGTCCTTGTAGTGGTCCTGCAATGTCTTGAGAACGATATTGTGACGTATGGATTTGGCATATTCAGTCGTAGAGGTACCAATGATGGAACGTGCAGCGTTGTACAAGAGTTCCCACTCAGCGTTGTCACGATGAACCGATTGGTAAATAACAGGTCGCTCGTACACATTTTCATTGGCATCTCGCTCTAAGAGTTCAGGTGTGGCACAAGTCCTCGAGTAAAATGATCAACTGAGAGCAGAGTCTACTCGACTGAGGTAACTTACCAATGAGTACTCATGCCCCCTACTCCGCGCGTGACGGCTTGTGCACCGAGATTGTTGTATTCCTTCTGGAAGGGGTTGCGACCATTAGAAATGAGTTTCTGCTCTGGGTCACTAGAGTATGCTTGGATATAACATCCCACCGGGAAGAGACAACGGTACATACCTGGCCCTCCAGGCAGACGGATCAAGAGTGGGTATCACACTACTACTGACAGGGATGGAGACTGTTGCTAAAGCGCCTTGTATGACTCTGACCAGGGTTAAATATGACTTCAAGCGACTAGGTCATTCTCTCATACCGAACGAAACGATCGATATCCTTCTGATACTCAATCTCGTTCTTCTTATGAGCACCAGGAACACGTGTATCTCTATCGATGATGGTGAGGGAGGTCCAGGCTATCTATTGAATAACTCGCTCACTGATCACCTATCTCAGTCATAATGACCTATACAAAGCGTAAGAATGCGTGGACTTATTCAAAGTGTAATCTCACGCTATGTCCGTTGTCGACAAGTTGACGAGCATACAGGGCACCGATAGGACCAGACCCAACAATAAAGACCTGGAGCTTGTCAACAGCTTGGATCATGACGTATGAAGAATAAATACACACATCGAACTGGTCGATGCCGGTATCTTTGTGAACGCGGTGAAGAGGAAGACCAGCCATTGCAACTAGTAAGCTATTGTTCTGGAGACTGAATTTCAGCTTGAGGATCTTATAGGCCACAGAGATGACGTTTCTGCGGAGCTCCTCTGCAAATGGAATCTTCGACAGCCTCGTCCGATATTTGTCAAGGCCGATATGGGAGATGTACCACTGTTTGCCATTTCTTGTCACTTGCTATCCCGTTATTCTCAATTTCCGAAGAGAAGACGACATCATTCTTTGTGACAACTTGGTGCGACTCCAGCATGTCAGAAAGCAGCCTGACACACAAGGACGCTCATGGAGTCGCGTTAAACAGATCGTCCGTAGACTCCGTAGTACCGGCCCATTTATCTTTCCTGGAGCTCCCATCCCTTCCAGATTCCGGCACCTTTGATTAACCTGACTAGAAGCAGTTACTCTGTCTCTTCCGGGATGCAGCAGTTACGCTAGAGCAAATAGAATCAAGACTGAGAGCCAGGCTTAATCTGTGTGCACTGTTTCCTCTTTAACGAGCTGCTAGCTCTTGAATTTGCTTTGTTTCTTCCAATTGGTTTCATCTTCTTGAGTTGAATTCCTTCAGTCAGTTCTAAGTCATGCTCGTTTGCTTTAGTCGTAATCTGACTAACTTTGGTTGCAGGACAGGGTCTAAAGCCTTAGCCTAAACCGAATGCCAACCAAACCTTAACTAAACCATAACTAGAACCTGACCATGCCTAATCAGGTAAGTCATAGACGATTATGCTCGTACCCATAGAAATGCTAGTGCTGTGGTGGGTGGATACCTATTATAAGTATCTAGTGAAAATCTCCCTTTTTGTTTGTCAAGGCTGTGATAAATTCTGCATTCTGCATTGAAAGGAAGAGTGCACTCGAGACTCGTATCCGTGCAGGGCACGTTACCTATCTAGTATATACGTACTAGTGTAACAATTGAGTATGAGCCGTTGCGAGCACGGCAGACCCGAGATCTAGGTAGTAATAATAAACTGTATTCAAGTTACCCAGGTTACCCATGTACATTTAATTTACATTTACGTTATAACTAGTGGGGTACCAATGCCTGTTGTTACTATTGGCTATATGTACTTATGCAACAGGAAGCAGTACATCTGACATGAATGTATCGAGATAGCATTTAGAGAAATGACAAATATTATGTTTCTGACTTACAGTACAGTATGAACATGCTTGCAACGGGCGAGCAAGGAGTTAATGCCGTCATAGTTAAATTGATATATATATGAACATAAGAGTGGATTGACAGTGTACATAGAGAGTGGAGGGTGACTAGGTTATTTCAATCTATTATCTTATGATATGTCGCTGATGTCCTTTTGTTAATCAACAAGCAGTTTCGAATATCTATTCTAGATCTCGGAATAGGCCCGTGGAACACTCGTCATCTTTGTTGTTTTAAGTTTACGGAGAAGGTCGGGACAACCCATAGTTTTTCCACTCTGTCTCCACTGTTTTCTTTGACTTTCCCTCAGTTGTTTTATTAGCGGCAGTGTCATTGATCCCGATGGTCTGATGTATTCAATGTTCAGGCACATCGTGACATCATTACCTGTCCCTTCGAATACACTCGATAAACTGGTACTTGAGCGACAACTGATTCACAGTGAGTTTCCAGCCATTCAAAAAACATCAGCCACTGAGAAAACAGTTTAACTTTTGTGTGATTTTTGTGAGAAAATCATGATAGATCTAGAAAGTTGACCGTTTGACGTAATATAATAAATCTTCAATTCCAACAAATATCCAGATGACGAGGTCCCACGGGATTACTACGTATCTTTATGGATCTATCGGAGTATGAGAAAGCCATATGGTCACAATGTTACCATTTTACTAACTGCCTTCGCTAACTAATAGCTCTTTTACTTGCTTCTTCTAAACGGCTTTAGCCGTGATGAGTTTGACACCTATTAGCGCCGCTTGATCGACGCGATGGAAGACATGTCGATAGAATTGAATACCTTGACGATACCAACATCCTGTGACTCCATGGCGAAATTAGCTCAGGAGAATATAGGGAATTGGAACAAGTACAAAATGATCCAGTCTGAGAGATCGATGGAGATAAGACATTTGAATCTCGCAAAAACATTATCTTCAGCATAGCGTAAAAACCTCGTAATGTCAGGGGGAGCAGCTTTCTTCCGATCATGCACCGATGAGGCAGAAACTCCGGAGCTACTCTTCCAATTCATATACCACCGACGCCAATCAACTTTTGGCGACCCCTTGCCTTACTTCATTTGCGCCACTCACCTGTCCTGAGTCAGCACAATTTGAGTACAACGCCTGTCCATCTGTAGAGTACAATTTATCTGAAATGTCCTATTTGGTTATGTTCTATTTTTTTGCGAGAGAAACAAGATAGATATAGAAAGTTTATGTAGCATTACATTGAAATCCAGTCTAACCAGAATCTCCAGGTAATGCAAGGTAACATGACAAAGTCACTTGGTTCCTTACCATGGCATTTACCTATAATAGCTTCAGCGCCGATTGAAGCGATGGCAGACGTGTTGATGGAGTCAAGTCCACCGACAAGGCTCAACATCTTATGCGTAGCGAATTGATTTCTGCAATAAATGGTTCGCACAAGTACACCATGATCAATTCCGTGAGAGCAAGGGAGAAATAAGGCAACGACGTCCTCGTCGGCATATCGTAAACAACATCGGAATGTCGATGGTCCAAGTTTCTTTAAAAAGCATTACTCGCTTGACTTGACTTCGTCTACCCAATATGTGCTGTCACAGTTTCTCTCTTCCTGCGACTGGAGAGTCAAACACCGCTTGTGTCGATGAGAATATCCTCCCCATATCTTTTACCGATGCCCACTGGATTGAAGCGTTCCCTTTTAAAGCAGGCGACATTCCAGACATCATCGCATATGGATTAGGAAAAGCATCAGCCATAAAACTTCTTTCAAACCCACTCAACAACGGGTAAGCCATAGGTTTCGGAATCCGCGTCGACAAAGGCTCTTAAGCCGGACAGATCTCACAGCGACTGGAAGGTTAACGAGATAGCTATCCTGGATTTTCCAGTCTGCGTGGACTATGCCGACCTTACAGGCAACGGGTGCAATGATGGTGATTTTTCGACAGTTTCCAGACATTTGTTTCTGCGTTTATGACCTCCCCTTCAGTGATTATAGTTGATCGTTATGGCCCTAGCATGAACGATGTACTGTACTCCACCCTAATATCAATTGTTCTGATTTCACTCCATAATACAGCTCTGGGATGCCGATACAGAGAACGGTGGACGTATTCAATGGTTGCGCAATCCTGGCGATCGTGATTCCCGTTCGGCCTGGGAGGCGCACACCATCGGTAACTCTACAGGCATGCATCGGTTAATTCTTCTTCTTAACTGAAAAAAATCCCTGCTCATTTCAACATATACAGTATTCGAGGTATACTTTATTTAATGCTCTTAAGCACGTTACCACTTCTAAACACCCATTAGCCGGCCATTTCACAACGACCGAACATATACAAGTCTTGGCCTTTCCGATTTCTCCCAAATCCTCAGACTTTACTTCTCCAGCTCCAGTACTTGTCTTCACACCTGTATACAGTTGCTCGGATCTTACGCAAGGCCCTACTCACTGGATCAAGGATATCGCTTTTGATTCCGAGTTTCGCCTCATCCATGATGCGAAGCTCCTTCCAAAGACGAACGAGAACTTAGACATGATTCTCGCTGCTGGTAGGGAAGGCCTTGTACTCTTCTGGTTCGATAAGCCGTCACAGGTCTGGAAGTACAATGTGGTTAGCGAAGGCCTTCCCCAGTCAGGCAACAACCCATACTGGGGCTCAGGATCAGTGGACATATGTCGCGTAGGTGACGACACGATTGGCTACATCGCCACATGCGAAGTATTCTAAACTTGATATCGGCTGTTGCATTCATTGAATGACATTTACAGGCATTTCACGGCAATATAGTCTCTGTATATGTGAAAAAGCCAGATGCGCCCAGAGGCGTGGAGGCTCTAAAAAACAGGACTTATTGGAAGCGTGTAGTGCTCACTGACTTCGGATCTCTCAACGAGCAGTATACAGGAACCTTGCACCATGTTATGGCCGGACCTGAAACTCTACCTGGAAGCTTTACAGTAGCCTGTATAGGAGTCCGTAAGTCCCCGAACCTTTGTTAGAACCCTCATAACTAATCCAATATAGCGATCGGTACTCGTATGTCACGTCGACAATGATTTGTCGATACTACTGATCCTCCGGATTCCAGCCGAAAATCAAGGTGTCTATATCTACACAGCTGTTGACCTTACCAAGGGAGAATTCAAACGTGTAAAGATTACTGATTTGTCTGCCGGTCGTGTTGCCGTTACCGACTTTTCTCGGTCGACTAGTAGCCAGGTTTGTGATCATTCCTTGATTGTTCAATGTAATCCAGATGTAGTTCACAGGGTCGGGACATCGCCTCCATTTCGTATTATGTACTCAATGACTTCACTGGATTATGCCCCCCTAACGTTCGCATCAATACATTGCCACTGGCCAGCCGAAGCCTTCAAATCAGTGCCTCGAAACACAACAAGGATATTCTCTTTCGCATACCTCGCCCATCCGCCATTCCCGTAGATGAATATCGTTCCCTTTCCTTCTGGATCTTGGCTGGAAAGCGTATTACATTGGTTGTACTGCCTCCCAGCGGAAAGTACAATTTTGGCGAGGATGATGCAGCAAAAGTCATCTTCGGTGAGTCATTTTGAGTAAACGGAAAGACAGCATCTGAAATCATGTAGGCGAAATCACCTATAGGTTGGAAGAAAGTACCGTAACGCGTGGTATCGCTCCAGCAGCGAAGAGTACGGCATCAACCCTTGTTCCTTCGACTATTGAAGCTGGAGACATCGGCGCTGTGTTCCTTCACCTTGAATACTTGCATGACCAATTTCAGGGACCGTACTCCAAAATGAGTGACGTAACGTCCTTGAATGTCTTACCGAACAATGAGAACGTTTCGGACGACGCAAGAATGACACTTCTCCCCTTTCTCAAGGTTGATACTTTGGACTGGGCAAGCAATGGTCGTAAGTACTTGTTCACTCACAACAAAGCAAGATTCAATTTGGAGATAGTCTGGAATGATTTCGAATTCTATAATGTCACTGGTTTCAATGTATGCTTCAATAACTATCCTTGGGAACACGTCGTCCATATACAAGCATGGACTCTTGGGCTTGGAGAAACGGTATGGGGGTTCTGCCTCAGTCTCGGTACATTATTGATTATATCCCAGGCACGGTTCCGTACGTGATGAGCATGTGTCCATACTTATCTGTATCCCGATTTCTGTTTGCAGATAATCACTCAGAGCTTCCATTTTGTGAGATCCATCTCTGCATCTCAAACGGTGATCAAGCTGGTGGAATGGTACGAACGATCATTTTTAAACTACTCTTCTGAGCTTGCAGCAGCGCTACTTCAGGGATGATTACACACAACCTATCGACCAAAACGAAGAGCTGACTAAATCATACGTTGAAGCAAACAGTGACATGCTGATCGTACCCAATATGCATGAACATGGTCCTCTCTGGAAAATACAGCAGTGCTCCCAAGCGAGGCCTGTTATACGGATTGACAATCCACTGGCAGTCGAATACCCTTGGCATGCTTGGTTAGCTAGCAGATTCGGAGATTGGTCCTTGCCGATCATTCCTCCTCTTCCTTCTAGTCAGCAGAAATACGATGTTTGGATGGCGTCCGTGTTTCTCATGTGCTCATTCACCCTTTTTCTGACATCTCTTTGGCAGGTTTGAATTCCCGTCTTCTGCGTTCCAATATTGAGGGTGTTGTGAAACTTTCATTAAAGTTCCGTAAAGGACAAAGTGAATTCAACATAAAAATATACATTGTACAATATTCCGAGGTTCACTTTATTGTACTTGTTAGCAAGTTAAAAGCGCACCGTCGACCCTTCGTATGTCTCCTTTATCTACCTACCTCATTGTCGGCCAACCTTTCCACTAATCACATTCGATATCACACTATCGGGCCACCGTGTGGCCCTTTCACCATTGTCCTAAATACGTATATATACTATCGTACATCACCCAACACCCTCAGTCAATTATACGTTGAACTGAGGGTGAGTTGATACCTTGCCTTTCTACGTATGCCATCGATACTGACATAGCTACCCAGTTATAACTTACTGTCTGTCAGGTAGCTACTCAGTCAATTATACGTTGAACTGAGGTTATAACTTACTGTCTGTCAGGTATCGAATTTAGAGGTTCTAACAGGTTATGGGCCATTGCTGACCGTGCACAACCATTGTCACGAACTCAGTAGGACCTCGCACGCGCGCTTGCACCCTCATTCCCTCACAAATATCACAATCCTTGGCATTCTCGGACCCTGAAAGGTACCGATCGCGTCGACAACCCCTATCTACGCGCCCTTGTACTCTCGCTTGGGCCCAGTTTCCTTTGTCTATATTCGTGGCTGTCATAGGGTCAATCACCCTCCATCCACACCCCCACTACACACACCATGGCATCTGACGCTGCCTACCCGCGCATCCGCCCAGCTAAGCTCAACGCCCACTGGCCCTCGTCCGAACCACCCTTCGATCGTGCCACTGGGGAGTTTGCTAAATGGTCAACAAAACTCGAGATCTTCCTTCAACAAAGCGGACTAGATCGCTATATTTTTGCGTCGGAAAGGAACCCTAGCCGCCTCATTACTAGCCCCAATGAAAGCTCTGAACCCAATGCTTATGCTAATTGGCTCTCCAACAATGACCTCATCATTGGCGTTATCCGGGCCGCAATCTCAGAAGCGGAGCAGGAGGGTCTAGAGACCGACGGGACAGCTAAAGAATGCTATGATGCTCTCAAGGCAAGGGCTCAGCGCGAAGGACCCGTCAAGCAGGTTGCCCTTATCCGTGAGGCTCTTTCCACCTACGCACCTGTTGCTGAACCAATCGATGCCACTGCTCGGAGGATCTGCGAACTGGTCGATCGGGCATTCTCCATCGGCACCATTGACAAGGACCTCTTGAAGTGCATTGCCCTGCTCAACTGCATTAACGACAAATCGTTTGAGTCGATCCAGACGCAAGTATCACGGGGCCTTGCTGACTCCACAAAGGATACGCCATACACATCCTCCAACATTCGACAGCTATTCCAGACAGTTGACAGCCTCGCCACCCTATCCAAAGCCTCTACCAGCGACACTGCATTAGCTGCCCGAGAGACAAGGCATGGCACTCATAACCATGACTCCGGATTCCCCTGCTGCACCATCTGCTATATGATCGGAGCTTCTTGCCGCGGACACACTAAAGAATGGTGCATTCGGCCCGGAGGTGAGATGGCCGGCAAAACAATCAATGAGTCCAAAGCGGCACGCCAGGCAGCGCGAGGAGGAGGACGCAAAGGAGGAAAGCCATCATCAAACACTACACCTAGCGCCACCACCATTAAGAATGGAATAGCAGTTAAGGGATTAGACGGTCAAGCCTACATTGTGGACCTCAGCCACCTCCAGAAAATCCAACTCGATGTGACCAAACCCACAGACTTTGCTGGCATTGCGGACTCCTCTCCTAACAGTACAACGACTGAGTACTTCGAATACGAAGGATTTATGGTGGATGATGCTATCGACCCTGCGGATTATGAGCCAAGAGCTAGTGTCAATTGGAATACTCACACGATCCCAACAATTCCAGGCTACGAAACAATACTAGCAACCACAGCAGTCCTACCCACACATCCCTCCGATAGAACTCGACTCGTCTCGCTCACTGAGAAGCCTTTCTACATGGACTCTGGGGCCACGGTGCACATCTCACCCTGCGCCTCTGACTTTATAATGCTCCAGCCAATCCCGCCGCGAGCAGTAAAAGGGGTAGGGGGCACGTCGATCCAGGCGATAGGCATAGGTCAAATTAGACTGCAAGTCCAGAATCAGACAGAAATATACCTCGAGAATGTACTCTACATCCCCACTTCCACAGTTCGGCTTATCTCTATCTCAGCCCTCACCATCGGCATGCGCGCCATAATTACGTTCAGCCGCACTGGGGTCACCATTCTCGATGAAGACAGTGGAACACTCCTTGCTACCGGACCACTCATCCCTGGACGACGCTTGTACACACTTGAACTGCAATCTGCACTTAACGAACATGCTCTCACAGCTGCACAGACACCCATGAAGATTGACACCTGGCACTGGCGCCTCGGACATGCCAACTATCAAGTTGTTGCCACCATGGCTCGAGCAGGCCTGCTCCCAGGTATGCCCTCTGCCTCCCTCCTTGCGCAACCAAAATGTGACGTCTGTATTCTTGGCAAACAGACCAAAACACCGGTTTGCAAGGTACGGGAGGAAGGGCACAGGGCGGGTAGAAGACTGCAGATAGTATGGATAGATCTAGCCGGTCCCATGAATGTACAATCACGCACCGGAAACAAATACACTATGGACATTGTTGACGACTATACAAACATGCCATGGGCAATTCCGCTCAAATCGAAGTCAGATGCATTTTCAGCTCTCCAAGCCTGGGAAAAAGCTCGCGAACTTGAAACAGGTGAAAAAGTCGGCATCTATCGTACCGGCCACGATGGTGAACTTAAGAGCCGACAAATGGAAACATGGCTAGCAGCAACTGGGGCAAAACGAGAATTTGCAGCACCATACACGTCGGAGCATATGGGACGCGTGGAGCGCATGCATCAAACACTGCAGGGCAAGGCCAGAACAATGAGACTTGCAGCTAAGTGCCCGGAATCACTATGGGATGAATTTTACTTAACGGCCACACACCTTCACGCCAAAACCTTGACAAAGTCATTAAACGGCAAAACCCCATTTGAATTATGGTACAAGCGCACTCCCGACTACTCCTACATGCGCGAGATTGGATGCAAAGCGTTTGTCCTCATCCAGAATCAACATAACCCAAAACTCAACGCTCGAGGAATCGAATGCATTCTCATTGGATATGCACTAAACTCTAAAGCATACAGATGTTATGATCCTAGAACAAAGAAGGTTTACAAATCATACCACGTCCGATTTCTCGAGCGCCACGATGGTCACCCAATCTCTGTGCCAATCGAGGCTACACCCACAGCTGATCCCAATACAACAGCGCCCACAAATGCAAGCGAGCCAACGTCGATCAATGAGGTCAAAGAGGTATCAACTAACGCGCCATTCATAACCGTCGATGATGATGAAGACAAACCACTCACAGCCCCCCCTCCAGCAGTAGCCCATGAGCCGAACCTGCCAGAGGACGCGCCTGAAGCACCTGCTCCTCGACGGTCGAGCCGCATGCGTATCCCGACAGCCAAGGCCAATCCAGACAATCCGTTACCGACGCGCCTAGATCTGGCTGTTGAAGAATCTCGTGCAGCTGGCGATCGACTACGGGCCACGCGAGCGGAGAGACGCATGGATGGAGCACATGCGAATCGACCAGACATAATGGAAGGAGACGACAACAATGTTCCAGACATGGCCAACATAGCATCACTGGAGGAGATAGAGCACCTCTTGGCCGTGGCGGAGTCCCTTGGTGATCCATCCATCGATCTGAGTGATGAGCCTCGTACATGGAAAGAGGCACTCAACTCACCATATGCAAAAGAGTGGGAAGCTGGATATCGCGATGAGCTAGATTCTTTAAAAACCATGGGAGTATATAAGCTAATCCCACGAGATCAGGTGCCCGTGGGTCACAAGGTCCGAAAAGGACGCCCAGTATTCAAAATCAAACGCGACGAGAATGGCAAAGCGGTTCGATTTAAAGTTCGTTTAGTATTTAAAGGGTATGAACAGGTTTACGGTCAAGACTACACAAGAACGACCTCACCAACTGCACGCATGGAGTCATGGCGAGTACTCCTTCACCTTGCCGCAGCACAGGGATGGGACGCTACACAAATTGACGTAAAGACAGCCTTTCTCTATGGCTTACTCCCAGAGGAGGAGGTTCAATATATGATGCAGCCTGAAGGATTCGAGGAACCTGGAAAGGAAAACTGGGTATGGTGTCTGCTGCGCGGTCTCTACGGTATGAAGCAAGCCGGATGCATCTGGAATAACACTCTCAACAGCAACATGATCTCCTGGGGATTTACACGTCTACCATGTGAGTCGTGCGTTTACTACCGAAAGACCGACACGGGCACCACCATAGCAGCAGTACACGTCGACGATTTTCTATCCATCGCCAGCAGCAAAGCCAAAAACGAACGGTTCAAGGCCCAGCTGAGGTCCATATGGACCATATCAGATCTAGGAATTCCCAGATTCGTCGTCGGCATCGCAATCGAGTGGGATCGCGAACGACGCCTAGTAAAACTATCCCAGACAGCTCTTATCGACAAAATTATATCCCAGTTCGGCCAGTCCAACGCCACGCCACTCACCCTGCCCATGGAGTCGGGCCTGAAGCTCCGACGCGTCGATAGATCCACCCTCTCACAACACGAGGTTGATGCCCTCGTTAAGACCCCGTACCGATCCCTCGTCGGTTGTCTACTCTATGTTGCTATCTCCACCTGGCCGGACATTGCTTACGCCGTCCAGCAACTCACTCAATACGTTGACTGCTACTCCGGCATCCACTGGAGAGCAGCCACACGACTCGTCCGTTATCTGAAGGGCACGCAAGATCTCAGGCTCGTCCTCGGCGGTGGCGACAGCTCCATCAACCTCACCGGGTTCACCGACTCCGACTGGGCCAACTGCCTCGACACTCGACGCAGCATCGGCGGTTACGCCTGGAGTCTAGGTTCCGGCGTTGTATCTTGGGCAGCACGCAAACAGAAATCCGTAGCAGCGTCTTCCTGCGAAGCCGAATACATGGCCGCCTACGAGAGTGCGCAGGAGTGCATTTGGTTACGTGCACTACTTAAGGGTATAGGCTACGATACGACCAGTAAACCTACTCCCATCCTATGCGACAATAACGCCGCCATCAACCTCTCGGAAGACCCCACCCTCCACGCGCGCGTAAAACACGTTGATATCAAATATCACTTCCTGCGCGAGCGCGTCCAAGCCGGCGAGATATGTATTTGCTACGTGAACACTAAATTCAACGTTGCCGACCTCTTTACAAAGGCCCTCGCAGCCCCCCTTTTCTTACGCCTGCGTGGCCTGCTCGGCTTACAGTGAAACGCCATGACTATGCGTAAGGAGGAGACACTTCAGGGATCGCGGTGAGGAGGAGTGTTAGCAAGTTAAAAGCGCACCGTCGACCCTTCGTATGTCTCCTTTATCTACCTACCTCATTGTCGGCCAACCTTTCCACTAATCACATTTGATATCACACTATCGGGCCACCGTGTGGCCCTTTCACCATTGTCCTAAATACGTATATATACTATCGTACATCACCCAACACCCTCAGTCAATTATACGTTGAACTGAGGGTGAGTTGATACCTTGCCTTTCTACGTATGCCATCGATACTGACATAGCTACCCAGTTATAACTTACTGTCTGTCAGGTAGCTACTCAGTCAATTATACGTTGAACTGAGGTTATAACTTACTGTCTGTCAGGTATCGAATTTAGAGGTTCTAACAGTACTGGTTAGTGATGTTCCATTTGAGCCGGGCCTGGCCCAGCCAGAGAGGACGGCCAGCAACGGCTTTGGCTCGGCTCATTGGTAAGCCGTGAGCCGGCGGCCCAAGCCGCGGCTTTCTGTCAATAGAGTCAAACAGATGTAACATCTTGATGAACGTTTCGACATGGAAACTTCGATGTTCGTGTCTTCGATACAGCTTCACATTATGCCCCCATGAGTGACAGCGTAGCCATGAGCCTTTAGAAATGAACACTACATTTTCTCTATGGACATTCAGACGTGTGTTCCTTCTCCCATTGAACCCATTACCCTCAACCCATCATCAGGCGTGAAAATGCCCACTCCTGTGGTTATTCAGCCTCTCGTGAAAACCATCATTGCACTCTCATCTGATTTGTCCTTGTCTGTTAAACTAGGCGATAAGACTGACAAAATCTGGAGTGTTATGAATGTGGGAGAGAGGGCGAGACACTCTATGAAACCGTTAACAGATGCTTTGATGCTATGTTTGGTGAGGATTGCCGTCATTCCAATGGACGACTTGAACATGTACGATGGGGGAAACTTGGTCTTGGACTCTTCTGCTTGTATCTGTCCAAAGTCAATTGGATGGACAATTTCCCTTTGGATCTTGTTGAAGTAAAGCTCCAGAGGCTTGTTTCTGAACTCAAACACCTTCAGTATGTTGTCAATTCTCTTTTATTACCCTATTTGATGTGCCTGGGTGACTGCCAGTGATTTCAATGCACACCGTAATACTCAAACACAACCTGCCCACCACACTGTCCCAACTGCCAAGTTAACAGACAAAAACAACCTTGAGCAGCCCAAGCTTCCTTTCCAATGCGAGGCTGTCAATGCATATTGCAAGAAGCAGGCTGAGGATGTCACTTCCAGGAGCAGCAATGCTGCTGCCAGTGTAGATGAAGAGCAAGGTAGTCAAGGTCAGTGCTTTTTGGCTTAGACTACATCACTCAATGTCTGGATTCTCATGCTGAGGGGTAGGTGGGAAAGATTTGACATCCAACAAAGTGAAAATATCTGGGCACAAATGCCTAGTTGTTATCCATCAATGGATTACATTGGGTTGTTGCCATGTTCTTGAGGTTTTGATGCCATCCAGGTGGTCTGTGATAAGGCAACAAAGCAGGCCCATTTCTTGAGAGTGTGGATGACTGATGATGCTGTGACAATGTGGAACTCATTTATAGAGTGGGTCTGGTGCTTGCACAGGACACCAAAGAAAGTAGTGTCAGATAGAGGGCCTCAGTTTGTGGCAAGGTATGTAAGGTGCATGTGGGAGAGTTTAGGCATTAAACCAGTGCTGTCTATGGCACACCACCCACAAACTGATGGCCAGATGGAGCAGGTAAATCAGGAGTTGGAAGTGTACTTGCAGACATTTGTTGACTATTACCAGGAAAATTGAATGGACTGAATAACCATGTCCATTCAGCAATTGGAATGTCTCCATTCTATGCAGAGTATGCTTACAATCCAACTTTCTCAATCAATCCCATAAGTTCACAGTCAGTCCCAAAGGCAGATGCATTGCTGGATAAGATTTGGAAGGTGCAAGGGGAGCTGAAGTCATTGTTGGAGCTCACAGTGGAGAGGATGAGGAGGTTCTATGACACATGGGTGGAGAAAGCACTGGAATATCTGGAGGAGGACAGGGTATATCTGGAATGTGCAGATTTGCACTCAAATCAACCAAGCCACAAACTTGACTTCTGACAGTTTGGCCCCTTTTGCATCATACAGAAGGTCTTGAGATCAGTGTATAGGCTTGCACTCCCAGATGGCTGGCTGATACACAACATTTTTCATGTCTCTTGCCTGATCTCAGTGCAGGAGGACACAATTCTGGGATGTAGTCAGGAATGCCCACTGCCAATATATTATGGAGACCAAAGATGAGGTGGAGATTGAGAGGATATTCCAGGACACAATTCTGGGATGTAGACAGGAACCCCCACTGCCAATACATATGGAGACTGAAGATGAGGTGGAGGACACAATTCTGGGATGTAGACAGGAACCCCCACTGCCAATACATATAGAGACTGGAGATGAGGTGGAGATTGAGAAACCTCACTCCTGAAGACTTGATAAGACAATCTCCATCCAATGATTTTTGAACCAATGTCTGGGAATATATCATGGAACAATGTTCAGATAAGATAATGAGATAAGATAGGGAGATGAGGTCAGTGTTGAGTAAGCATTCTCAATTCATGTTCATATCATATTTGCACTATAATTTGCATAGAACTTGCACATAAAAGGGCCATCAGAGCTATACAGTGAGTATATTCCCAATCTCAAAGTTTGACTATCTCCATTTTTGCAATTTTCAATTACATTTTAGCACATTGAAATGTCAAACTATGTTACTAGCCTCACTAGCAAATCTACAAGTTGTATTCCACTACTGATATCATGGTCTGTACCCTCAGTGACTGAGCATTGGAACCAAACACCCTCAAGGCCTATTTCTTTGCAGTCCACTCCCTGCACAAGGCTTTCTATTTGATGCACACAGATTTGAGACAGTCCAGTGGGTCATGTGTGAGATCAAGTACTATCATAGAGAATGCAAGTGCAATTCAAAGCAGCTCACCACACTTGAAGTCCTGCAGAAACTAGTACTATTGTCTTGTGATCCATATTCCATATTCAAAGTTTCTATGAATGCTGCTTACAAACTGCCTGGGCCAGTTTACTCTGTTGCAGTCACTTGACCCTTGGATGAGGCAAGAATTTCAACCCAACCTTGCACTTGACTCATAATTCTGTTACCTGTATCCCCTTTTTTGGAACACCAACTCACATAAGTCTTGATCTACCACCTCAAAAATGGTTCTGTTTTGCAAGGGCATTTTCATGCTCATTGCAAAAGCACTCACTGGACCAGCAACATGTGCTGTGAGAGTGCTGCACCCCCTTTTCTCCATTGGTCCCAAACCACATGACATGCCACTCTTCTCCAACCCTGATGGCACTCCTCTCTGCTGAACACCTTTGTCACAATGCACAAGCAATGCCTGGTCTCCTTGGCTTTGATCCATCAAAATTTCCAGGTCACAGCTTTGGAAAAGGCACCACAACAGCTGCTGCTATGCTGACCATGAGATTCAACATCTGGGCAGGTGGCATAGTGACACATACAAACTTTACATTGACATCCCAGGAGATTGCATCCTTGGACTCTCTGCCCACCTCCATTTGGCCACTTGTCATGCATACAATTTCATGCCTCTGGCCTTCCCATCTGCTCCTTTGATGGCTTTAGTGTGGTTTCCAACCTGGGATCCATGCAAGAGAGCAAGAGCAACCAGATTCAAAGATCTATTTATCAAGGTCTTTTTACTTGATTTTTGTTTGCAAAAACCTGTTATTACTTGCTTTACTTTGTCTCTTCTTGCATTTGTTTGCTTATAGTATTCTTTTGATCTTAGGACTTCATGGCTACTGCATTTTCTGCAAAAAAACTGAATTTTTTTTGCCCTTGTATGTCCTTTCACTTGCTCTTGGAGTGCTCATGTGGGGCTGTTATATACTCTGAATAAGCAAAGAAATTATATTGAAACATGTTCATTCCAATGCTATTCAATTCTCTTTGTCTTCTGCTGGTTTGGCCTTTCCAATGTTGAAGGTAGAAAGCATGGTAGAAACCCTTGCTTGCAAGCCCTGGCAGGTTTTCCTGCTACTTACATAAGCATTAGTTTTCCTTTGTGTTATGTAACATATTATCAGCAGGTTTTCTGCTCCTTACATAATCCTAATGGAGTCAGGTTCCCCTGTGTTTCATGTAAGCCTCTCTTTCAAACTTGACAACTATATTTTGTGAATGGTCAGTGGGTCTATGACTATTTCCTTTCAAATATCCATTACCTCATCATCTGCTTCTATGCTCCTCTCTCCCCTTCACCTTTACACCCCTTTTGACTTGATATGTCACTTGGGAATTTTGGCTAGAGCAATTTCTTTTCAATGGCTTCTGTATGGCTTTGGAGATTATTACATTCTGTTTCTGTTGTATATGGTAAGGTTCTTCACCATTTATGCCATTATCTGTCATTGGTAATGACTGTATGTAGTATATTTAGTACACATTGCATGCAAATAGAAATTCATGCCATCTTTAAAATAATGAGTGACATCTATATCAGAGGTGTCTCATTGAAATAGCAGATCTGATTTGAACTATAATTGTGGAACATTAGTTCTTGGACATGTCATGCTGTGCAATGGCTCATAGTCATATGTATAATCTATTTGCATGCATTACAACTGTCATTGTGTCTAACTGTGTCCAAATACTCCTTATTGCTATCAGCCACTCCTCCTCCATTCTCTCCCCCCTCCTATGCTGTGAGCCATGCATAGATGGGGATCATGGAGATGGCTGGGGAAAATAGTGCAGTCATTTGGCTTATTCCATCTATCATGTGATCTTGCTATCCTTGACATACCATGGCTTTATTCAACCAGTACTAGTGATCCAAGCCCCCAATTATAGCCTGGCTCCAGCTTGGCTTGGCCCAGACCACAGCTTTTAGCAGGCACAACATATTTTACATTGAGGAGAGTGCACAAGTAGCAACATATATTGCCCTAATTGATATCAATGTCTATGTCTATGCTAAGATCATTATCTTCAGCATCAGAAAAGATCTCATCCCAACCCTCTTCCTCTTCTATCCCAAGACCACTATCATCCTCACTCTTCTCAAGGTTCTCAAGCTCAGTCTCATGAAGGGAGGAAGGAGCAGGTTCTTAAAAGAGCAAATCATATTGTATTGCACATTTCAAACATTGTAGTGCCTCAACAATGTCACCCTTCAATTGATTCCATTGTTTAGTGATTGTAAATCCACCCTGTGAAAAGGCATGCTTACTTAAAACAGAGGATGCCATGATCAACAGATAGTCACAAGCTGATGATCCCAAAGCAGGGTGAAACCAACAAGCATTGATTTAATGTGAAGATTTAAACCATCAGATGTCAGAAGATGCAAGACTGTGACTCATGCCCCACCACTCAATCATCAAGCAACCCTCCAGTATGTTTCCTTAAAAATTCATGTACTTGTTAAAGTACCACATCCAGGACCAATTTGGATTGTTGACAAGAGGAGAATCATGATTTTGTACTGAGTCAAAGTCATTGGACATGTTGTCCTCATTCTTGTTGTTGCTGAATTCACACAACAGAAATTTCACTCCCTTTCCTGATGATTTTGAAATGACAATATCATTTGGATCTTTAGAATCTTTGAAACAGATAAATTGTTCTTGAAACTTAAATAAGGTGAATGTGGTGTATATGATAGTTAATTGAACAGCTTACCACCTCAATGCATCACAATACTTCTGTTTGAAGGTTCTTCAGCCAATGCTTTCTAAAATATGCCATCTTCTTTCTTGGATTGAGAAGTAGGGAATACTTTGTGAGTGCTGAAATATTGAGAACATAATGGATACATACCCATGGCCATGATATATGCAGGTGAACTTGTAGTCTTCTCATAGTAATCATTGATTTTCTAACATGCAACCTCCAATGCTGGGGAAAAGACAGCATACTTGAAGCAATCAGCTCAAGATGACCATGCCCTATGTAGAGCTTCAAGTGCAGGAATAGCAGGATGAAGAGTCAAGACTCAGTCAGATGCAAATGCCTGTTGAGCATTATCTGCATGCTATCATGCTGTGAGCTGAAGCAGAGAAAATAAAGAAAGTCTATACACTGCAAGGAGGTTGGTAAATGAGCTGACCTGTTTCCATTCTGTATCATCCAGCTTCAGCATCTATATCTTGTATCATTTCAAGCTGTTCCTCTCTTCCCACTGTAGTTCATCAACAAAAAAGTTGATGTACTTTGACCAATCAAATGGATCAGTATATTAGAAGGATTAATAAAGGCTATCTACTTACCTCTTTATTTTCATTCACCCAGTGGAGCATTTGAAATGTGGAGGACCACCAAACCCTCATAGCAAGGATAAGCTGAACTGGGTTTGTGACACCAGCCTTCATTTGAATAGTTCTCCATATTTCTTTCCTTTTTGAAGACAATCATTTCTAAGATCAATCCATATATTTATCAAGACAAACAGAAAAAAATGATGTCTTACTTTGACTGCAATAGCATGGACTAATCTAATCTTATCTTGACCTGTTGGTTTGTGTGCTTAGGACTCTTGGGGTCAAAATGAGGAGTCTTGCTATATGTCAATATGAAGCACTGTGTGGCCAGATTAATGACATGAGCAAGACAGCTAGAAGTATCTTCAGCAACAAAAGATACCAACCTGTTAAGACCTTATTTGATTTTTTGTTTTCTCCATAAGTATTCCTTTCCTGATGCACTCTTCACTCACCATGCAAATTCTTGAACCATTGTTGAGTTATTCAATACATTGTCACATGTTATGTGACCAATCTAAGAGGTATACATTTATAGATAGCAAAATCATTTTAAATAACAGTTACCTTATGCACAATGCCAATTCAGTCAACTAATTTAAACAGTGCTTGACTGAGATGTTCACTATTGTGAGTGTTGCAAAGTTGAGTAAATCCTACAAGTGCAGTTTTGAGCACCCATTGCATTGGCACCACCTCTTCAACCCCATGGCCAGTCACTGAGAAATAGCCATTGGTATTGCCTGCTTACCATGTGTGGCAAGTTGGGTTGACCTCTCCACTTACTTTGAAACTCTAACAAAGTAAAAGGATCCAAGTCTGAGCAACAAGACAATATCAACATTGAATACTGACATTGAGCTGTGTTTTGAGGTGCTTAAGGTGCCTGTGGAATGACTGTTTGATGGTTTTCCACATTGACTTTTGTCCAGGAATCTGAACCTCTTTGGTAGCATGGGATGCAACATCAAGCATTTCCCTGAATTTGGGATATTCAAGAGATTGGATTGGCTTCATGGCAGTATTAGATACCATATAAAACTAAGCAAAAGAGATCATCCTACCTGATCAGTAGCAACAAGCCACTCAATTGCAGCTCTACAGAATTCTTGGTGCATATACTAGACTACTTAGATCATGGTTGAGTGTCCATATCACACACTCTGCATCTGCATTGCATTTCTTGATATCACAGATAACTGAATTGAATTTGTTTTCTTACACCCACTTGTGATATCTTCCCTAAAAGATGATTAGCATGCAAAAAAAAATTCAGAAGGCCTACACACTGAATGATGAGCCTCTAGATGAAGTCATCAATGTTGTAACTTCATTAACAATACTTTTCTTCTTCTTTAACACAGAAATCAGTCTCATAGAAATATGAATTTTCAAAGATCCTTACAGGCAGACTTTGCAGGGATGGTATTTCTTTTTCTTCTCATTGACTTCCTTCATCAATGGCTAATGGAAAAACTGATCAATATCACATTGCTTTTCATTGCATATCTCAGTTTCTTCAGTGATCAGCTAGACATTAATGTTGGCCAAAAAATTATCATCTCCAATGGCCATCAGATTTCTAAGCAATACATGCTTCTTCCTGACTAGGAAACAAATGAGTCACAGAAACTAATAGAGAAATCAATATACATACAAGGTGGGTGATGTTCTTCACTCTCATTGTCTGTAGATATGCTGCCAAGGGCCATCTAAGATCTCCAGTAGTTGTAGTGGCCCATAAGGCTGTTAACATCTTGATTTAATCCAATGGCATGTCTTGCAGCCATCCACATACCATCTCACAGAATTGACATCCTTTGCCAATAATTGTTCCATGCTACCAGTGCCAACATATTTGCCCAACCAGAGTGCCCTGCTGGAATTGAATCATAATATAGTTGAAGTATCATGTGCTTAACATCATTGTCCTTGGGCACATACACCAGCCCTCTGAACTTCACCACCCCCTCCTCCACTGCAAACTGCTTCAACCTCAACCTCACTAGCACTGGCACATCTGCCAACTTTCATAAAGGAGCAAGCTTAGGGTCCCCCAGGAACACCAGTCTGATACACTCCAAGATCACCCCATCCACTACCACTGTCTGCCCCACCACCACCCTTGTCACCACCTCTGACCCCCCACAGTTGTTCAGCAGCACTACCACCTCACATCTTGCCACCATCTCCTCTGTCAGCAGCTTCTGCACTGCATTATTGCAGCAATCCTGTGGGACCTCATGATCAGGCCACTGGGACAAGCCATTGGGCCCTGCACTCAGGTAACCTAGTCTATGGCAAACCTTGAAGATAAAACAATTCAAAAAGAGGCTTCAATATGCCTGCCAGTGGTTCAAGTCTCTTGCTGTCATGAAAAACTCCAGATTTTAGTGGTCCAAAAAGATTATCACCATGTGTGAATCACCTTCCAGGTAAGGCCACCTTCAGCACTTGCACCACTGACAACAGCTCTTTATCATGCACATCATAGTTTTTCTCTGCCAGCTGCATGGCTTTCAAGAAGAATACCACTGGGTGCCACTACCCATCCACTGCCTCCTGCAACAACACCACCCCTACCACAAAATCTGATGCATCTGTCTCCATCTAAACCAGTGCTTCCATACTTGGCATCATGAGCACAGGCCTAAATAAATACCCCCTTCAAAGTGTCAAACACTCCCTATTCTGTCTACCCCCACCTCCACAAACAGTTCTTCCTCTTCAGCCTTTCTAACAGATGATTTCTTCATACAAAAATTTCACTCATGCAGCTGAGTCTGCCTTTTTCACATCCCTTCTGGCCAACCAATTAATGGTTCTATTCCCTGCAACAGATATTTTATACCCCTTAATCCATCTCCTATATGAGCCTTCAGCCTGGTTCTGACTACAGCTAACACATGTTGCACAATCACATGAAGTATGCCACATCATTGTTCAAATTTGGCTAATAGAATCAGCTGCTGAGAATATTTTAAGTTGTGTCCCTTCCTTGATGCCTCATCTTGCTTGGTTCTGCTAATAATTTCATTCTTCTTCTGACATCTGCCTTGGATAGTATATATATATATAGATATAGGTCAGACTCTAACATTTTCTAATTTCCTCATTGCTATCCTTGGCACCTACAAGCAAATCAAAGTACAGAAAATAACAGTTTAGTGGAAGACAAGGATAATCTTGACAGATTCTTTCACCTTCTTCACCAGGTATGTATAAACCTGCTCAACTTAACATGCTCTAGCAACACTACAAGCCCTGAGGACTCCAAGAACATGTAAGACTCTCCCACTCACTTCTGGACTTACTTTTGGCCAGAAATGAAAAGGAATGTCATCTAGCTCATCCAAACCTGTAAACTCCACCTCCAGGCCAGAGAAACTTGCCTAAAGAAGCACTTGAAAGACCCTGCTGCATCCCCAACTACAATCTGGAGTTCAGCAAACACTCACTCAGACATGCCTCCACCAAAACATGAACCTCCAGACACTATCAGTCCTCAAAACTGACCCATTGACTGCCTCACACTTAGAGATTGATGGACTACAAGAATGAGCAAACTAGACTAGAAGGAAGTATCTCTGCTCCTGCATTGACTGTTTACAGAATAGCTGGTGCATAACACCATTTCCTATTGAGTCTGCCACAATGACAACCCCCAATCCACCCTTGGATCTCCTCCTTGCTATGCCAACAAGAACTCCCACCTCCAGCTTACCTCACCCCCTAAGAACAATCCCCACCCTATTTCCTCTACAGTTGCTAAGGGACCTCCACCTCTCTCTGCCAGCTTCTCTGGAAGACAAAACCAATGCCATCCCCAAGCATATTCAAAGCATGCCCACCCTTCAGCTAGACCTCCAATGACCCCATCTAGCCTAATCAATATAACTCCAAGATCCAGAGATCTGCTTTTAAGCTCAACCACAAATGCTCAACCTACCTCTGGGCCTGAAGAAAATCCACCTAGCAATCCCAGTCCAACTCCTCAAAAGGCATGCTCCAGGACAACACCCTGTCCATTAACACCACCAAAACCTTTAGAAGCCTTGCAGAAACCCCTCCAGCACCCCTGCCAAACTTTAGAACTCCCATCTATAACACTTCACCAAGTCCCAGACCCTCAGGACTAATTAATACAGATGGCATTAGTGGGCATAACCCCACCTTTGGATCAACTGGGGATCCAACTCCTGTGAGCAACTCTCTATGTGTTTTATTTTCTCATTCCCTTACATAATCTGAAACTTTGCACACTCACCTAACTACAAAATGATACAAAAAGAGAACTACAGAAAGTGCAAGATGATAGAAAGCTAGAGTCTGACCACTGTTTCACTCCTCCTCCTCCTCCTCCTCCTCCTCCTCCTCCTCCTCCTCCTCCTCCTCCTCAAGTTCCTCACTATCCTCCTAACCAAATCCACTTCCATTTGCACCACTACCACTCCTAAGACCTCCAGCTAGCTAGGTAAAGGCTCTTCCACATGGTGGCCACTTCCTGCCATGTCCTGGAGGTTGCCATGTTTCTCCATCAGTGCCCCACCAGCAACCACCCCATCTGCCTAGAACCCTGCTCAAACTCTGGAGAGAAATTCTGGGCATTCATGTCAGTCCATCCTGAATTGATGCATGAGCAGTGGACACCCTATCTAGAAGAATCCAGTGCTCCCAGACTCAGTCTGTCAACTTGCATCAGTAGAACTGTGAAAAGAAACACAGGACTCATGCATAAAGCTCCTCTGCTCCAAGGCTGCCTTGTTGGCTAGCCATTCCTCATGCTACTTCTCAGCATCCACCACTGCCTGGAGCACTCCTGCTTCAGATGCCTCCTGCTGCACCTCCATCCTCTGCTCTACCTGCACCTCTGCTTGGCTCAGCTATTCCTCCAACTCCTAGATCTCCAGCAACTACTTGGTGGCCATTTGTATAACAACCTCCTGCTCCTACCATGCCACATCCCTGTTCCTCCATGCCACATCCCTGTCTCTCTGCATAGCATCACAATCCTTCCCCAAACTCTGGAGCTCCTTCTTATAAGTCACCAGCATCCCCATCAATGCCTCCACCCATCAGTACAAGAGAGTCTCAGGGATTGAGGGAAATGGCTTGTAGGTCCCCTCAGAGCCCCTCATTGGAGCTTCTGTTCTAAGAGAATACACATGTGGCTCTGGAGGGCCTGCTATCAACTCCTTGCCCTAGAGCTGCTTGCTGAGCCCCATCTCTGGTGAGGAGGAAGCCCTCTGCTTACCTTTGTCATGTGCCACTATAGCTCCCTCTCTCTACTCACTCTGTGGGGTCCCACCTTTGCTATGGACTACTCCCCACTGCTTCTGCCCTCCACTCTGGAACCCTGTCCTGACATCCTACTCCTATGCCCCTCACTCATCTGCTCTACCACTTATGCTAGGTCCCACTCCTGCTCTATGAACATGCAGGTTGCATGCCAGCTCAAGGAGATAGAACACTTCTCATGTCTTGTCTGACAAAGGAGACATACTAATGTGTCTGCCTCAATCTTGCATCTCTTCCCACATTGAGCACAGAGGGCACACTATGCAATTAAGTCAGCCAAAACCTGGTAGATGTTACTAGTCACTCACCAGAGCCTTCATCTGGCACTATTTAAGGGTTAGAGGACCCTGCACTTGCCCCACTGCCTCTGCAAACTTCTCCAGAGTCACCTCCATCTGCACAACTCACAGTGCCTCTGGAACAATATGCACCACCTCCAGACTAAAACTTAGCCTTGTAGAACACCTTCAAAATTGGGGCCAACTGTGTTGGAGCTCTGCTCCAAGATGAAGCCCCCAATGGGCCCACCACTGCCATGGGCAATTGTGCAAAGCTAAGGTCAGTAATGTGTCACCTGCCAAGACTATCACAAGAAAGCCTATGACTGTGATACATTGCCTTTATCTTCTTGCAGCCCCTCAATTATTGTACTCTGCATAGTGGCCCTTGTACTCCACTCACACATTAACACATTTTTCAAAGGCAGGTGGGTTGGGAAAGCAACTGATAAGGAGGCTGATGCAGATACTGAGAAAGACATTGGGAAAAATTAGGAAAGCACCAGAATACATCTGATCCTTTTAATTGATTATGAAGACTCCTTGACAAACAGCAGCCATGCGTAAACTTTGCTCCTCACACTGCCACTGCTCACTGCAGTTTGATCAATATTACTTGGCTTTAATTTCCATGTTTCTATTAATCCCTGATTCATGCCCCATGTTTCAAGAGTCTCAATGCTAAAGGGAGGTGATGTCACAACCTGTTTCCAGAACCCCCTGACCTCTTTCCAAGCCACCTTGCTTCTCTGGAGTTCTCCCCAACACTCTCTTGACTCCCCTGATCCTTGTTGACCCATGGCATCTACTGCAGTCAACTCCAATGCTTCTCTAGCAAATCCAAATAGCCTCCTGGCTAACTCTGAAGCATTCTCCTGCAGGCCCCAATGCTTTCCTTCTGCCTCCTGAGCCCCTGGAACCCTCCCTCACTGTTCCCAACACCTGCATATATTACTGATTTGTTACCCTGACTTACTCAACCAGATTCAGAACATCACAATGACCCCAAGGCAGCCCACATTCCCATCTGATCTCATTAGCCCAACAAGCCCCATTGCTAGACCTGCTATCCCTGGAGCAGTTCCAGTAGTTGATATATAAGTTGTAGAGTAGCATCCCATACCCTAGTCTTGAAATTGCCTTATTACCTATATTCTGATTGATTGTCTCTTTGTATTTTGTGTCTCCTGTTATGTTTCCTCTTATCTCAGTCTCCTGGTCTTGTCTCATCTCTATTATCATCCATCATCTTGTTATTATCTCATATTTCTGCTTTAATCTATTTTTATTACCTTGACTCTGTCTTGTTACATCTGTCTCTGTTTCCTTTATCATTCCTAAGTTTCTTTTAACTCTGACATCATTACAAACTCCATGCATATGCTACAAACCTTCAAATATTCATATGTTAACTCCAGACCTTGCCCTACACTTGGCCCCAGAGCCCATCACTCTTGATTGATCCCCCATAAAACTCCAGCTCCACTCCTATCACCTGCAAAGCCTCTACTTGCCCCACAGTCCATACATTTGTCCATGGACTTGTACCTAAAATCTTTCTAAGTCTGGCCCTTCCTTGTACCTTATTCTAGATTTCCCTGGACCACTTCAGACTTGCTTGTGCCACTTTCCTTGGCCTACCCTTGCAAGTATCTGAAGTCCAGACCTCTCCAAAGTGGTAGTTTATTGGTGCAGGACATTGTGTCTGCCTAGTAAGGACTCACCCAGTTAAGTTGAGCCCCTATGTTCAGCAGAACCTGACAGAAACTATGCAAGGCATCTTGGGAATTGATGCCAATCTCCAGAACAAGCTCCATGCTCTAGTTAAAGATCTCCACACTAGCCCAAACCCCCACCAATTTGAAGATCCTTTGGACCCTGCCTGCCCTTTCCATGTGCAACAAGAAGAACCTACCAGTGTACAAAGTGAAGCCCTGTGCCCTATGCCCTGCCAGCAGGAGGAGCTTAATGCCATGTCCAACATTCTAAGAACCCTCAACCCCATTGAGGGACTCTTTGATCAACCTGGGAAATGCTCCTCCAAACATGCCCCACCAAAATGCCCCAGTCCCTCCATCCCAACCCATGGGCCCCAGAGCACCTCAACCCCCTTTCCTTAATAACCCCCTTGACCTCTGCCAGTTCTCTTACCCAACCCCTTTGCCAAAAACAACTACTTTGGACCATCAACCCCCAAAGGACCCCTTCCCCCTTGCTGAGCCCCAGGCCCTTCCCCAGGCAATGTTAGCCAACTTCTAGTAGCAGACCTCCCAATGGCAGACCTCCATGTGGATGGGGCCTAGCCATGGACAACTTCTCTCCTCAATGCAGCAACAGAAATAATTACTATTACTACTACAATGCCAGGCCCCCACCTTGAACCCAAAACATCCAGAACAATACTCACAATGCACTGGCCCAAGAAGAAAAGCTCAACATTCAGAAGCCAGAGTTCTTCACTGTTTGCAGCCCCCAGAAGTGGAGAATCTTCTTAACACAATGCCTTATGATGTTTCAAGCTAAGCTCATCACCTATCAGCTTGAAAGCTCACAAGTGGCCTTCACTATGTCATATTTACAGGGCATTGCCTTTAATCACTACATGGCATTGCTCTGGTTTGATCCTAATAACTCCATGCTCTCTAACTGGCTTGCTTTCACACAGGAGTCCTCCAGTAAGTTTGGTGTACTTTACACTGTAGCAGAAGCAGAGGAAAACCTCTTCAACCTTCAGATGCATAACAACAAATGTTTTAGAACCTTCATCATAAAGTTCAAACAAGAGGCCTATGAGACAGGATGAAACTTCAATGCCCTCCAATTTTCCCTCTGCTGCACTCTCCCATGCATCAAGGATGTTCTGTCTCACACCAAAGCAGACCACATACAATGAATACAAGGCACTTGTCACACAAGTCAATCAATGCTATTAGGAAGACCATAGCAAAAACACTGCACCCCATACTACCTGAAATATCTCTAGCAGCACCAACTGGCAGACCAGAGCAATCAACAGCAATTGACTCTCAATCCCTGCAATCCCCACCAATTCTATGCCCTGCTTTCCCCCAGGATGAAGATTTCCCAGTGCCAACTGATCCCTAGAACCCTGCCTACCTGCCCAACTCAATGCTGCCAATCTTCACAAAGCTCCAGAGCCCCTAAACACCAGCCCTGATGACTCCCAGAACTTCAACAATGCTTGGGACTCTGCTGACAACTAGAAGGCCCTATGCACAAATAAGATTTGGAACAGGCCCTGGATCAACATACTAGAGGAGACTTAGGAAAAGTGACAGAAGGAGGGTACATGCATTTTATATGGTGAGCAGGAACATTTCATTGGTAGTTGCCCTAAATGCTAGGTGATGGGACATGCTATATGGACAATCAATGGAGAAGACTGTGATTATCAGTTTATGGAAAATGAGCCAGCAGTTTAGATCTTGAAAATGGACTAAATTGTGGATCAGACACCAATGTCTTCTCCACCCCAGCCAAATCCCTCTGCACAATGGTTTTCTCTTCAGACACTCTCCTAGCACACCTCTCCTCACACTTCTCTCACACCCTTCTCCTCCACACCACCCTCCCTTTTTGCACCAACTCCATCCCCACTTTGGTTGATAGCAGTGCTACTGATAACTTCATTGACAAATTCTTGGTAGTGCTCACTCCCTAACAACTCCAATCCCTCCCCACCCCTATCCTCCTCAAGCTCTTTGACAGTGGTTCTACTTCTGCCAGAGACATCATACACTGCATAGAAACAACTGTGACCTTTGCTAATAGACAACAACAGGACCTCCAGCTACTGGTCACCAAATTACATATCTCTGCCTCTGTCATCCTAGGCTTTTCATGGCTTTGCTCCACCAACCCCTGCATTGACTGGCCTAGCCTCACCCTCCACCTTAACTGAAACAGCCTGACCAACTCCAGACTAGTCCTCTTTGATGTCTCACTCCACTCCAAGGGCTTTAAAAGTATAACTGACATTCCTCCAACCCCCCCATAGCTCTGTTCAAAGTATGCACAATTGTTTGTTATCAACATTCAGCTCAATGGCTCCCCAACAGTTCTCCCTGCCCTTATTGACAGTGGAGCCTTCAGCACTTTTGTCAGCAGTCAGCTCAATCTCTTCCACAACACCCTTGAAAAACTCCTCAAGCTCCAGCTCTTTGGCAGAAGCCCTGCCTCAACTGAAATCATCCAATTCCATGACAATGCTCTCACCTTAAGATTTCAGGTCTGGCTTCTAGCCACCCAACTTGCAGAATCAACTCTGATCATGCTTAGACTCTCTTGGCTGCAGGACATCAACCATGACATTGACTGGAAGAACCTCACCATGCAATTCCTAGGCCCCAAAGCAAGCCTGGCAGCCAACATCCCCCTCAGCCTCCAGTTACCCTCAACCTCCAACATCTCCAACCTAGACTACAGCATCAGAGGAACCCAAACCCCCATGATCCTCAAGGATGCCTAAGAAAGGGAGGAAAGCACATCTCTGCCCCAGTCTCCCTTGAACAAAACTCAACAGCTTCTTCCCAACATGTCCAGGAATCAATACAAAGGCCTGCAATAATACTAGACCACTCTGGACAACTCCACCACAACTCCAGACCCAACCACTGCCACTCCAACACTCACCCCCATTAATCCAGAAGCCTCTGACATCAAAATCATCAGTGCCATCTCCTTTGTATGCATCTACAAGACAGTACCCCCACCTTCAGCTTCAAATCATGCCAGCCCTACCAGAGAAATACCTGCATGCAGAAACTACCCTGCTAGAACTAAAGACAGAGGAACAAATCCTACATAAAGTAGTTCTCCTAGAGTATCATGAATTTATTGACATGTTCTCTGAAGAGAGTGCAAAAGAACTTCCTCCACACCACTCCTACAATCACAAAATTGATCTCAAGAAAGGCACCTCCCCCCTATTTGACAAAATCTACAACATGTTGGAGATTGAACTTGAGGCTCTGAAAGACTACCTCAATGACATGCTTGGTCAAGGTTTCATATGTCTCTTGATCTCCACCACTAGAGCTCTGGCCCTGTTTGCCAAGAGGAAGAATAGCTCCCTCCAACTCTGTGTTGATTACTAGGGACTCAACAAAGTCACCAAAAAGAACTGGTATCCTCTCCTCTTGATTAGAGACCTTGTTGACTGCTTCTGCAGTGCCAAGGTCTACACAAAAATAGACCTCCACTCTGGCTATAACAACATCTGGATTGCTCAGGACATGAATGGAAGACTGCCTTTTGCACCTGCTATGGCCTCTTTGAGTATCTAGTGATGCCCTTTAGAATGACTAACTCTCCCACTACTTTCTAGTACTTCAAGAACAACATCTTCCACAACATAAACAATGTCTTTGTTATTGTGTACCTGAACAACATTTTGATCTACTCAAACTCACTGGAAGAACATCTGGAGCATGTCTGTCATATCTTGGAATGACCCTGGAAGTACCACCTCCACATCAAACCCAAAAAATGCTCCTTCCACACTACAGAGGTTAGATACCTTGGAGTTATTATTACTATAGATGGCATATATATAGACCCAGCCAAGGTAAAGGCCATTCTCAACTGGCCTCCACTCCAGAATGTCAAGGAGGTATAGTCCATCCTGGGGTTTACTAACTTTTATTGCCAGTTCATCAACAACTACTCTGGAATCACCAAACCCCTCAATTGGCTCACTTGGAAGGATGCCCCTTGGGACTGGGACAGCAAGTGCCAAAGTGTGTTCACCCTCCTCAAGAAAGCCTTCATCTCCACCCCAATTCTCTGCCATTTTGACCCTTCCCTACTGATAGTACTTGAATACAATGCCTCTGACTATGCTATTGCCAGCATCCTCTTCCAAATGGACTCCAGTAGCAAGGATCTCTGCCTCATCACCTTCTACACCCACTCTCAATGATCCCTGTAGAGCTCAACTATAACATGTACAATAAAAGCTCCTTGCCATCATCAAAGCCTTCTGACAGTGGAGGGCCTATCTTAAGGGATACCCACACCACATCCAAGTCCACTCCAATCATAACAACTTGCAATACTTTACCACCACCAAACAACTCAGCTGCCATCAAGCTCACTGGTCCAAAAACTCCCTCAGAGTATGACTTCATCATCTACTACTGCCCCAGACAACTTGGTGTGAAACCCAATGCCCTCATCCAGAGGCTCAACATGTATCCAAAGAAGTTGTTTGAGGTGGAGCAAAATGCATTTAATCATTGAGTAGTAATCCCCTCTGAGCATCTGCATGCCATGCTGATTATGGATGAAGAAAGAATCCTCCACTAAATCAGAAACACACTCCCAAACTCCTTCTTTATCCAGCATAACTCCTGCAACAACTCTGCTAGCAAGCCAGCTGTTGATCAACCCTTCACACTATCTACAGACCATTGTCTCCTACTCTAGGGAAAATACATCTATGCTCTGGATTACAAGTCAATTCACCTTCATATACTCTAGCAGCACTACAATTACAAGCTCCAAGGCCATTCAGGAATTTGTAAGACTCTTCAACTCATTTCTAGTACTTACTTTTGGCCAGGAATGTAGAAGGATGTCATGTGATATGTAAGGGCCTGTGAACCATGCCTCCAGGCCAAAGTACTCTGCCATCACCCCTACAGCCTGCTGAAGCCCCTTCCTGTTGGTTGCCACCCCTGGTCCTTAATATCAATGGACCACATTGTCAAACTCCTCAACTCCAAGAGCTTCGATGCAATCCTTGTAGTCATTTGCCACCTCACCAAACAAGCCCTTTTCATCTCCTGCCATACCACCAACAATGCTCCAGAGTTTGCCAAACTATTCCTCAAACATGTATTCTTTAAGCATGGACTCCCAAATAGTATCATCTCTGACTGCAGCCCACTGTTTGTCTTCTGCTTTTGGCAATCATTATGCAAGGCTCTCAAAACTTCCCCTTGCCAAGTTTACTTACAATAATATGCCTCACTCCACCCCCAGAGTCTCCTCTTTCTATACCAACAAGGGCTATAACTCCTGGCTCACCTTATCCCTCAGGGACATCCTCTTCCATGTTACTCACAAAGTTGCTGAAGACCTCTGGTCCCTCTGCTGGTTCCTCCAAGACAAAATCAACACTGCCAATTAAGCCTACTTCAAGTATGCAGATGCCCAATGTGACTTCACTGCTAATAGATCCCCTGGCACTTTGGTATGGCTCAATCAATAGAACCTCAATGCCAGAGGCCCTCTGTCAAGCTCAATCATAAGTGAATTGGCCCTTTCAAGGTCCACTAAAAGGTCTCAACCCATGCTTACAAGCTTGACCTACCTCCAGGCCTGAAGGGCCTCCACCCTGTTTTCCATGTCCACCTCCTCAAGAAGTATGCTCCAGACCCCTTCCTCTAATAACAGCCCAGCCAACTGCCCCCCATCAAAGTTGAGGACAAGTATCACTATAAAGTTGACCAAATCTTTGACTCCCACCTTGTCTGCAGTTGACCCCACTACCTGGTCTGTTGGAAAGGCTACAGATCTGAGAATGATACTTGAGAGCCTTGCAAAAACCTCTCCAGAGCCCCTGCCAAGCTCTGGAACTTCCATTGACAACACTCTACCAAGCCCCAGGACCCCCAGGACTAGCCAACACAGATGGCATTAGTGGGCATAACCCCTGCCTCTTGATTCACTAGGGATTCAACTCCCACAAGAAACTCCCTGCATGTTTTATTCCTCGAGCAAAGAAGAACTGACTCCTCCCACCCAATTCAGCCAAACCAAAGCTCAAGAAAACACATAGTAATTTAGGCAATGAAAAAAGAAAAGATGCTACAATGAAGATAAATATGATAGTGCAAGACAGGAGAAGCCCAAGATCCCCCTCTACTCCCCCTCTTCCTCTGGAACAGCCCCCACTACCCTCTCCACCAGGTCCACCTCCATCTGGGTCATAACTATGGCCAGGGTCTCCAGATATCCTGGGAGAGGCTCCCCCACATCTGTGGCCAACTCCCACCATGACCCAGGCTCCACCATGTTCCTCTGCCTGTGCCCCACCAACAACCTCCCCATTTGACCCACACTCTGCCCCAACTCTGCAAGATGATCTCCTGGCATCTGTGCCAGCCCATCCTGAACCCATCCTGAATTGACATGAATGTGGCTGAGGCTCCACTGAAAAGGATTCTGTGCTTGCAGATCCAGTCTACAAGGTCACATAAGTAGGGCCAGAGCAGAAAAGAGGGAGAACTCATGCATGACTCCTCTCTACTCTGAGGCCACCTTATTGGTGAGCCACTCCTCTTGCCTCCATGTAGTCTCCAATACTATAGGGGGCACTCCAGCTTCAGGAGTGCCCTGCCTTGCTTCCACCTCCTGTCCTGCCCACACCTCCCTCTGGCCCAGTCACTCTTACAGCCCCTGCACCTTCAATGACTGCTCCATGGCTGTCTGCAGAGCAATCTTCTAGTCCCTCCATGCCACATCTTGCTCCCTTTGCATCTTATCTCAGTCTTTTCCAATCCTCCAGACCTTCTCCTTGTGGGTCACTAGCAGCTCCTGCAGTCCCTCCACCTGACAATGCAAGAGTGCCTTAGAGACTGACCAGGACACTTCTATAGACTGTTCCTCTGAGGCCCCAGAACCAGAGAAGTACACCTGGGGGCCCAGTTGCCCCACTATCAACCTCTTGCCTCAAACCCTCTTGCTAGGCCCCACCTCTAGTAATGGAGATGCTCTCCACTTACCTTTGTTGCATGCTGCAAGGGCCCCCTCCCTCCACCCATGCTGTGGGGGTCCAACCTTCACTATCAACTGCCCTGTGCTATCCCTACCCTCCATTCTGGGCCCCCAACCTGATGTCCTACCCCTCTACCCTTCCTCCAGCTGCATTGCCACTCACTCCCAGCCCCAACCCTGCTCCACAGCAATACAAGCAGCATGCCACCTCAACAAGATGAAGCACTTTTCATGCTTCAACTAACACAGAAGGCACACTGACATATCCTGCCATGACCTCAACACTGGCACCTTGAAGCTACACTGCTCCCTCCATCAGGTGCAAAGAGTGCACTATGCAACTAGATCAGCTAGGACTGAGTAAGATTCCACTAGCCACTCACTGGAGCCTCCACCTGGCACCATTCAAGGGTTGAAGGACTCTGTACTTGTCCTACCATCTCTGCAAGAGTCACCTCTACCCATGCAATGTGTAAAACCTCTAAAACAACTTGTATGACCCCCAGACTAAAACTCAGTCTTGAAGATTGCATTGATGGCAACTGCCCTAGAGCCCCTCCTCAAGAAGTGATCCAAGATGGGGGCACCACCACTGCAGATAGCTCTGGCCAGATTTGAGTTAGCAATGCATCAAGTAGCAAAACCTGCACACCTATAGCTACAATACATTACATCCACTTTCTTTTAGTCCTAATAACAGTTGAACTCTTCTCAATGCCTCTTATACTCTTTCCACACCTCAACATGGTTATCATCTGATGGCAGAGAGGTAGGGGATGCTGATGCAGATGCTAAAGCTGACAATGACAGCAGCACTGAGGAGGACATTAGAAAAAGTTAGAGAAGCACCAGGGTACATCTGACCCTTTTTAATTGATTGGGAAGAACCCCCTGACAAATAGTGGCCATGCTTCAACTTTGCTCCCTATGCAACCACTTGCTGCAGTTTGATCAATATTGCTTGAGCTTCAATTCCCACATTGATAAGACCCACTTGTTGCTGAGCACCATTTTCAGCATTTCTGATTGGACAGCAGCTAATTAGTTTGACATGGCACAAGTCATGATACTCAGCATGTGAGGCCTAGCCACAAGGTCTGGTAGCTTTTGCATAGGATTTTAGCAACCATGAGACTTATTGATCACAAGCAATATCATGTGGAGTCTGGACTTTGGGTCCAGAATGACAAGGCCAAGACCTTGCTTAGTGACAATTGCTAGCAACTTTCCTAGCAACAACACAGCTTTACCACCAAATATGGATATATTGACAATCATGTAATTTCTTACTCACCATTTTTCTTGTCAAGCTTACAAACATACTTGAATGGTGTTTACACTTCAGGTATTGACATCAGACTTGCTCTTCTCTTGCAATTGATTACCTTTTGCATCACATTGACTTTGCTTATTTTTTTCACTTGATTACAGATTAACACCTTGTATGTATTATAAACACTTTGGCAGATGTCATTGCTAGTGGTGACTATTGTTTCTTTTCCCATACTATACTTATGAACAGTATAAATACTGCCTGTACATAGACACCTCATCATTGAACTACCATCCAAATGATCAAACAAATAAGAGCACAGCTCTCTCTCTCTCTCTCTCTCTCTCTCTCTCTCTCTCTCTCTCTCTCTAAGCTTACCAGCTTGAGATTTCACTTTGCCTCTCTCTCTTTTTTACTCATTAAGCTCACTAGCTTGAGATTTCACTTTCCCTCTCTCTCTTTCTCACTCATTATCAACAACAATTTAGCAACAAGTCTAGCCGACTTGATTATAACTTTGTGTGGTACCAACTGCAGGTGCCCTTAGCTTTCATATTGACTTAGCAATGCTAGTGACTATGGCTAGCAACTAGTTTGCATTTGTTTTCATTCAGTCTCTTTATTGTCACTCTCCCCTTTCTTTACCCAACTCCCCTCTCATACCACTTAGTTTGCTTTTTCTTAATGATGCTTTTGTCTTCATTTGTTTTTCCCTTTCCTCATTAGCAACCCTCTGTTACTATCTAGCAACTTAGGCTAGCAATAGCAACTTGTTTCACTTCTCACCCACTTCACACACCATTCACTCTAGTTCTCTGGAATGGTTACTGACTCACCCTCTTTATTAACTACCTATTGCCAGCTACTCTATCTAGTGACTAGTGTTAGGTCCTCTTTTTAGGTTTCCTGCATGGCACTAAGCAGCATAGGAGCACATCAATGTCCCTGCCAATCCCTGAACCCATGCTCTACACCTCAAGAGTCTCAATGCTAAAGGGAGAGTGATGTCATGATCTGCTCCCAGAACCCCCTGACCTCTTTCCAAGCTGCCTTGCATCCCTGGAGTTCCTCCCAACACCTCCTTGACACCCCTAACCCTCATTGACCCATAGTTCCCAGCTCAGCTAACTCCACCACTTCTCTAGCAAACTCCAATAGTCCCCTGGTTAACTACAATGTGTTTTCTGCAGGCCCCAGCACTTTCCTTTCCCCCTCCTGAGCCCCTAGAACCCTCTCCCATGATTCCTGATGCTGGCATATGTCACTGGTTTGTCACCCTGACTTACCCAACCAGCTCCAGAACATCACAACAGCTCCAGGGCAGCCTACATTCCCATCTGATCCCATCAGTAGATCACCATGGCCCACCCACTGATCATAACCAACACCTGTTGACTCTGTGTGGCCCTGACAAGCCCTGCTTCCAGACCCACTGTCTCTGGAGTTGTCCCAGTAGTTAGTATATAAGTCATAGAGTAGTATCCTTTACTTTAGTCTTGATATTACCTGCTTTACTTGGTTACTTGTGTCTCATGTTTCCTTTCCATTACATTTTCTGATCTTCTCTCTATTTGAGTCTCTAGTCTCAAATCTATGACTTTTCTCAGTTCTGTCTCACCTTATCTATCTCTATTTTCTTTATTGTTTCTAAGTTCCTTTTGACTCTAACATCATTACAAACTCTGCACATATGTTACAACCTCTAAACATTCATAAGCTAACTCCAGACCTTGCCCTACACTTGGTCCTGAGACTCATCACTCTTGATTAATCCCCCATCAAACTCTGGCTCCACCCCCATCACTCATGAAGCCTCTACTTGCCTCACTGCCTATACCTTCACTTACAGACTTGTACCTGATGTGTTTCTAAACTCAAACTTTACCATACCCTGGTCTTAGACTTTCTTGGACCACTCCAGACTTGCTTAGACCACTTCCCTTCCCTTATCTTTACATGTATCTGGAGTCTGGGCCACTCCAGAGCACTAGGTTATAAGCACAGGACACTGCATCCACCTAGAAAGGACTCACCTAGTCAAGCTGAGCCCCTATGGTCAGTGGAACCTAACAGACCAGTTTTAGCCTCAATCTGATGCAAAGAATACCCTTAAACAAGGAGAGAAGCATAGAGCATTGTGCAGGAAAAGTAGCTTCCATGATAGTGGTTGAAGGTCAAGATGTAGTTCAACCAACTTGAACCACTCCCAAATATAACCAAACATGGTCACATGACTCTGTTGATATTCCCACATGCAACTTACTCTTTATTTCTGATTAAAATAGGGATAAACCTGCAAAATTAGAGATGCTCAAAAAACTGCCCCAATGAGTGAATATTTTAAAATGGCCATTACTCCATCAGTTTTGATTTGAATTACACAAACTATAATGCAATTTGTAACTATGATGCCATAGTATTTTACATGATTTAACCAGAATTTTAAATACTTCCAATCCTTCATGCCAATGTCATCTTTCAAAAAGTATAAAACATTGGGACATTTTTTGAGCCACTGTATAAAGGAGTTGCAGAATGCATTGTTAACCTGGCTTTGCCAGATGGTTTTACTCCACACCCTTCCACTGCTTCTGCAATGGTTGGAGTTCCAGTGCCAATGTGATGAGGATGTCAGACATGCAAGAAAGATGAAACATATCAATCTAGTACATGGAGCACTTGGGTATGAGCAAAGCTTTATATAGTGAAATTGGAAACTCGTCACTTTGAATGAATGTGCTGAAAATGACTTCCTACTTCACGAAGCTAAGAATCAGATGGTGGGGAGTAAAATGCTCTGTGCCAGTGGTCCAACTACACCGAGGCTTGACTACTCCAAATTCCTCCAACCCAGGCCAAATTTGGTCCTAGACTTTTTTCCGGCATAGACCACAAAAAACCTACCACAGAGTAGCAGGCATGTTACAACGTCACAGAGTCCAATTTCGATCGATGTACATCTCAGTATAAGCTACTCATAATGCTTTCGAGGAATCCCCTGGAGACAATTGCGTATATGCCCATCCACAGCTTTGCTGTTTTAGATTGGGTAATAAATTCACACGCTGTGCCTTTTGACGAAAGAAACGGAAAGTAGGTCATTAGAAAAATGTCACAGAAAAAGTATTACGGTAGAGAACAGACATGAAAAAGGAAATACAGGAATACATCAAAGCAAAAGATAGGTCTAAGAAAAGCCCATGTCCCAGGGGAATGCATTAAGGGAAAGTCTCGTCCGCGTCATCCTCACCAGTAAGACCAAACCATCTCGGCAATGCCGCCCATACCTCTTCCCTAGCCTTCATCGCACAAGCTGCAAAATCCACTTTACACGGTTGGCATATCCGCAGTCCGCACTGCCTCTGGCCATCAGAAAAATCCGTTCGAGACAGCATGTCCATCGCCTGGGTGAGCGTGTAAAGCGTATCTGCATCACGCCCACATGCAATTCCCCCTACAGAGCGGAGAATATTGAGCATGATGAAGTAGAAGGACTCGTGGCAAGGTCGGCTTGGGTCTGCATCGAGACTATGCACACAATCTGGTGCAGGGGAACGTGACTGAAGTGAAGAAGCAATGAAATGGGCCATGTATCGCTGGACGCGTTCGCGTCCTCGAAGGGTCCGCAGGAGTTGGCCGCGAGAAAGGTAGAAAATACGAACAGGGGGAAGGCTCTTTGACTTGTCTTTCACCAGATATTCATCGAAGGCTGATGGCGGGAGAGGAGCACCGGACATGATCTTGCTGGGGCCATAACGTGCAAGATCATAGAAAGCGGCAGGGAGGATCGAATCAATACCGAGGTCTAGAGCGAGTTGAATAACGAGTATAGGATGGGGACATGATTCACGCGGCACGTAACGTCCACGAGAATCAGTGGCGGCTTGCTCACGCCGATCCCAGCCTGCGAGTGTTGAAGGCCAGTCGATGTCAAGGCGGTTGAGACATCGTTCACGGAGGTGCTCTACGAAATACTTGGATGAGAGACGGAGAACACCAGCAAGGGCAGTAAAATCGTTTGCGTGAGGGCTCTTGAAGTATCTATGGATACAGTAGTTAGCCACCAGAACCTCCTAAAGATGGTGGTTACGAACAGGCCATCGTAAAGCGCACTGAGAAAGTAGAAAATATCGGAAGGATCATCGTGAAGCTCGACATAAAGACAACCTTCAAAGAAATCGGCGTCTTGAGGTTGAGGAAGTGATAACAAGGCACCGAAGATATCCGAATGGCGCTGCAACTGCCCGCGATGAACCTTGAAGGCTGCATGGCCGGCGACGATGACGATGTTACCGTCAAGGAACCAGAAGTCGGACCGGACGAGATTGGAAAAGTCCACAGAAGGCCCAGGAGACTTTGGTCTTCCGACTTCCATCCGTTCCCAACGAGCGAGAAACTCAGGGGGAAAGGGCGAGACAAAGAACAGGGCCAAGTGAGATAAAAGGAAAAGAATTGCGGCGGACGTCTTGCCAGCCACCAATCGAACGGAACCATATATGTTTAGTAGTAGAGTAATGTCAGCCTCTGCTTGTGAAATTAATACACTACATTACCACGCCTTTGGATGACTGGTAGGAGCAGATCAGCAATAGCGACAGACAGTAAGTGTTAGAGATACATTTATTGCTCTCAATCAGTTCAGAAGATCCCAGTGAAGAAGAGAAACAAGTCATACGCAATTCTCGTTTTCTTGGAGTCATGTGATAATGAAAGTACGACTAGGCATCGTAGATACTGAGATAATTTCTGAGTGAAGCCAGTGAGAGAGATGGCAGTCGGCCTCCAAATACCCGGAGGAATGATTGAATTCTTCCATGCATGATGATGGAACTAGAGAGGAGTATATTGATTTTACACAACATGTTGGAGCTAGCCTACCTTTTCACATAATGACCGTGTGTACAGATGCTTTTGAAAGATGCAAGGGAGCGTTGAATTGAGTTCAGCAAGTCTCGAATAATGATGATCGTCGTCCGAGAGATAACATCTTCATGAGTTCACATATTCAGCAAGTCTCGAATGATCATGATCGTCGTCCGAGGAATAACATTTTCATGGATAGATTCACTTGATAAACGAGCTCGTGAGCTTGATCAAACGTGAGGGAGACCTGAAGTCGAAGCTGTGAAACTTGCTTGGAAGTTTTGTCGCGAAAAGCAGATCAGCTCCAGAGAAAAGAAAGAAGTCACAGGTCACGTGCGAATTCTCGATGCAGACCGTGTCAATAAAATTAAATGATCACGATTATAAACGCGTCACTTTTGTGCCGAAACTCGCTTCTTGACAGAATGATACTAACCATAGGTGGCAACGTCGATTGACCAGATTCAATATCTGTCGGCAGAGGAGACATGAAGCTGTTCATTCACACTTCCGAATATATGTTACCTCTGAAGATATACTGTTTAAGCGGGCCTAGAGTTCAAGCAAACCAAGCTGGGATCCAACACGAAACGTGGTGGTTTTTCAATGTTAGTAAGTGCCCTGCATAAGCGCTGCAAGGTTACCTAGTGTCGGTGAGCTCCATTTATGTAACTTATCCGAAATACTTCCCATCCCTCTCAATCACTGAATTTATTGAAATTTCTTGCCTCCCTGATGCTACTGCAAAACCGATACCGTTCTAATTAAGCGGCAAGCTTGTACTATGGTTCAGTAAAGATCCACCTCGCACCGGCCTTATGCATCTACTCCCCCCCAAACAAGCCATGCGATAAATATATTTAGACTGTAGGAAGACTCATCATGAATCGTGACTCGTCAGAAGACAAAGGAATCTTTGTGGTGAGTTTGCAGGGTCAAAAGCTTGGGACCGGTGATGAGTGCCACTACAAGACGATGTTTTTAGATAATATCTAGATGACATTAAAAGGAAAGAAAGAGATGAATTATCTGTCTCCCAGATCGTTGAACGGGTGTTCTGCCAGTGTTTTTCGTATCCTCAGGTCTTCAAGCTTGAAGCTTCTAAGCTCTAGCAGCGCAGCACAGGGGTCCATACGACTATCGTGGCCCACACGATCACTAAGTCTTTGGTTCGGTGTATATATCCCATCCAGTCTGAGTACTGAATTGTTATTCGAAACCTATAGCTAGGTCCTATGTAGGCCAATGTTCGGAGAAAATGGGGCACTAGAGAGGAATATTACCAGGTACCCGGCTCGAACGGGTGCGTACCTTGTGCGTACACTTGGTTCATGTCGTACTAGCAGAGTGCAGCGTACATACATATGACCAGGCTAAGATGACTGTACTCCCATCCAACGAAGGTCGTGCTATAGCTAGAGACCGTTAAGATCCAACCTTCAAGTCATACAGATGTGTCAATGGAAAAAAAACAAGCGGTCACAATCAGAGTTGGGAATCACCATCAAGGAAAAAAGGGGAGATCATTTGCGGAACATCCTTATTGATGCAGTACCTTGATCAAAATGCCGTGTCCATGAGCACTTGTCATTCAAGTTCGTACCCTGTTTAGGCCTTAGGTTTCCAAAAGACCATTGTCAAAGCAGTATGGATTATATAAGCACTGAATTTTGTCCAAAAATTGAAGAATCGTTCTAGATCTCCCTGGTTACCACACACATATATAGTTCTGCTTGTATATGACGAACACCGACGGGTTGAACGCAGTAGAAACTGTGAGGTCTATCCTTCAGCAGTTGTAGTTTCCTTCTGACCTTCAAAAACTTCAAAAGGACACACTTTCCAGTTTACTCAGATATGCTAACTGGCGCTTCGACCAACTGTTAAATGCTGATCACTGGATTCTCTCTTCCCTGATCAATGCATGGCCGTGGAAAGCTCAAGTATGCCGATGCCATGTCTTTTAATTTTTTTTCTTATGCTGACATATTGTAACAGTCTCGACTTGGGTTCAGCGCCCTACCTTCAGAAGTTCTAGCCGAAATTCTGAAGCATGTCCACTGGCGTGACTTGCTTATGATGCGGCAGGTGAGTTCGTTGACTGAATCAGAAGTGAACAATGTCTGTAGGTTTGCAAACAGCTAAATGAAGTTTCGCGAACACGGACAGTGTGGATTAGCCAGTATCAAAGCTATTTGGCGGAGAAAGAATTTCGACTTGCAGCTGAAGAGCCCATTGACTTGTATTCGTCAGCGGAGCTAGAGTCCTGGGTTTTGCAGCGAAGAAGTGCCGATCAGGAATGGGAAATAACAAATCCTGTCCAAGAGCGCTCGATCTTTGTGGATTACGAAACATACACATTGACTATGGTCCCAGGTGGACGTTGGCTACTTGCCGCATTGTCTGACGGTGCAGTGTTATGTTATGACCTCGAAGATCCCGACATGCGAAGTACCGTCTTGACGCCACCGCGTGATGATGCCAATGGCGATTTAATATATGACCTGACCGTTGACATTGATCAACACTGAGCTTCTGCATGATCAATTTTCCTTCGGACTACTTCAGTAAGTAATTCTACATTCTAGTTCTATGCGTAACGCGACTGGGGAATCTGGATTGTAGATCTAGCACAACCTGTGACTGGTTCAGACCTTATGATCTGGCGTGTCAACCTCCGCGGACATGGGTCTTCGGCATATCTGGAGGCGAATTTTCTGCATTCCTTTCCAGCAACAGAATTATGTACCACTATATTGTCCGTCAGTCTTAGTGGTGACCTACTTGCCAGGCTTGTATACACCTCTCAGTTTCACTCCTATATTGAAGTCTTTGATTGGAGGGTGTCAACAGCCTTGGTGCATCGCAGGACTGTTATATTTCCTAAACATACAGAGAAACCGGTAAGCAAGACTTTCTTAGTTCTGTACACACAGCTATTGATACCATTGGACTAGTATTCTGTGGTGCTGCTTCCTGGCAGACAATTGGCTTTTGTCCATCCGAAATGTCACCGTGTATGATATAGATAGAATGGCCGACGATCGATCTATCGCACCCGTAATTCCTCAAAGTGCGTCAGAAGTGCGATGGGCATTATTTGACAGTGACGGAGATTTTGTATTCCAGCATCATCAATCAAGTCTGGATACTAGGGCTGTTACTCTTGTGCTGACAACCAAGCACAGGATGATCTACCATTTAACAATCCCTCAAAATCTAGATTCCACGCCACATTTTGTTTATCATGGGAATACAACCCAAGAATATTATTTCTATGCGGTTGGAAGAGAGAAAGCCTTCGGAGAGAAGGACAAATCGATCTTGGTCAAAGTCGGCATGGCTCAAGAGTCAGATCTGGGCATAACAGTGTGCGAACTCAACGTTTCTCGAATCCCCGAAATATCACTCCAGTCTCGATCCTTTCCTCCACATATCCTGAGCGAGGACATTGGACGTATTGTTTCTCAGATGGACAGTTACCTTTCTATTCTTGACACTTGTAGATCTCCTGTCGTGTAGCAGACATTCCTATTCTGCAATGTTCACTTGGGGACACCTGAAGTACTATTGTCTTTCATTAGTGAGTAAATCAAATGTGAATAAGTCAATTCTGAAGGGCCACTGGCTAAACTGTTTGGGAAGCGATAGGACTCAATTCTTGTTCAAAGTAAGCAGTTATGCCCTCTTTGATAAGATATCCTGTCTGTGTGTTCTGCAGGGACCATAGTGAGCAATGTACTTGTTCCCAGAATGGAAGTTTTTACCCAGATCTTGATAAGTATCGTCAGGGCACGAAGAATTGAATGCTTCATGGCCCTAAGGTTCGTCATGTCCAACTTTAAATCAGCGGTCTGAAAACATTCTCCTTTCTCTGCATCTACAACCCCGAAGATCCAAGCTTTCCCACTTGTAAGGGCGAATGCGAGGTTCTGCAAGGAACATTGATCATTAGGAACACTAACACTAAAATGAGATCATTCAGCCACGATCGAATAATCACAGATCGGAATCGAATTTGGCGCGCACTTTACTTTCGCAATGCTGTCGGTATCTGTTTGAACGCTTGCAAGGCACTGCACGATGACTTGTGGTACATGAGCATCAAGGCTTTTACTCTTGCGCTTTGCCTCATAGACATTAACGACATCGTAATCAGTGAAGAAATGCAAGGCCCGCGCAGCGTTATCCCCGTCCAACAGCAGTCTTCGAACCCTTACTGTCGTAGGTAATCAAACTTTCAATGTGTGAAGAGTCTCATTGACTCACTAAAACTGTTTTTTATGTTCTCGCGAACTGGTAAAATGCATACCATCTAGTGATTACACCATACCTGAATATGTATGTAAAGACCCGGCTCCCTTTATGCTTTTGTGTTGCTGAGAATACTATCGTTCACTGCTCATGCTGGGAAGCTACTGCAAGTGAATCTCTCCTTCGATCTACCGTGGTCTGCTATACTTTACTATTGATTCGGAGGCGGAGACAGACATGACTCATTCTCAGTCCATTCTCAAAAACTTCCGGAGCTTCTGGAAGCTTAGATGTCATCAGACAGCGAAAATTCCTTGGTGACCTAACAAAGGCTGAGGTAATCATAGATTCAAATATCTTCGAGCAGCTGGACTTGGCGCGTGGCGTCTTCAAGCTTCAAACAGCGCATAATGCAAAAAAAAATAGAGCAAAATTGACATCCCGAGTGCTTGCTACGGTTTGAATGGCGTTTTTTAGTTTCCCACATGAGCTATGCTTAACAAGGTGCAGTCGCACGCTGGAATCTCGTGTTTTTCTTGTCAGACGGATAGGAGTTTGGGACGTAATGCGCTGGAACCATAAGTCTGTGATGTTCTATGTATACATACCCATGTATACATCAAGAGACCTGTGGCAGCGGGGACCTGAATCGGTGGGATTTTTCGATTCGAACGACAGACGCATGGATAGCTTGGGGCTTATACATCGAGAAACCATGTCCCGTTGAGATGTTTGTGCGTTCATTATTAATATTCCTGATACTCTGATGAGGATAGTTTCATTCAGTCGAAATGTTGATACTTGATCATATGTCGATCTTTTGTATTGTCATTGTGAGTAGTAGGTCTGAGCCGTTGCGCAGCACGGCATGCCCGAAATCTAGCCAGAAAATTACACATTCTGTCTTACTACATGACATATATCTCACAAAAGGTCTGTATATTGAATGCACAAAGTGCCTGCAGGGCTTGAACAATGAGGAGCCATGATTACAGAGATTCAAAGACAGTTGAACGGGCGTCCTTTAATTTATGCAATCAATTATTATGTGTATAGAATACTACCAAAGCCTCTCAGCTGTTAGTTGGTATTATACACAAAGTAAAATGATTATCGGAATAGTATATTATACCAGCAACACTGTATGTACACATGGTACCATTCTTGATGGTGACATTCACTACGGAAGATATAAAATAGATCTCGGAACTACGTTGAGTGAAAGTTTGATAATCTCGTCCCCCTATTTGCCAAAAGCGCAAGGAATGTGTGATTAGATTAGATTAGATTGGGATGTAACGGTCAGACTTTTTTGGCCCGATCGACGATCGGCGAACTTGGAACCAGTGGCGGCGCGCATGTCTTGAATGTTGAATTCCAACGGATAAACATGAGATCTACAAGGTGCGAGTTCAAAGACTGATCAGATTGATGTTTGAAATACATTTGCCACCTTCATTTACCTGATCGTGGCGGCCCTCTACATTTACACGCATCGGTGTAAATTTTGGGATGTAGATGGTACAGCTGTCCGTAGCTACGGCGTGGAATGATGATCTGTGAAAGAAGAACACTGCCTACGCGTCGTCAGAAGCTCAAAGGTCCGGACACCGCAAGCGCGCGTCCATCGGACAAGGTCTGACAAGGTGTGGTCAGACCACGTGGCTCGTTTCAAGATCGTCTTTCCTCGTTGTCACTCTCTAGACTAGGACCGAGGTTTAAAGAGAGCGCCTATGGCTACGAAAACGGCCAGACTATGGAAGGGGCGGCGGGGAGGGGCCGAGTAGACGGATGAGGTTGAAGTGGAGGGAAAGTCAAAAGTTACGGTATGTCGTCGATCAGACGCGCTTACATACAAATACATCCCAGATCCATATAAACTGCAATTCCAGCCTGTGTCCGCCTCTTCCCATCTTTCCCCAGCCCACCATGATCTCCATTTCCCATTCCACACCGCACCTCTTCGCCCTCCTCACCCTTCTCCTCACCGCCGTCCTCGTCCTCCACCGCAAGCTCGCCCAACGCGCCCGCACTCTCCCCCCGGGTCCCCCGCCCAACTCCTGGCTCTTTGGCCACAACCTCCCCCGCGCATTCGCGTACCGCAAGTTCGAGGAGTGGACCAAGACGTATGGACCAATATTCTCGCTGCGTCAGGGCCTCACGACCGTCGTGGTCATTGGCCGGTACGAGGCAGCCGTGGATATCATGGAGAGGGAGGGCGCGGCGCTCGTCGATCGGCCGACCTCGATCGCCGCGGGCGAGACGCTGTCCGGCGGGATGAGGGTCCTGCTGACCCCTGCCGGGGACCGGTTTAAGAAGATGAGAAAGTCCGTTGGCCGTGGCGATCACTTTCTGTTGGCTGACGTTAAATTTACGTACAGGGCACTACACGCGCATCTGTCGCCAACGGTCGTGCAGACGTACGGCCCCGTCCTCATGAGTAACGCGCGCACACATATTCTCGATATTCTCGATGATCCCGACATCCATCAGGAGCACGCAAAGCGGTGGGTCCCTTTTAATCGCCTTATTTTACCCGCCTAATACCTGTTAACCATAGATACTCCGCATCGGTCGTCATGGCCCTCGCGTACGGCAAAAAAGCCGGCGGGCACGACGACCCCGACGTCCTCGCCGTCAACCGCTGCCTCGTCCGTCTCGGTGTCAACCTTCGCCCCGGTCTCTGGAAAGTAGACGTCTTCCCGTTCCTCAAATACGTCCCTGGGTACCTCGATGAGCTCAAGGCAGGTCACCGCGAAGAACTCGCGCTGTTCAAGAAGTATCTCGGAATCGTGAGGGAGCAGATGGTGCGCTCGTCTTTCCCTTCTCACTCTAGTAATGTGGCTGACACCCTTGCCCCGCACAGAACACCCCCACGCCTCTCCCCCCCTCCTTCGCCAAATACCTCCTCGAGCGCCAACCCTCCCTCTCCCTCACCGACAACGAAACCGCCTACCTTGCTGGCGCCCTCTTCGGCGCGGGCAGTGACACCACTGCCTCCGCCATCTCCGTCGCTGTCCTCGCAGCAGCGTGCTACCCCGACGCCGCCCGCAGGGTCCAGGATGAGATTGATATGGTCGTAGGGAGGGAGAGACCCCCTACGCCCGCCGATTGGGAAGCGGGTGCGATGCCGCAGTTGCAGGCGTTTGTGCTGGAGACGTTTAGGTGGAGGCCTGTTACGGCTGGTGGTACGTCGCTTCATTCTTGTATCCATTTCCTTACGTTTTCCATACTTTCTTTTCGTTGTTGCTTGTCTTCCGTCCGTCTTGCATTTTTCCTTCCTTCAAATTTTCTTTTCACTTCGTACTTTGCTTTGCATTAACCACTCCACACAGGGTTCGCACATAAAGCAACAAAACCGATCCCATACAAAAACTACATCATCCCGCGTGGCGCGACTGTCATCGGCAATGTCTGGTCCGTCGGCAGAGATCCTAAATATTTCCCGGACCCCGAGAAGTTTGATCCGCAGAGGTGGATCCGCCACAACGGCGATGAGGAGGAGGACGGGACGTTAAGGGACGATTTGAAGGGGTATACGTTTGGGTTTGGAAGAAGGGTGTGTCCGGGACAGTGGATTGCTACTGCGTGCGTCGTCTCTTTCCTCTCTCTTCTATCCTATTCCTCCCTTCTTCCTTGCTTGCAGCCCCGTTTCTTCTCATCTCCCCACCCCCCGTCCACTTTGTCTTTATGTCTTTATGTCTTTGCCTTTGCGTGAAAATTTGAAATGCCAATGCAGATCATGATGCTGACGCCCCTCTTAACACAGATCCGTAATGTTGAATACAGCCCTCATACAATGGGCCTTCACCGTCCGCGCGGACCCTAAACGCCCAATCGACGAGCTTGCGTTCACAGAGAGCGCGAATGCGCATCCGGAGAAGTTTTCAGTTGTGTTTGAGCCGCGCGTGGAGGGGGGTAGGGAGGGGATTAAGAGGATGTTAAGCGGGTATGGGGGTGAGGGCGAGGGTGTGCGGGAGGGGTGAGTAGGGAGGGTTGGTGATTTAGTGTATATAGGGAGTAGGTGTGTGTATGGGGTTGGGACATACTATTTCTAGTGCTGTACTTGTATTTTTTTTTTCTTTTGGGAATTGGAACTATTTTTTGGGTGGTGTTGTTGAGTGGGTTTTGGAAGTGGTATTTGAGGTGTGTGGGTGAATTTGTCATGGAAAGTGAGCTTTCAGGAGTTTTGTCGGCTAATGTCCTCTCTACTTCGTTCCAAGAAGCTTTGGTATTGCTGAGCTCGTGAGGTTACAACGGCGTAATCCTTTTCTACGGTTACAATTTGCCAGCCGTTGGAGTGATGTGTTGCGCGTGGTGTGGTGTGTGTAGGAGATTCGATGACTTGTCAGTACTAATGGTGTCCAAAGGATTTCTTTCGTGTGGCCAAGATGAGAAGATGGGGTTGTAGTCTGGTCGTGACGAAATATTGTACGTAGATCCACACCCCCTCTAGATATCTGCCGAACATCCAAGTGGTACTGGTGAATCTACTAGCTGCAGTCGGCGGCGGCTCGTCCTCATCGAATGCTTTTTTTTTTTTTGAAAAAAAGGACAAACGCTGGCTTTGTTGACCCTTCGTTGTTGTGGATCGAATTGAAGGGCACCAAGTTTTCGCCATGTTCAGGGCAGTGGCAGAGACTCGGACGTTGACCTTCGTTGTTGTGGATCAGATTGAAGAGCACTAAGTGTTCGCATGTTCACGACAGCGGCAGACTCAGAGGGCTGTTGAATTGTTGACAGTTTTTTCTACATATGTTCATATTGTCTTTCAGTCTGAATATTGGTTTGATCATAAAGTTTTCAATAAAGGACGATGTACATTCATCGGAACGACAAGAATCAGTGATTTAACAAGGTAGCGACGATAGGCTGAATATCCGTTACAACCTCATTGCTGAGAGTTTGACGCTTTCGTCAATAAGACCTGCAATGATCTGGAAAAGAGGAATCTTTTTCCAGTCGCAGTGAGGATCACAAGGGACGTCGATGATCTCACGACTGAGGGAGATGGGCTCAAGCATTTCATGACCCTCCCTGAGAGCAATCACAGTCTTGTATGGAACCCAGCCTGTCAACAAAACCAATTTCTTGTAATTGGAGGTGGGATATAGAACATGTGCCTGAAGAAAAGGGGGAAAAAAGGACTATGATCAATGTAATGATTAAAATCAAGAAAGGATGATGTAATAGACCTTGTATATTCCATCTGGCCCGGAAGACCACTCCTTCTGATTCGCAGCCTGTGCAATCAGAGCAGCAACATCGAGTGCATCCGTGGAAACTTCGTCCTGCGCGACATGCTCCAAATCTGGAACCAGCTGACGACGTTCTTCATATCGCGCGAAACTGTCGATAAGATGAAATATAGGACTATCATCGACAGAACATCCAAGATGGAAGGGAATGCTGAAGCCTCCGCCGTTGACCTCGATCTCGGGAGAGCCATCATTGACAACAGAAACTTGTCTGTCCCTTGCGACGCGTTGCATGGTATACTCGATCAGGTCATATATCTTCGAGAACATGGAAATTTGACCGTCTTCGTGACAATTCATAACCTGGAGCTTTTCCAACCACCATTCTAATGGGCAATGTTCAGGGAAGGCTGGAACACGTCCTCGTGGCGAGTGATAAGGAGCAGGTCCAGGGGTTACAAGGGCTTCAACGTCGGTTGGCGACCACAGAGCTGGGTCGGATTCTTCCAAGGAGCGTTTATAGAGGGGATTATCGATAACTCGATGCATGGCGAGTGGTGCGTATCTTAACACTTTGGAAATTTTCTGTACTCAAAATTCATACTCCGATCACTTTCGGGTTACTGTTTTTTCAAAAAAGAAAAAGCCGAGCTTGTTGACCTTCGTCGCTGTGGATCAAATTGAAGGGCATTAAGCTTTCGTAATGTTCACGACAGCGACAGACTCAGGGAGCTGTTAGACTGTTGATAATTTTTTTCTAATAGTTCAAAGTGCCTTTCAGTATGAATCATGGTTTTATCATGAAGTTTTGAATAAAGGACGATGTAAAATCATCGGAACGGCAAGAATCAGTGATTTGCGAAGATAGCAACAGTAAGTTGAATATCCGTCACACCCTCGTTGCTGAGAGTTTGGTACTTTCGTCAATAAGGCCTGCAATGATCTGGAAAAGAACAATCTCTTTCCAGTCGCAGTGAGGATCACAAGGGACGTCGATGATCTCACGACTCAGTGTGATGGGCTCAAGTGTTTCATGACCCTCCCTGAGAGCAACCGCAGTCTTGTATGGAACCCAGCCTGTCAACAAAACCAATTTCTTGTAATTGGAGGTGGGATATAGAACATGTGCCTGAAGAAAAGAAAAAACAACAACTAGGATCAATGTAATGATCAAAAACAAGAAAGGATGATGTGATAGACCTTGTAGATTCCATCTGACCCAGAAGACCACTCCTTCTGATTCGCAGCCTGTGCAATCAGAGCAGCAACATCGAGTGCATCCGTGGAAACTTCGTCCTGTGCGACATACTTCAAATCTGGAATCAGCTGACGACGCTCTTCATATCGCGCAGGGCTGTCAATCAAGTGGAATATAGGGCTATCATTGACGGTGCAGCCAAAATGGAACGGAATGCTGAAGCTTTCGCCGTTGACCTCGATCTTGGGAGAGCCATCATTGACAACAGAAATTTGTCTGTCAATGCCGACACTTTGTGCGGCATAATCAATCAGGTCATATATCTTCGATAACATAGTTTCTTCGCTGTGTGTGTGACGATCCATCATCTGCAGCCTTTCCATCCATCGCTCTACTGGCCAACGGTCAGGGATGACTGGAAAACGTCCTCGTGGAGAATGATAAGAAGCAGGTCCAGGGGTTACAAGGGCTTCAACGTCGTTTGGCGACCACAGAGCTGGGTCGGACTCTTCCAAAGAGCGTCTACAGAGGGGATTATTGATAACTTGATGCATGGCAACTGTAATTCTCAACACTTGGAAATTTTCTGTACTTGGAAGAACCAACGATTAAAAACTAAGCAAAGTTCACACTCCGACCACTCTCAGTTCCAAAATCCAGAAATCGTCTTTTGTCGGTCACTCAATGGGCACTGCTGGTGCGTTTCTTTGTAAAAACGCTGAGCTTGTTGACGTTCGTTGTTGATGATCATGTATGGATCAAAATTGAAGGGCACTGAGTTTTCACATACTCACAGCAGCGACAGAGACTCCGACGGCCGTTGTTCATAATGTCTTTTGGTCTGGACCTTGGTCCTATCAGAGATTTTGAATAGAAGGGATTATGCACATTCATCAGAATAGCAAGATTCTGATGTCAAATAAGCGATGTAACAACATTGTGATAGTAGGTTGAATATCCGTCACACCCTCTTCGCTGAGAGTTTGGTGCTTTCGTCAATAAGGCCTGCAATGATCTGGAAAAGAACAATCTCATTCCAGTCGCAGTGAGGATCACAGGGGACGTCGATGAGCTCACGACTGAGGGTGATGGGCTCAAGTGTTTCATGACCTTCCCTAAGAGCAACCACAGTCTTGTATGGAACCCAGCCTGTCAATAAAACCAATTTCTTGTAAGTGGAGGTGGGGTATAGAACATGAGCCTGAAGGGAGGGAAAAACAACTAGGATCAATGTAATGATCAAAGACAAGTAAGGATGATGTAATTGACCTTGTAGATTCCATCTGGCCCGGAAGACCACTCCTTCTGATTCGCAGCCTGTGCAATCAGAGCAGCAACATCGAATCCATCTGTGGAAACTTCGTCTTGCGCGACATGCTCCAAATCTGGAACCAGCTGACGACGCTCTTCATATCGCGCAAAACTGTCGATAAGATGAAATATAGGGCTATCATTGACGGTGCATCCAAGATGGAAGGGTATACTGAAGCTTTCGCCATTGACCTCGATCTTGGGAGAGCCATCATTGACAACAGAAACTTGTCTGTCTCTGCCGACGCGTTGCATGGCGTACTCAATCAGGTCAAATATCTTCGAGAACATAGCTCTTTCACTGTGTGTGTGACGATCCATAATCTGGAGTTTTTCTAGACATCGCTCTACTGGCCGACGGTGAGGGAAGTCTGGAACACGTCTTCGTGGGGACTGATAAGAAGAAAGCCCAGGGATTACAAGGGCTTCAACGTCGTTGGGGGACCAGAGAGCTGGGTCGGACTCTTCTAAGGAGCGTTTATAGAGTGGATTATTGACAAGATGCATGGCAGGTGTGGTATTGAAACTTAAAAGCTTGAGTGCCCGTATTTAAAAAAAAAAACAAATGATGACTCAGCAACGTGCACCGTCCGCTTCCGAAATCCAGAATGTGTCAAGTGGTCCTCCAAAACAAGACTTTCTTTTGTAGCCATTCAAAGCACAAAAAAAATCCGCTTCTGGCCATGTAAGCGATGTATCATCGTATATATACATTGGCAATTTCATCATGTGTACCAGTGCGAATAATAATCATTTCTGCTTTTGTTTCTGTTCTGGCGACAGTTTATCCTCTCCTGTGCAGACCTGTACACAAGAAGCATACTGATCTTGGAACTTGTCAATTGTGATTGCTATGTTCGGCACGGTCGCCATTGGAGCTTGGTCAGTCACCACCTATCGCCACACTAACACGTTTACTTTTATCTCGATCAACCCCTTGTGATTGCTTTCCAAGAATAAGAATCGCTTGAAGGAATGTTATTATAAATAAAAGTGGATTTACTTAGTATTGTAGTCCTTGTGTGTTCTTATGGCAAAAGAACATTAAGGTTAATCCCACTTCGTTATTCACAATTGACTTTTTGTGACATTGATTGCCTTACGGGGATGGCCGTGTGGTAACGTCGTGTTGAAGGTTTTGTTCTTTCTGATCTAGCAGCTTGAAAGCTACTCATGACGATGGTAATGTTTGCCATTATGTGGCATGCCATATAGATACACTTCAAAAAGTTGATCCAACGGACAACTCCGCTATCCACACAACTTCCTTGAACAATATGGCCGCGTCAACCGAGGATATTATAGTACCTTTCAGGACGAAGCCTCTTTTACCAGGCCGAAGCCGCATGTCTAATCAACAGCAAGTCTATCCATCAACGGACAAGCATTTTGAACGCTTCCTGACAAATCATAATTCTACTATTCTCCTCGAAAATTATGGCAACAAGTCAGGTAGTCTGTGGGAAGGAAACAATCTCCTTCAATTAGGAGTTGTCATTCTGTCGACGGGGTTTTGGGATTTTCACCCAGATGGTATCGAGAAGGTGGAAGGTCTAACATTGAAAGCTCCTGGGCTCTCTGTACTTCTAAATGCGCTTCATGAAAAAGACCTTCAGCTTCCGGATGCAGAGATTCTGAAGAGACTCAAGAAGGAAGGAGCGAGTGAATCAATGGCTGTCTACTGTGGCCTTGAACAATATGGCCGCGTCAACCGAGGATATTATAGTACCTTTCAGGACGAAGCCTCTTTTACCAGGCCGAAGCCGCATGTCTAATCAACAGCAAGTCTATCCATCAACGGACAAGCATTTTGAACGCTTCCTGACAAATCATAATTCTACTATTCTCCTCGAAAATTATGGCAACAAGTCAGGTAGTCTGTGGGAAGGAAACAATCTCCTTCAATTAGGAGTTGTCATTCTGTCGACGGGGTTTTGGGATTTTCACCCAGATGGTATCGAGAAGGTGGAAGGTCTAACATTGAAAGCTCCTGGGCTCTCTGTACTTCTAAATGCGCTTCATGAAAAAGACCTTCAGCTTCCGGATGCAGAGATTCTGAAGAGACTCAAGAAGGAAGGAGCGAGTGAATCAATGGCTGTCTACTGTGGCCTTGCTAGCCTTCGGAGGAAGCCAGTTCTGACATCCGTACAAACTGAGGATTTTAAACGTTGGGCTGGCAGACTTCGACCCAGGAAGGAGGTTAGATATACGGAGAGTTCTGCGGAAGCTACAAACCCCTCTGATCCCGATTTCGAACCCGAGAAATATGAAGACATAGAAGAACAAGCAGTCCGCATCATTGATGAAGCTGAAGCAAATGATACTGCCATTGCATTTATAAGGATGGTTCTCACCACTGTTCAAGAGGTACTGGATACAACCGATGAAAAGCAATTCCCTGCAGTCCGACGCTCTCCAGGAAAATACAAGAATACACCAACAACCCTGGGGACTTATTCTTGTTGGACAGATGGCAGTATTGTTGTCCAGGCATTCTCGAACTCCATAATTCAGTCTCCCGAAGTGGTTGCTATTGCCGAAATTGAAGTCAAGCGCCACGACCGCGTACAGATCCTACCACAGCATATATCTCAGCTCAATGCCCAGGTTTACCGAGTTGTGCTTTCATATAGGAAAACAGACACTGCCAAGAGTTATGCGGATATTCCTAAGAAGGACAGGACCATATATCTAATCTGCGTGAATGGGACGCAGTTTAGAGTATGCTGGGTGACCTACAAGGCCGAATGGCTTCATTCCCTATTTGGCCCGTTCTCACAGCTTGGAGTTGTCAATCCAAAAGAGACGGAGACAAGACTTGGTATTCAAGAGTTTCATCTCAGCAAAGCATATGCCCTCAACACAGCGGAAGATAGAGAAGAGGCAGCAGATATTCTTCTTTACATTGCATTTTTCATTGTCAGAATTGGTTACAATTATGATGAAATTGCAAATTACACCGGCGCTCAATGATTGTATGTACGTGGAGGTGGTGTCAGGACTCAACTCGTCATATGACCACTCAGATATGTTTCCATTTATTCGCCATACTTGGTCTTATTTATCATCCTCCATCTCTCATTATCCTTATTTCTTTATCATGGATTTGTAATGTTTATCATATTGTTACGCCGTGCCGTCTCTTACCAAAGAGAAACGACGGAATAAGTAGAAAAAGTCCCCCCTCAATATACCAATAAAAATAATAATTTTGTTGAAAACTGTAAGCAAAATCAAGCCGAAAACAGTAGGCAGAAGGGGGACTTACAAGATACACCAATGATTCCAGAAAAGACACTAAAAACAATGCCTGAGCAGCACAACGAGCGAAGGAGTGAGGATTCGTCCACGTCAGTGATCGAGACAGTGATCGCACTGGACTCGCCTAACAGGTGGCAGTGCTAGCTCGGGTCGGTTACTTCCTGACCGACGCCGAGAAAGCGCTCTCCCGCCCTCCCCAGCCCAGGCAACCACCTCCTCCCCCTCGAGTCACGTACAGAATTCGACCATCGATTGGACCGAGAGAGGACGCGGAGGTTAGAGAAGGATTTTGGGAGAGAAGGAACAGAAAATGGGCGAGGGGGACAGGACCAAACCTTTGCCCACCACGCGGATCGTCGGCGTCGGGCAACGATGACAACAGGAGCACGCACGGGACATTGTGGTCCGTGCGCAACAAGAGCGGTATAAAAGGGAAGGGGGGATTTTGAGACCGTCAAGCAACATTCGGCGTGCGGCTCGGAATACCTAGGGAGCGGATTAGCTAGGCTTACAACGCGGACTAGACTTCATTTTAGAGTTTTATTTGATAATTGAACCTTGATCATTTGCTTGAACATTTGTTTGAATTTCTATTTTAAAATCAACGAGCTACGCCCCGTGCCTTCGGCATGGGCCTGTAGCTCTTGCTTCATCCCAGACCTCACTTCATTTGGTTAGGTCCTTGATATTCTACTCAGTGCTTCGTTCCAGACCCAACCTCACTTTGTTTGGTTAGGTCCTTGATATTCTACTCAGTGCTTCATCCCAGACCCAACCTCACTTTGTTTGGTTAGGTCCTCAATATTCTACTCAGTGCTTCATCCCAGACCCAACCTCACTTTGTTTGGTTAGGTCCTCAATATTCTACTCAGTGCTTCATCCCAGACCCAACCTCACTTTGTTTGGTTAAGTCTTTGTATTTCATCAACTCCTATTTCATCAGCTCATGTTGTACTAAAAGCCAGACCTATTCTAACTTTGTCTACTTGAGTCTTTGATTTTCTTTTGTAAGATTCCCACTTTTAAATAATCAAGATTGTTAGAGAAATGGAGCTTTTCCACTTATTCTCTCTTACCATTCCAACCTAGGTCTTTCTTTGCTTATAGTCCTTTCATTGTTTATATCAGCTGACATAAGTCTTTACTATTATTTCAACTATATTGGCTTCAGTTAAATAAAGCTTTTAACTTCATTCTTTCAGGAAGTGACATAAGAAGTGGTGATCATGTCTTAATGATTCCCTTTGTTACATCTATAATATTCTAAACTCAATGATCAAATTCAGATCAAACATCACTTCATTTGGTTAGGTCTTCAATATTCTAACTCTTCCAAATGATTTCTCATTGAATAGACAATTCTATGCTCTATATACTTGCAAAGTTTTCTATCTCCTCCACCTTCTGTCCACTTTTTTCCTCATTGACTCTATCTATTGTACACATACTTTCTGTAATTATTCCTTCTGCCTTCTCAAGCTGGTTCCATTCCAGAAAATTCATCTATCCTACTCAAGCTCTATGTCTTTGTTCTAAATACACCTCTGGGAAAAGTGAAGCAATGGGTTATGATGAATTGTGTTTTTCTACTTCTCAGACTCTATTTGAGCTCTATTGTTAAGGGAAGATCATACAGGTGGCCATATCAATCCATGCTAGTCTGGGAGCCCCCTCTAGCTTGTATTGAACCTTTTTTGCCCCTAGAGCTGTTTCTTCCCCATGAATTTGCTTTTGGTCTCTATTGGCCTCCATGACCCAGACAGTCTGTCCAGTTGCTCCTCCTGCAGACCCTGGCCCTCAGGACAATGCCTGGAGCCACCTGCCTGTTCTAGAAACCCAGGTACAGGCCACACAAGCCTCTCCCACCCTACACACTACCAAATTTGCTGGGCTATATCAAACCACCAACACCATCTCCTGTCAGGGGACTTCCATTTCTGATCTCCAGACATCTGCAGCAATCTTTGTGGCTTGTTCCAGACCCCTGGAGATCTCCAGGGACCCTCAGAACCTCCTGTGGGGTCTTGCCAAGTACCTTACTAGGGTTAAGGGTAGCTCTGGCTTTCTATACAGTTGTTCTCATGCCTCTGCTGCCTGCTGATGTGCTGCACCAAGCAGCAGGGATCCTTAGACTTGTTCTCTTTGAATTCACCTCTGCTAGGTAATTAGTTACTATTTGTATCATTGGCTACCCTGCTAAAATACTTTGGATTCCCCTCTGCTAGCTGCATGATTGAGCTGCTGCTCCCAGAGGTCACCCTTACATCTCTCAATGTCTTCAGGCACTTCTAGAGTGCCTTTCCCCACCTTACCCAGTGCTCATATACAGGAAAGCACATGCTTGACAAGTACATTGACTCCTTCTAGGCATTGGTTGAACAAATGAGATATCCAGATGCTTCCAACTCTGCCTTACCTTTCAAGATGGTCTGCATTCCACCCTCATTGACTGTATTGACAATCTAGTAGAAGGCAGGCCTGACAATGAATGTATTGATCCTGGTTCAAGGGGGCTTGAGAATAGTGGCAACTGATGGAGCTGAAGCATGAGCTGTGTTGCCCTCAGTCTTTCTCAATGATATCTGGTGTTGTTGCAGTTGCCTTGCCCACTCCCCTTAGTGCCCTTGCATGCAGCCCCTTCCTCCCAACTGTTGCCAGCCAGCATACCCCTGGATGTTGACACTCCATGCCAATGTTCTATAATGCCCCTCCTCTGCCATTGTTGTGGAAAGCCTAGGCACTTGGCACATTACTGTTTATAAGGTCTGGAGGTTTGTTACCTGTTGCTGTCTGAGCAAGAAGAGCTTCTCATGCAGTTGCTTGCAGCTAAGAATGCTTCTGGTTAACCTATACCAGATGGAGTGTCAATGGGTCCATTCCTGGTGGGAGCAGTGGGTTCTGCTGCCCCCATCCCTGAGGTAGAAAAGGATTTTTAATCAAGCAATGGATGAGTTGTACACATCCACCACTTGATGCTAACCAGTTTGCATGTCTGTCTGTAGAATTTGCTAATACATCTCCTGTTGTTGATGCTTGTTCCATGGAACTTAAGACCATGAGCACTCTCTTCAACATATAAGCTACCTCACCTACCACAGACTTGGCTGGGCTGTAACCTTTTCCTCCCATGCTGTATTAGCATGTCTCAGCCTGGGAACACCATCTGCTTCATTGGTACATTGTTGCCTTTATGCCACTCCCAACTCTCTGCCTCTTGATGTGTGTAAGGGCAATCTCTGGAGACTGTGGCTCAATTACACAACTGGCAAAAGGAGATCCAGAGTCTATTCAGTACTGTACAGTGTCTACTGATATAACCACTCACCTGGCAAAGGGAGATCTGAAGAGAACATCTCTGGGGATTTCCTAGGCCAGGTGTGACACTTCAAAGGTTTCAGAAGCATGACCAACTGTACAGTGTGACAGAAAAAAGACAAAAGTGATGTGTCAGCAATTGGTCAGCAATTACATAAACTAGTGGCAGTGCCAAAGTGGCCACACTTGTCTGAACAAGCTATGGTCTGTGCCTTCAGCACTAGCCTGTAGCTCTTGAGAACCAGTGCAGCATGAGGGCTGAAACTAGGAGCAATAGATAGGGAAAAGGAAGAAGAATGAGGAAAAACTATAACAGGGGAAATTTGATAAAAACTGGAGGAGGAGAAAGGAAAACAAGTGGGATGTCCCCTGACATCACCTCTCCTCTAGCATATGGTGCATCTTGACATACTATGTAGAAGAAGTCCACAAATTGCCTAGTCAGCTGCTGAAATGGGATAGATGCCTTGAATGGCTTTTGGGGCATTGGGATGCCTATGGTAGTAGTGCCAGACCAGGGCTGGTGCATGTACATTGGCCCTGTGGTTTCCAAGAAATGTCCTACATGCCATAATCCTTTCATTTCACCTTGAACTGCAACTTCCCTCAGAATATCCTGCTATTCAAAATTTCCTCCACTTCATACTCCTCCTCATTTTGACCAGTACTGGTGGTGGGGGGGTGGCTTAGGGTGGTGGCTAGGGATTGGATCCTTTGGGGCTGGAAATAGCTTGGTAACATTGAAGACTGGGTGCAATTGGAGTAGGCCTGCCAGGAGCTTAAGTTGGTGTGCTAAAGGCCCTACTTTCTTCTCCACCATGAAGGGGCCAAGGTGATGATGTGACAACTTCTGGGATGGCCTTGTCCTAATGTAGGAGCTATCCAAGTACAAATGGTCTCCCAGCTTGTAAACTGGGGCTGGTGTCTGATGGCAATCATAGTACCATGCCATGCCCTCTTTACTAATGCAGCTTTTGCCTCCTTCTGTACACTCTTCATCCAGTTCACAAACTTGTTGATGGAGTCATTCTCAGAGGGGCATGGCCAAGGTTCAAATCCCATGTGGGGGTGCCTGCTAGTGTTCAGAAAGAATGGAGTCATCTGCATAGAAGAGTGAACATGATTGTTGTACTGGAACACAGTGTCTGACAGAAGCTCATCCCAGTCATCCTGCCTCTCATTATAAAACAGGCAGAGATACTGTTCCAGCTCCTGGTTAACACATTCTGTCTGTCAATCTGACTGAGAGTGATAGGCCTGATAGTATGGAGCTTCACTCCCAGCAAGCAGTACAGTTTCCAAGTGAACTGTGCTTCAAACTGGGGGCCTTGGTCAGAGATGTACCCATCTGACAGACTATGGACCTTCCAGACATTCTTCCAATACAGGCTAACCATTCTCAAAGCAGAGCATGTGTGTGGGTAGGAATAAAGTGGGCTGTTTGCCATAGAGATATACCACTACTATCACTGCATCATACCCATGAGCATCTGGGAGTTCTACAATGAAATCCACTGACACAACAATTCAGCAAGCAGCTGGAATAGGGAGGCTGTGAAGCTACCTCATGGGTGCCTGGCAACAATGCTTGGTGCAGAGGCAGAGATCACAGGTGCTAGTGTAGGTGTCTATGTATTGGGAGATCTGAGGCCACCAGTAATTCCAGGATACCAACTCCAATGTCTTCCACCTTCTAGGATGTCCAGCTACCCAAGAGTTGTGGTGTTGCTCTACAATGCATTGGTGAAGTTTTAGAATGTTAGGCACATAGATGTGTTCTCAGAAGGTCAGAAGCTCATCTTGAAGACCCCACTCATCTGCATGCACAGATTTAACTCTGCTTGCTTGTCAAGCTTGTAGGGCCTGTGCAGCCTGGGCAACAGCATCCTCTTGCACACCCTCCAGGTTTCCTCTTTGAATATCTCTGAGAATGTTTGCCTTGTCCCCTTGGACCACAATCCCTTCTACCTTCTAGAGCATGACCAGCAAAGAGCTCAGGCTTGAAGAGGACAATGTTGTTATTATCCCATGCTCCTGTGCCATGGTCAGCCTGCCTGAACAATGCATCTGGTGTGCCCATGCTCTGTCCAGGGTTTGTGATGCAGCAAGAAGTCAAAGTTAGCCAGATTCAATTCAGCTTGTTAGCCATGTGGAAGTACTCATTGTTCTTGTAGTCTGTCCAGACTTCAAACTTATGCTGTGCACCCTCAAAGAAATGCTGCTATTCTTCAAAGGATGGAATAATGGCAAGCATCTCCTTGTCATGGATCTTATAGTTCTGTTCTACTGCTGCATTAAGGCTTTTGGAGTAAAAGGCTACTGGATGCCACTTGCTATTCTCTTTTGACTGCTGGGAAAGAACTGCCCCCTGTAGCAAAGTCCAAGCTATCTGCTTCAACACAGAAGGGAGAGTCATCATCTGGAAACAGGAGGATAGTTTTTGAGGTAAGAGCTTGTTTGAGGGTGTCAAAGGCAGCTTGCTGTGGTTGCTCCTACTGCCATGCTACATTCTTGCCTGTAAGGTCAAAGAGGGGGTTTGCATGATGGAACAAACCCAGCAAACCAAAGAAAGGCCTGTACTTCCTTCTTGTTCCTTGGCTCAGGCCACTCTGCTACACCTGCCACTTTAATGGGGTCCATCTTGGCCATTCCATGTGAGATGATCAAACCTAGGTACTCCACCTTAGTCTGTTCAAACTCACGTTTCTCAGGCTTTAAATAGAGCTGGTGTTGGTGGAGGTGTCCCAAGACAATGCATGTGACCTGGCAATGCTCCTCCAAGGTCTCAGTCTAGATGAGGATATCATCAAGGTACATGCAAACAATACCTTCAGCAATCATATTACAGACAATGTCATTCATCATAGTCTGGAAAATGGCTGGGCTGTTTGTGAGGCCAAAGAACATCCATCACCAGAGGTTCAAAGAGTCCACAATCAGTTTGGAACACTGCCTTCTACTCATCTCCCTATTTGATGTGCACATTGTTGTAGCCCCAACAGATGTCCGATTTGATGAAGTAGTATGCACCTTGAAGGTTGTTGACAAGTTCTGAGATGAGTGGCAAAGGATAGCAATTCTTCACTGTCATTGCATTGACTCAATAATCCTGAACCAGACAAGGAGACCCATCCTTCTTCTTAATAAAAAGGACTGGGGAGGCCATTGGGGACTTAGAGGGTCTTATCTATCCACAGCTAAGATTCTCCTGTAGGAATGTGTTCAGCTCATCCTGCTCACAGGAGTGCAAGCAGATAGACTTTGCAGCTAGAGGGTTCTGCATCTGGTATCAGCTTAATTGCATGATCCCACTGCTTATGTTCTGGGAGTGAATCAAAGAATGCCTTGGAAAATACGTCCTCAAAATTATGGAGGTGATTAGGAACTGTGCTACAAGAAGGCTTGGGCTGGGAGTTTGCCACAAATGCCTCAGCCAGACATTGAGAAGCAGTCTGACTAGCCCAAATCTCTGCCACTGTAGGAGGGAGGCAGAGGATTGTAGCATAGATCCCATCACCTACCTCAATGGTTTTGTCTGGAGACTCTGGGTCTGGAGCACTCATGGATTCTCCTTTGCATTCATCTTCCTCCTGAGGTTTACACCCAACACCTCAGACATTCTTGTAGAGGGCTTCTCTATGAGTGAATGCCAAATGGAGGGATTCAGAAGGTCAAGATCAGCAGAAGGGAGATGCCTGGCATGACAGTGATAAGACCCAATTGTCACTGAGCACCATTTTCAGCATTCCTGATTGGACAGCAGCTGATTATATTGTACATGACTATGCACAAGTCATGACACTTATCATGTGGGGTCTAGCCCCAAAATCTGAAATAATGTAACCTTTGCATGGGATTTTAGTGACCACAAGACTTATGGATCACAAGCTGCATCACATGGAGTCTGGACTTTGGATCTAGAACAATAAGGCTGAGACCTTTCTTAGTGATGATCACTAGCAACATTACCTGGAGACAATTATACCTCCTTTACAAATGGATATATTAAAGGACATGTGATTTCTTACTTATCATTTTTCTTCTTTGGCTTTTAAACATACTTGAACAGCACTACACTTTAGGTATTGACATCAGAAATGCTCTTTTCTTGTGATTGACAATTTTTACACATTTATTTGGCATTGCATATGTATACTTGGTTACAGTACTGACATCCAGTATGTATCATAAACATTTTGGCAGATGCCATTGCTGGCAGCTACTAATATTTCCTTTCTGAATACTATACATATGAACAGTATGAATATTGCCTGTATATAAAGACAAAACAACAAACAGAGTACCAATCCCCTCATTAGCTCTCAGCTTACCAGCTTCAGATTTCTTATTGTTCTCTCTGTTGTTATTGCCAATGACTTAGCAACAAGTCTTGATAACCTTGATCTTGACCTAGTGTGGGTGCCAATTGCAGGTACCCTTAGCTTTATTATAACTTAGTGACATTAGCAACTATGGCTAGCAATTAATTTGCATTCATCCCCCAGTTCACCTTAACTTCACTCATTCTTTGTTCCCCACTCCATTTCTATTGCTTAGTTCTCCTTTTCCTAGTGACTCTTTTGCCTTTGTTCTTCTCTTTTCCTACTATCCACCAACCCTTTGTCACCATCTAGCAAATTAGGCTAGCAATAGCAACACTTCTCACTTGACTCTTTGTTCTCTTTACATCCATTAGCTCTTGCTTTCTGGGATGGTTACTGACTTGCCCCCTATTAACTTCCTATTGCCAGCTACCTTATCTAGTTGCTAGTGTTTAGGTCTTGCTTTTGGTTTCCTGCACAGCAGCTAGGCAGCATAGGAGCACATCAACAGGCATCCATAGCAGCATGCTCACAAACCTTTGCTCTATGCTCCTTACAGGCTTCTTCAGCACAAGTCATGCAATGATGAGGGCAAGGCTCATCTTCACCTCACCCTTAGTCCAGTCAATCTCAGGGTTGTGTTCACATAACCAGGTAAATCCCAAGATCATGTCTTATTTTTCCAGACTAGTGACAGCAAAAGCAACTTGCTCAGAGTGGTCTTTGTAATGGAGGACCAGGTCCACCACAGAGCAAATGGAGTCAGCTTCATTGAGCATGCTATCAACATTGTATACAGAGATAGAATGAGACAGCAAGATAATGTTGTTGCACATAGTCTAGGATGAGACAGGGGAGAGTGGTGAGATGATGTTGCACATAGTCTATGTTGAGGAAGAAGCCCATTGCCCCACTGTCAAGCAGGGCAACCACACTTCAGGTCTGCTGGGTGTCTGTTGTCTTAATTTTTATCTGTAGCTTCAGAGAATTGGTGTAAGGGGTGGAAGCAACAATGTAGTGATGAGATAGACATTGTTCCCATGCAGGAATCTGGAGGCATGGATTAGGAGGTGTGTTTCCAGCAGAGACTTTAGCTGGGAAGGGGGTTTGGACACCTGAGGGGCTTATTATTTTGGGCATAGTATAAAGGACAGCAACAAATATATTTGATCATATGGACAGGAGAGCAAAATGATTAGTACTAAGCAATGGGGACATACAGTTCATTCATTGCATTTCTAAAAATCCTTTTCTAACTCTATGGGAACCTCCTCTGATACATTGGCCACCTCATCAGAGGGGGAAGCTATAGGCATGTCAGCAGAGGGGTTCCTATTGTGTCCTGACTGCAAAAAGTTGGATGAGCAGCTCTTCTTGCTCTGATGCAGACAGGTACTGGACTTCTAGGAGTCCATTATGGAAGATTAGACAGAGTTGCAAACCATCTGGATATTCAGCCTATTCACCTAAAGCATAGAATGAGTCAATGTACTCATCAAGTGACCACTTCTCTTGACCATACTAGGTTTGGTCTTGAAAGGAAAGAGCTGCAGTCTTGGCAGGGTTAAGAGGAAATAACTCAGCTTGGAACTCTTTCTTGAACTCTATATAGCTAGAGAAACTCTCAACTCCTCTTGAGCATCAAAAAATGCATAGTGCATAGGTTGAGGCTAGGCCCACCTTCATGTAGGAGAGAACCCAGGCAATTTCCAAGATACCAGAGGCCAAGGCTTCACCACTCAACTGGATATAGGTGATGCAAGACCAGAGGAAACATTGTCCAACTCTACAGTCCCCATTAAATATGTCAGAGAGTGCAGGGCAAGGAAGTTTGGAGTGGGATGCTGAGAACTCCAAGCTAGATGCAGAGGGAAACCTTCCTGCAGCTGCTGGGGGTTCAGGGGGATAAGGGGACAACAAACTACTCCAGACATTGTCCTGGAGGCTTGATTTATTAGGGGAAGGTGCTGGAGAGTTTGGTTGAGTTGTAGAAAGAGCACAGGGGGCACTAAGATACTGGTGGAGGAGAGACCTTTTGAAGAACTAAGTAGAAACTCAGGCAATAAAAAAGAGGGCTCCCAGACCAAATCTAGAGACTTGTTCTGCTGTAAGGGAAACCTCTGGAGGTTGTGGCTCAATCACACAACTGGCAAAGAGAGATCCAAAGTCTAATTGGTATTGTACAGTGTATACTGATATAACTACTCACCTAGCAAAGGGAGATCCAAAGAGAACATCTCTGGGGATTCCCTAGGCCAGGTGTGACACTTCAAAGGCTTCAGAAGCATGAGAAACAACTGTACAGTATGACAGAGAAAAAAAACAAAAGTGATGTGTCAGCAATTGATCAGCAATTACATAAGCTAGTGGCAGCACCAAAGGGGCCATACTTGTCTGAATTATTAACAAAGAATCAGTGCAGCATGATGGCTAAAACTGGGACCAATGGATAGGGAAAAGGAAGGACAATGAGGAAAAACTACAACAAGGAAAATCTAATAAGAACTGGAGGAGGAGAAGGAGAAACAAGTGGGACATCCCCTGATAACAGACACTCCTTCTCTGTTGACCTTTCCCCACTCTTTGGTGCCCTGGCCTTCTGCTCCTGGCCCAGCTGCCCTCACCCAACACAGCTCTCAACCCAGTTTTGTGGCAATTCAGGCCATATACCACTCCAGCAAGACAGAACATTTTCTGTGCCTTGTATGGCACAGAAGGCAGATGGACAAATCCCAACAAGACTCCAAGACTAGCCAGTCAAACTTACACAACTCCCTCTGCCAGGTATAGAGGGTGCACTAGGAATAGTTGTTCAATAAAAATGTGAGCAAGGCATACCAACAGCTTGCTGGAGCTTCTGTTTGGCACTACTCTAGGGTTGGAGGATCCCATGCCTGCCAAAGTGCCTCTGCAAACACATCTGGCATCACCTCTGTCTGTGGAACTCTCTGTGCCTCTAGAACAACCTGTACAACTCTTAGCCCCAGATCTAGCCTCAAGGAGCAAGCCAGAGGTGCTGGAGCTGAACAGCTGGAGGGCCCTAGCCCCTTCACATGTAAAGAGCCCCTGGAGGAGCCCACCACTGCTGCAGATAACTCTGACAAACTCCATCAATACAGAACTAAAGGTGGAGTTATAGTACTCACAAAGATGTTACATCACATCTACCCTTCTCCAGTCCTAGCACTGTTTAAACCCCTGCTAGCACTTCTTGTACTAGTTGTAGAGTAATATCTGCTATGGCAGTCTTGATATTACTTACAATTGTGTTCCATTATGTCTTGTTTCCTAGTTTTGTCTCTATTTATGTCTTGTTCTCAATTCTCTTTGATTCTTGTCTCTATCTCATTTCAATCCCATCTTGTCTTATCTCCCTCAGTTCCTTTCATGTTGCCTGATTTCATTTTAACTCTAAATCTATTCCAACCTCCATATATATATCTGTTCATATCCTCACAAGTTGTACATTCTTATCTAACTTCAGACCTTGTCCTATGCTCAGCCCTAGAACCCATCAACACTATCTAATTGCCCATTGAACTCTGGGCCCACTTCCACTGCTTATGTGATCCTCCATTGCTCCACACTTCTAATATCTGTCCCTAAACTTGTGCCTAACAAACTCCTAAGCCCAATCCTTATTTACACTTTGTTTTAGACTTTCCCAGACCTCTCTGGACTTGCTTATACTGCTCCTCCAGTCTATCTTTGCAAGTATCTGAAGTCCAGACTCCTCTGGAACACAAGGTTATAAGTGCAGGATATGACATCTGCCTAGTAAGAATTCACCCAGTTAAGCTGAGCCCTATGGTCAGCAGAACTTGACATCCTCTGGGGATTGCAGATCTGATGGTGGGGCTTGTTGGGTCTGATTAAGTGGGCTGTGGTGACACACTGTTGTGGGTCTGTGACATGTTCCAGGCTTCAGAGGGAGAGGTTGGAGTATCTAAGAGCTTGGTGGGGGTCAGAAGAGTAAGAGGGCATGTTAGGAGGCTATTGGAGCTTGCTAGGGCAGGTGCCTGGAATGGAAAAAAGTTGGGGTGGGCATTAGCAGCTACTCTGAAGGAGTTGGAGTTGCTTGAAAGGAGATCTGGCTCAAGGCACAAGGTACAGATCAGGGATCAGCAGCAACATGGAAATCAAAGCCAGAGTAACATGCATTAGTCAGCAATGAGTGGTGGTGGCATGGGGAACAAAGTCAAAGCAGGATCATTATTCATCAAGAAGATCCTCCTGAGAAATTAAAAAGGGTCAAGATGTAGCCTGGTGTTCTCCAATTCCTCTTCCATGTCATCCTCATTATCATTGTCATCACAGATACCTCCTTCTTCTAACAATAACTGCATCAATGTGTGGGCAGAATATAAAAAGTGTTGGCTGGAGTTTAAGCATTGTAGGGATCAGAGGAAGATGGACTTGATGTACTGCTGATGTAAGTACTGGAATCCTGTCTGTAGTGCCATCCTGATTGAGTTATCAGAATTATCTGCAACTGTAGTGGGTCTATCTGGAGTCTCTTTCTAAGCCTAAACACCTAGGCAGTCTGTTCATTCTGTCATAGAGTCATCAGGTCAACCCTCCAGGTCAAGTTTGGGGGCAGAGAGGGTGTAGCTCATCCCAGAGGCTCAGAAGGTGTTCCAGGCAGAGGTGACACCTAAAGAATTTGCAGAGGCAGTTCAGTGAGCACAAGGCTCCCCAACTTTGGAGTGGTGTTGGGCAGAGGCTCTGATAAATTGCTGGAGGAGCACAGTCTTGATCTACAACCACCATCATTCCTTTCGGGGTCCTAGCAGTTTTGTAGAAAATAGATAGCATATATTCAAGCACACCAGCTGCAAAACTTCCTACTAGCCTTTAAGCCCTCTACAGTATACAAACCTCACTCTCTGTATTCCTCTAGCCTGGCTCACTCATGCCAACCAAGCCACTACAATCAAAAACCCCCACCTGACAGTGCCAGTTGAGTGGGGACCCTGATACCACCTCAACCTCTCCTGTCACTCCAAATTTGGTGCTTTGCAACCCAGACATGGCAGACCAGTCAAGTTGGCTTAAGAAGCTTGTCAATGGCTGGAGGCTAAGGGCTGGATTCTTGCTGGGGAGCCATATGACCACATAAAGCTTGCTTGTGTGCTTATGACTGCAGTCATCACCTCAAAGGGACCAAAACTCAAGATAGATGCTAAGAACATGGGACAACTCTAGCTCTCAAGAGTGTTTTGACCCAGCTCAAAACTGTCTCTTCCTCTCTCAAAAATATTGTCACAAAACTCTCTTCTGCCCTCTTGCTCTCCACATTCCTCCCCACAGCACCACAACCCTCATGGGCTGACATTGCTAGTACCAAAATGTCACCAGTCCTTGCCACATTCAACTCAGCTCTACTGGACCAGCACACTCACCTGCAACAATATCTAATTTACAACACAAAGACTATCCTCATCACCATTGATTCCTCTAGCTTCAATGCTCCACCTGATCACATGCCAGTAGCTAACTTTGAACTTTGAAGGAACCCTCAGGTACTGGATGCTACCAGGTGGCTCTGACAGGTATTTAAAAACATGGTCATAAGGCCCCAGCACCCTCCCAGACCAGCACTCTCTCAGTCTCTTCATAATAAGAGGATCAACAGTAGCTTCAACTTGCCTATGCATCTTGCAATAGAACATGTGCAAGTCAGGCATTGCTCAGGAAGCTCTGCTTAGTTTTGCCCAACCTAAAGACTGGAATGTTATTGTGCTGCAAGAGCCCTACCTTGATACACTTGGCATCACAAAGGCCCCCCTCCCACTGGGTTGTTCATTATCCATGCCCACACTAATGTGATGGCAGCTCCCATACATGCTCATTACTCCTTGTCAATGCTAATATCTCAACAGACAACTACACATTCCTGGATGATGGGTCACCTAATGTCACAGCAATCTGATTCAAAGAAGCCAATGGCTTCACTTCCATCTTTAATATTTACAACAATTGCACTAAACAACAATTGCACTAACAATCATAGTCTTACCTCTCTTTCCTCATTCCTTTCCCACTCATTTCACCAGGCATGCTCCTTCCAAGGAGATCACATGTTATGGATTGACAACTTTAACCACCACCACTCAATGTGGGAAATAGTAGAAAATCGCCACCTCAACTCCTCTGAGAACAATATCCAGCCACTTCTTTGCCTTTTTGGCCACTATCACATGGATCTAGTGCTTCCCCCAGGTCTCCCCACTTTTTGCACCCCTCAGAACATCTGAACCCAGCCTGACAATGTGTGGTGCAGGCATAACAATGCCAATCCAATCATTTCTTGCATGGTCACTCTGTCCCTTTGCCCTCCTAACACTGACCATATGCCCATAGTCACAGTTATAGAATTTCCAATTCCCCATGCAACCCCTCCCCCCTCTTATAACTTTTGTGAAGTTGACTGGAGAAGCTCAATGCCTGCTCACCAGCTAGGCTTACTGCTACAAAAAAGGACTTCAACTCCAAAGTCTTGACACTGATGGCATCAATACAAGAGGTCATTGGCAATGACAGCATTGTTCCACTCAGATGGCCATGCCTGTTAACCAAATGCTGGTGGTCAAAAGAGCTGACAGCTCTGAAGCAGGAGAGGAATAGAGCACCTAACCTCACATACAAATACCATGATATTGCTAACCACCCAGCCAAAGTTGAAGCTGACCACCTCTCCAAGCTAATGGCTGACAACATTAAGATGGTGGAAGAGGAGCACTGGGTGGAGTGGCTAGAGAATATTGACACTTGACAGATTTATATGGACAACAACTACATTGTTCAGGAGTCCTCTGACACCTCATGTACCAGAGTCCCCAAACTCAAGATCAATCAAGATGGAATCAAAGGATGGGCAATGTCAGATTCTGCTGACCATGGGGGCTCAGCTACACTGGGGCAAATTCTTACTAGGCAGATGTGATGTCCTACACTGATAACCTGGTATTTGGAGAAGGTTTAGACTTTAGAGACTTGTGAGGATAAGCAAGGGGGAGTGATTTGAACAAGTCTGGAGTAGTCTGGAGAAGTCTAAGATGAGTTATGGAAAAGGGGTTGGACTTGATGGGGCATCAGGTACAAGTTTCAAAGCAAGTATTGGAAGTGTGGGTTAAGTGGAGGCTATGCAAGTGATGGGAGTGGAGCTGGAGCTTGATGGAGGATCAACAGATGTTGATAGGTTTTGGGGTCAATCAAATAGCAAGGTCCAGAGTTGGTTTAAAGAATGTTTGAAGTTTGTAACTGTAAGTGCAGAGTTTGTAAAGGCATTGAGGTTGAGAGGACTTGAACAAAATAAAGGAAATGGAGTCAAACAAGATGAGATGGAGTCAAGACAAGGTTGAGATGAGAACAAAAATAGAATCAAGTGGGGATACAAAATGATAACAAGAACAATAATGGAACTGGAGACAAGACAAGACTGGGAGACTGAGATAAGACCAGGAGACTGAGATAAAGGGAAACATAACATGGAACACAAAACATAGGAAAGAAACAATCAGAAACACATCAGGTAAGGCAATATTGAGACTAGAGTACAAGTTGCTACTCTACAACTTATATACTGACTACTGGAGAGCTCTGGGGGACAGCAGGTCTGGTGGCAGGGCTCAATGGAGCCATGCAGAGTCAACAGGTGTTAGTTGTAATCAGATAATGGGCTGCAGTGATATTCTAATGGGATCAGTCAAGGATGCAGGCTGTCCCATGATTCCTCCCTTGGTATATCTGAAACTGCTTCTGACTATCCAATTATTCAATTGCAATTGCATACAAACTGCTATTTCTCAGTTGAAACTAGGCATAGAGTCTTGACAGAATCCTCAATGTGGTGCTGGAAAAATGTGTGGATATGCTCATAGGCCACCTATACTACATCTTCTGAGCTGTGCTCAACCTCAACGTATACCACACCATGTGGCTAGAGTCCACTACTTTGATTCTGTGCAAGCCTGGCAAGCCAAGCTATAATGTCACCAAGGCCTATAGGCCAATAGGACTTCTCAACACAGTTGGGAAGTTCCTATCCACTATAGTCACTACTGACCTCTCCTTCCTAGCTGAGAAACACAACATGCTTCTCCCCACACAGTTTGGTGGAAGACCAGGCTGTAACACTACTAACACAATGCACACTGTGATCTTAAAGATCAAGGATGCCTGGTGCTCTGGCTACACAGCAGCTGCCCTGTTCCTCAACATTCAAGGCACATTTTCCAATACTGTTCGAGACCAACTAATCGATAACCTGTGCAAGTGCAGAGTCCTCAAGTGCTATGTCCATCTGGCCTGATATATCCTCACTAGCTGTAAGACAAGGCTCAAATTTAATGATTTCATCTCCAAGCTCATTGTAGACAACTCCATGTTCCTAGCAATGGAAAAAACCATTACTCAATGTCATGCAGTCCTAGAAAACATGGTCCACCAAGCTGGGGGTGGCTTCAACTGGTCACTATCCCACTGCTTTCCCTTTGAACTCTCAAAACTGGCTCTGATGAACTTTCCCTGCTGCTCTCTCAACATAATTCCTGATGGCTTAGTCACTACCCAACATGTCAAAACTGTGACCATGTATAAATACCTGGGCATCATCTTTGACTCCAAGTACTGGAATGCACATGGCCAGAAGATTATAGCCTGCACTGCCTGGTGGTCACTCCAGGTAATGTGCCTCTCAAGAGTCTCTGGAGGCATAGGCAACTTTACAACACAGTTGCTGTCCCCACAATCACATATGCTGCTGACATCTGGTACACTGGCATCTACAACTTGCCCTCTGGCAAATGCCAACTTGGTTCTGTCACAACCATGAACAAGCTAGTCCCTTCATAGCAAAGAGTCACCAAGATTATCACTGGAGCCCTTAGCATGATGGCTGGCAATGTTCTCAACATTTACACAAACCTCCTCCCAGTGAAATTGCTGTTCAGAAAGGTCCTGACATGCACTGCGGTGTGTACCTCCTCCCTATCCCCCTCCCATCTCCTCCACCAGGCTGCCTGCAAGGCCACAAGGCATTTTGTGGCATGCCACCACTCCCTCCTCCATTACCTATTCTTTATCACTGGGGTTGATCCCAAAACTATTAAAATGGTCCAGCCTGTGAGGCTGTGCCCAAACCACTCACCATTCTTCACCACCAATATGGGATCTGACAAGGAGTTGGCACTGATCTTGACCAAGGACACTTTCACAGCTATACCAGCTGCAGTCTACTATGATGGCTTGAGCTTTAAAAACAACATTGGCACATCCACTGTCCTTTACATGGATGGTGTAAAGGAGTGGCACCTCTGTTACCACCTAGGCAGCAGCTCCCAACACACTGTATATGAAGCTAAGATAGTGGGTAATGTCCTTGCCCTCCACTTACTGACTCTCCTCCAGCAAAACCTCCCTGCATATGCCCTCATAGGCAGTAACAGCCAAGCAATGCTCTGTGCCCTTTTTAATCAATGCCCCCACCCTGTGCACTACCTCCTAGACCAGATCCACACAGTGGCAGGGCAACTGCACAAGAAGCAAGACTATATACTCCACACTACTGACCACTGCCAAGCCCTTCAAGGTGGCTCTGGATGGTCTAATTGCACATGCAATGTGGTAGACCTCTGCATCTACTGAGTCCCCAGCCACATGGGCTTCCACCCCAATGAATGAGCTGATGAGCTGGCCAAGCTTGCTTTCCAAGGTCACTCTAGTGACTCCAGCTCTCTCCTGGTCTTCCTGCATAGGAAACCCCTCCTAGCAAGCATCAGCGCAACAAAACAGGCAGCCCTGTCATCCCTCAAGACCACTTAGAAGTCCAGATGGAAGAAGTCCCCCAGGTACCATGGCATCCATGCAATCAAACAATTGCTCCCTTCCAAGAAATACCTCCAGCTTATAGCGCCACTTGACCAAAAACACTCTGCCATCCTTACTCAGCTCTGCACTTGCCACATCCCTCTCAACCAATACCTCTTTAGGATCCAACACTCCAAAACTCTGGTCTGTCCACACTGTGGCAACCTGGTTGTAGAGACAGTCTGCCATCTTCTGGTCAAATGCTGGCAATATCAGTTTGAAAGGCCCTTACACCTCTGCTGCAAGCTTTGCCACAAAGCTGAGTCTATTCCCTACCTACTGAACAACTCCAATGCCTTAAAGCACCTTTTCAGATACTGTAAGGGCAACCTCTGGGGCAGTGGATTAGAGTCACGCAGCTAGCAGAGGAGAATCCAAAGTATATTATCAGGAGTAAACAACAATACAAACAATAACTAATCATCTAGCAAAGAAGAATCCAAAGAGAACAAGTCTAAGGATTTCCACTACTTGGCACAGCGCATCAGCAGGAGGTGGAGGCATGGAAACTACTGTACAGAAGGCTGATGATATGATGTTGCCTCACCAATGGGAACATAATAAAACACCAGAAGTCAAAATAAACATCTATTAAGGCTGAAAACTGTAAGTATCCTGGTACAACAAGTTCCAGCAACATTATCTCCTTAAAATACACCAGAAGAAATACAGAACAGGATAGGACAAAGACTATACTAGACTATACACTCAATAATGATCCAATCACTGTAATGGGAGGGAAAGCATGGGGACTGGCAAAAGCACCTGAATGGCATCAATTCTGGCAAGATCTAGATCTGATCTAAGAATAACCAGATTAGAATGTTGACTGAAAGGAGGTAAAGGGGAAATAAATGGAATAATATGAAAGGAATGGAATGAAGGGAAGGGAATATGAAATGAATAAAGAAAGAAGAATGGAATGAATGGAAGGGACAAGATGAATGGAAGAAATACAAAGGAGAAAGAGATAAATGGGGCAAATGAGGGCTAAGGATGCATCAGAGGAATGATAGCACCATGATGTAGTCTGTGGCACTGAAACAGGCATCCCAAAAGGGGGAATTAGAATAACAGATGAATGAGGGGCTAGAAAGTGTGAAATCAAAAGTCACATGCAGGGGATGGTCTGTGCATTGTAGAAAGAGGTATAAATAGCCAAAGTAGAATAGCAAATAGCCAGGCAATTAATAGGCAAAGGCTCAGTGGTTCCCAGGGGGTGAATCACTTAGGCTGGAGTTTGTTGAAACACCTCTACATTCAGAATAGAAATATTTTGGACGTAAACAACCTCAACCTCAGACCTTTATCAAGACATCAATGTGGAATTGGAGTGGACTTCCTAAGTCTTCAAGAAAGCCCCAGAACTATTAGTATTACTCTAACCAAGTACTATATTGGAGCTAGTCCTAACCCTAGGACAATGATCAGTGAGGTGATATGGAGAACTCCACAGTTCTGGAATGAGCCCTGGAGATGTCGAACAAGCTGTGGAGGTGCTGGAATAGGTCATAGAGGTTGGAAATGGAAGTCCCCTAACAGATACATGCATGCTACCAGGTGCTTTGACCTGCAAGACCCTGTTCACAATGCACCTCCACACTCCACCCCCATTGCCAATCAGCCTGCCAACCAGCAGCTCAGACAAGCCTCTCAAAACCAAACTTAAAAACCTATCTTATCAAAGTCCTCTGCTTCCTCTGCCTCTTCCCCACAGAGTTTACAAGGTGCACTTGCACCCTCCTTGTCAACTTAGGCTACCCCAACACCCCTGCAACTCCAGAAGTTTGGGCAGATCAGCTTCTTGACTTCTACAAACACTAAATGCAGGGAAACCTCCCTGAAACTATGCAAGGCACCCTGGGAATTGATGCTAATTTACAAAACAAGCTCCATGCATTGGTCAAAGAAATCCACACCAGTCCAAACTCCTGCCTATTCAAAGACCCTCTGAACCCCTCCTGCTCCTTCCATGTGCAATGCAAGGAACCCATCAGGACACAAAGCAAAGCCCTGCCTCCCATTCCTCACCAGCAGGAAGAACTTAATGTGGCCTCCAGCATCTTGAGGAACCTTAACCCCACAGGAGGGTTGTTTGACCTACCCACCACCCACACCCTGGCCCTTTCTGCTCATCCCTGGGACAACTCTGTCTTCAGCACCTTTTATACATGGGATCAGCCCACTGCCCCCAAGCCCCATACACAACAGCCACCCCTGTGCATCGACAACAACAACCAGACTGTCAGGGAACTGCTTATTCTAGACCTCTTGATTGTTTTCTTTATTCCAGGCCTACCACTCATTGTAGGCCTCCCATCTTTGGTCCACAGGTAATTTCAACTAAGGGCTATCTTTTGGTTATATTTGTGTGAGGTCACGTGCAAGGAGTCCAGAGATTGAGGCCAGTTACAGTGGATTTCCATTTTCAGACTGGACTCCAGATTTGATTGTTGTTGGCTGTTATTTTCAGAAGCTCTAGAGTAAATTTTCTGTACACTGGCATTGGAGATCCTTAGACTTGTTCTCTTTGGATCTCCCTCTGCCAGGTGAGTAGCTAGAACTCTAGAACTTCTTGTAGATACTGAATAGACTTTGGATCTCCCTCTGCCAGTTGTGTGACTTAGCCACAGCCTCCAGAGGTTGCCCTTACAGCAGAACAAGTCTCTAGATTCAGTCTGGAAGCCCCCTTCTTGATTACCTGAGCTTTTACTTGGTTCCTCAAAAGGTCTCTCCCCCACCAGTGTCTTAGTGCCCCTGTGCTCCTCTTATGACCCAGCCAACTCCTCCAGCACCTCCCTCTGATGCTTCAAGCTCTCAGGACAATGCCTGGAGTTGTTTGCTGTCCCTGGAGACACAGGCTCAGCTTACCCAAGCCTCCCTTACTTTCCACATAGCTGAACTCACTGGACTCCATCAAACTACTGAAGCAGTGTCTCTTTCTTTCCAAGCCCTTCTGAAACATCTTCTCCTTGCTCCTACTACACCTCCTATGCCCCCAGCAGATGCAGAATGATTTGTGTCTGCACCTAGCTCAGGCTTTCTGGCTTCAGCTGCTGCAAAATGGTTTGCATCTGCATCTGGCTTAGGCCTTTCAGCTTGCTATCCTAAACTCCCTCGTCCTGCACTCCCTGATGTACATGATGGAGATTGTAAGGCTGGAGAATGTTTCCTCCAGTCCTGTATCACCTATATCCAGCTGAGTAGTGAAGCCTTTACCTCAGACACCTTGAAAATTGCCTGGGTCCTCTCTTATATGAAGATGGGCTGAGCCTTGACCTATGCATTGCACATCTTCCAATGTCCAGGAGGAGTAGAGAGTTTTGCTAGTTGGATAGAGTTTAAGAAGAATTTCCAAGCTGAGTTCTTTCCCCTTGACCTGGCCAAGACCACTGCCCTCTCCCTTTGAGACCAAGATCAGTACAGTCAAGGGGAAGCAGTCTCTAGATGAGTATATCAATTTGTTCCATGCTTTAGTTGAGTAAGCTGGGTATCTGAATGGTTTTCAGCTCTGCCTCACCTTTTGGGAAGGACTTCACCCCTCTCTTATGGACCATATCAATAACATGGTAGAAGGGTGCCTAGATGACAAATACATAGACACCTGGTACAAGGTGGCATGTGAGCAGTGGCAGCTGATGGAACTCAAACATGAGCTGCAACACATGCAGCATCCTCCAGTTACCTTTTGCTCTCTGATGGCCCCTCAAGTGGGTGAAAACCCTTCCATCCCCTCCCATTTCATTCCATTCCATGCTCTTCCTGTTGCTCCTCCACATCCTCTACCTCAGGGAGTTCCAATGGATGTTGATGCTTCCTGCCAGTGGTCCTCCACCCCCTTGTTGTGTTGATGCTGTAGAAAGGCTGGCCACTTTGCCCATTATTGTCCTCAAGGGTCAGTTGGAAGTGCATTACCTGTCTTCATCTGAGCAAGAGGAGCTGCTTGCCCAACTCCTTGCAGCCCACAATGCAGCAGAAGCTCCCTCTCCTCATGTACTTGCAACTGTTCCTCCCACTGAGGTTGTTGGCAAGTTGGAGGTCATGTCCATAGAGCCTGAGGAGGATTTTTGAAGAGGCAGCAGATGACCTGTATGCCCCCATTGCCTAGCACTAATCATTTCACTCCCTTGTCCATAGAATCAAATATATCTGTTGCTGCTATTGATACTATGCCCAAAATGATAAGCCCCTCTTCAAACATACAAAACCCACCTCCAGCTAAAGTCTCAGCTGGGAATACACCTCCTAGTCCATGCCCCTAGATCCCTGCCTAGGAACATTGTCTTCCCCATTGCTACATTGTCACTTCCACTCCTTCTGTCAACTCCTTGAAGCTACAGGTAAAAATCAAGATGACTGACACCTAACAGGTACAGAGCATTGTGGCCCTGCTTGACAGTGGAGCAACAGGCCTCCTCCTTGATGGAGACTATGTGCAACAACACCATCTCACCACATGCCCCCTCTCTTGTCCAATCCCTGTATACAATGTGGATGGCATGCTCAATGAAGCTGGCTCCATTTGCTCAGTAGCCAAGAAATGCTCCTTCTATATGACGGAGGTCAAATACCTCAGAGTTATTGTCACTCCCAACAGTGTACACATGGACCCCACCAAGGGTGAAGCCATACTCAACTGGCCCCCCCTGCAGAACATTAAAGAGGCACAGTCATTTCTGGGGTTTGCTGACTTTTATTGCTAATTCATCAACAACTACTCTGGAATCACCAAACTCCTCAACCAACTCATGTGGAAGGATACCCCTTGGAATTGGAACAGCAAGTGTCAAAGTGTGTTCCTCCTCCTCAAAAAGGCCTCCACCTCTGCTCTGGTCCTCTGCCACTTTGACCCCTCCCTGCCAATCATGCTCAAATGCAATGCCTCCAATTACACCATTGCCGGAATACTCTCCCAGTCAGACTTCAGAGGCAAGGACCTCCACCCTGTCACCTTCTACACCAATTTGATAATTCCTGCAGAGCTCAACTATGATATCTACAACAAGGAACTCCTCACAATCATCAAAGCCTTCCATCAGTGGTGGGCCTACCTCGAGGGATCCCTGCACCATTTTCAAGTCTACTCCAACCATAACAATCTGCAATACTTCATAACCACAAAGCAACTCAGCCATTGCCAAGCTTGATGGTTTGGAGTACAACTTTACCATCCACTACTGCCTCAGATGACTTGGCACAAAGCCCAATGCACTCACATGGAGGTCCAACATGTATCCAAAGAAGTCATTTGAAGCTGAGCAGAACATGTTCAACTATTAAGTGGTAATCCTCCCCAAACATCTACATGCCATGCTGATTTTAAACAAAGAAGGAATCCTCCACCAAATCAGGAACTCACTCCCAGACTCCTTTTTCACCCAGCATGACTCCTGCAACAACTCTGCTGACAAATCAAATGCCAAAAACCCCTTCATACTATCTCTGGACCACCACCTCCTACTCTGGAGTGGATGAATCTATGCTCTAGACCACAAGTCCATTTGCCTCAACATACTCTGGCAACACCACAACCACAAGCTTTACAGGCACCCAGGAATTTGTAAGACTCTTCAGCTCATCTTCCAGACTTACTTTTGGCCAGGAATGAAGAAGGACATCACACAATATGTAAGGGCCTGCAAAGCTTGTATCCAGGCCAAGGTACCCTTCCACCACCCCCATGGACTGCTGAAGCCCCTCTCTGTTGGTTGGTGCCCCTGGTCCTCAATCTCAATGCACCACATCATTGAACTCTCCAACTCCAAATGCTTTGACACCATCCTCATTGTTATCTGCCACCTCACTAAGCAAGCCCTCTTCCTCCTCTGCCACACCACTGACAATGCTCCAGAGTTTGCCAAATTATTCCTCAAACATGTATTCTCCAAGCATGGACTCCCAGACAACATCATCTCCAACTGCAGACCTCTATTTGTCTCCCATTTCTGGCAATCACTATGCAAAGCACTCAAACTAAAAACCAACCTCTCCACTGCCTATCACCTGGAGACTGACAAACAGACAGAATGAGTAAACTAGACCTTGGAACAGTATCTCTGCCTCTACATTAACTATTTACAGAATGACTGGCACACAGAACTCCTCCTTGCCAAGTTTACCTACAACAACATGCCTCATTCTGCCACTGGAGTTTCTCTCTTCTATGCCAACAAGGGATACAATCCCTGATTCATGTTATCCCTCAAAGATATCCCTTCTTACATTGCTCATGAAGTCACCAAAGACCTCTGATCCCTTCACTAGTTCCTCCAGAACAAAATTGACACCACCAATCAAGCATACTCCAAACATGCTGATGCCTGATGAAATCCTACCCCAACTGGTTCCCTGGCACCTTGGTTTGGCTTGATTGACAAAACCTCAAGACCTGGAGGCCCTCCATCAAACTCAACTACAAACATCTCAGCCCCTTTAAGATCCTCTAGAAAGTTTCAATGCATGCCTACAAGCTTGACCTACCCTAAGGCCTGAAGGGTCTCTACCTCATGTTCCATGTGCCCCTCCTCAACAAGCATGCTCCAGGCCCTTCCCCAGGCAATGCTGGAGTTGACCGCCCCCTGTTAAGGTTGAGGATGAGTACCACTACAAGGTCAACCAGATTCTTGACTCCTGTTTAGTCCATAGCCAGCTACAGTACTTGGTCTGCTGGCTTGAGAACCCCAAATAAACCTCAATGGAGCTCCCGACCAACTCTAGGACTTCCATCAATGGCACCCCACTAGTCCTGGAACTCCTGGGACTAGCAAACACAGATGGCATTTGTGGGTGTAACCCCTGCCTTTAGATTTATCAGGGATTCAACTCCCACAAGTATCCCCTTATGTGTTTTATTCACTCCCCCTCACTTTACACTAAAGAAGTTCAAACCCCCAAGATGGGAAAAGAGTTATATGAATATACAACAGTATTACATAATAATACAGAGTGAGGGCCAATGTGGAATACAAGAAGATGAGTTCAAAAAAATCCCTGCTCCACTCCTCCTCCGAGTCCACTCCTGCTTCCCTCTTCACAAGAGCCACCTCCATTTTCTCCACAACTATGGCCAGCATATTGGGGTACTCTAGAAGAGGCTTTCCCATGCCCATGGCCAGCTTCCACAATAACCTGAGCTCCACCATGTTCCTCTGCCAGTGACCTGCCAACAGCCTTGCCAGTCAACCCACACCCTCCTCCAGCTACACAGAAAGGTTTCCAGACATCCATGCCAAGCTGTTCTGATTTGATGCAAATGCAGCTGAGGCCCCCTCCAGGAGGATCCTATGCTTATAGATCTAGCCTGCTAATCCAGGTCAGCAGAGTCAGAGAGTGAGAGGGAGGACTACAACTTCCACATCACACTTTGCCACTCTGAGGCCACCTCATTGGCAAGCCATTCCTCCCACTGCTGTGCTGCCTCCAACACTGTGGAGGGCACCCTGACTTCGGAGACCCTCTGTCCCACCTCTGATGCTTGCTCCACCTGCACCTCTTCCTAGCCCAGCTGCTCCTACAGCTGCTCCACCTCTAATGAGTGCCCCATAGTGGTCTACAGGGCTACCTCTTGTTCCCTCTGCACCATGTTACACTCCCTCTGCATTCCATTCCAGTCCTCCTCAATCCTCCAGACTTCCTCCTTATAGCTTGCCAGCAACCTCTGCAACTCCTGTATTTAATGCCAGAGGAACGCTTCTACAACAGACCACAATGCCTCTTCAGACTATCCCACAGGAGCCCCTAATACTGGGAAATACATGTGGGGGCCCAGCAGACCTGCCATTGACCCCTTGCTCCAGACTCTCTTGCTAGGCCCCACTTCGAGTAGCAGAGATGCCCTCCACTTCTCTTTGTTGTATGATGATGGGACTCCTTCTCTCTGGCCCCCATGCAGGGGCCCCACCTTCATCATAGACTGCCCCTCACTCTCTTTGCCTTGCAACCCAGACCCCAGACCTGACACCTTACCCCTGCACCCAACACCCAACTGCTTTATGACCCATGCTAACTTCCACTCCTGCTCCTTCAAGACACAGGCTGCCTGCCAGCTCAACAAAATCAGGCACTTCTTGTGCCAGGCCTGACATGAGAGGCATATTAACATGTTGTGTTGGATGCCTGGCACTGGTGCCTCAAATTTTCAGGTCTTCCCACAGTGGGCACAAAGGGCACACTAGAAGTGTATCAGTTAGGGAGTGTAACAATACATAGATCAACTCACCAGGGCCTCATCCTAGCACCATTCAAGGGTTGGGGGATGCCAAGCCTGCTCCACCACTTCTGCAAACCTCTCTAGTGTCATGTCCACCTGCACAATGTGGAGTGCCCCTAGAACTGCCATAATCACCCCTGGCTCAAAGTTTGGCCTTGAATAACGCCCCAGGGCTGCCTGCACTGAACCCTCACTCTGAGGCAAGGCTGTGAAAGACCCTGCCACTGCTGCCAACAGTTCTGCAAAGAAGAATTAGCATTATATGAGTGGCACAAACTCAGTACCTACAACTCTGGTACATCACCCCTACCTTTCTGCTCCACTGCTTGGCGGACCCTTTCTCCTTGTACTTGGACTACCCCTCTGCACTGTTGTCATTGGAGGGAACAGGGGATGCCAAAGGAGACACTGTATAAAATGCTGAGGGAGACATTGACAGAAAGGTTGGAGAGGCACCAGAGTACATCTGACTCTTTTTAATGACTTTGGAAAAACCCCCTGATGAATGGCAGCCATGCTTCAACTTTGTTCCCCATGCTGCTGACCACTGCAGTTTGATCAATATTACTTGACTTTGATTCCCATGCCCCTGCCAATTACTGACCTGTGCCCTGTGTCTTGAGGATTTCAATGCTGAAGGAGGGGCGATGTCACAATCCCCTCCCTGGACCTAGAACATTGTTCGCAACCTGCTTGCCTCCCCTGGACTTTCCCCTGACCATTGTACACCCTCAGCACCTGCTCCAGCTAACTCTGTGCTTCTCTAACAAACTCCAATGGCCTCCTGGCTAACTCTGACACCTTCTCTGCAGCTGTCAATGCTTTCCTTGACTCTCCCAAGCCTCTAGAACCCTCCTCCACCATTCTTGAATCCATTGTGCATCTCCAGCTCACTACTCTGATTCACCCAACCTACCCCAGAACATCACAATGACCCCAGAGTGATCCACATCTCTAACTGATTCCATTAGAATATTGCTGCAGCCTGCTCCTCAATTGCAATTGACACCTGTTGACTCTGCACAGCTCTGTTGAGCCCTGCCACCACACTCACTGCCCCCCGGAGCTCTCCAGTAGTCAGTATATAATCTGTAGAGTAGCACCTTGTACTCTAGTCTTGATATTGCATTAACTGGTTACTTGTGTCTTGTGTTTCTTTCCATCTCTGTTTCTATTTTTAGCCTCAAATTGATCTCTTTCCTCAGTCTCATCTTGTCTTGCCTCTGTCTTGTCTTGTTTGTCACCATTTCCTTTGTTCTCTAAGTTCTTTTCATCTCTAACATCAGTACAAACTCTGCACATGTGCTATGACTCCCAAACATTCTTATGACAACTCCAGACCTTGCCCCTTGCTCAGCCCAGAAACCATCAAGTCTTGACTGACTCTCCATCAAACTCTGGCTCTGCCCCTGCCATTTGCAAAGCCTCCACTTACCCCACACTCTATTTGTGCACTTACAAACTTGTTCCTAATGCCTGCTCAAGTCCAATATCTAATATACTTGGTCTTAGACTTCCCTGGACCACTCCAAACTTGCTTGGACCACTTCCTCTAGCTTTTCCTTGCAAATCCCTCCAGTCTGCACCAACCCTGAAGTGCTAGGTTATAAGCACAGGACATTGTGCCTGCCTAGTAAGGACTTGCCTAGTATGTCTGAGCACCTGTAGTCAGAGGAACCTGACAATAACTATGAGCCAGTGCCCATGGAGGTGCTCTGCCTGTGCTAGCAAAGTTGGGGAAGAGTGCTGGGCAGAAGTTTTAGAATGGGTGGCCATCTGAGCATGGCACACTGGCCATTTCTCCTTTGTAGATCTAGACCTTCTGGACCTCCCACCCCTGGTGTTTGTAAGGGCAACCTCCAGGGCAGCAGATCAGAGTCATGCAGCTAGCAGAGGGGAATCCAAAGTATATTAGCAGGAGTAGATGACAATACAAATAATAACTAATTATCTAGCAGAGGTGAATCAAAAGAGAACAAATCTAAGGATCCCTGCTGCTTGGTGCAGCACATCAGCAGGCAGTGGAGGCATGGGAGCTACTGGACAGAAGAAGGCTAGAGCTAGTCCTAACCCTAGGACAATGATTGGTGAGGTAATATGGAGAACTCTGGAGTTCTGGAATGAGCCCTAGAGATGTCAAACAAGCTGCAGAGGCACTGAAATAAGTTGCAGAAGTCAGGAATAGAGGTCCCTTGACATTACCCCCCTCTGACATGTGGCATCTTAATGCATGGGGTAAAAGAAGTCTTTGATTGCTCAGTCTGCCAGCAAAATAGAGTAGATACCTTGTATAGTGTGCAGAGCATCTGCATGCCTCCTGTGGAACTCCTTGATGAGCCCAGGAGCATGTGCATTCTCCCATGGTTCCCAGGAAATATCCTCAATTCCCATAGCCCTTCCACTTCACCTTGTATTGTAGTTGTCTCCAGAATAAACATCTATCCAGGATTTCCTCTGCCTCATACTCCTCAATATCAGAGGCATCTAAGTAGACTCAATTTCTGGGCTGGTATTTGTGACCTGGGGTCCTTCTGCAGTCATAGTATTGTGCCATGTCATTCTTTGCCTTTGCTAGTGCTGCTCAGGCCTCCTCTTGTAACCTCTTCATCTGGTCCACAAATTTGTCTACTGCTTCATCCTCTGAGGGTTGGGCCCATGGTTTGAAGCCCATGCACAGGTGCTGTCCACTGTTGGGGAAGAATGGGGAAAACTGGGTGGACATGTGAATGTGGTTGTTGTATTAAAACTTGGCATTGAGGAGGAGTTTATTCCCGTTATCCTAGTGCTTGTTGCAGAAAAGGCAGAAATACTGCTCCAATTCCTGGTTTATGTGTTTGGTCTGGCCATTAAACTGTGGGTGGTAGGTGGCAGAGGTGTGAAGCTTCATGCCAAGTAGTCAGTAGAGCTTCCTGGTGAAGTACACCATGACTTGTAGTCCCCAGTCAGAGACATAGTTGTTGGAGAGGCCATGGAGCTTCCAGATGTTCCTCCAGTACAGGTTTGCAGTGCTCATGGTGGAGCAGGTGGTGTGGGTCAGAATGAACTGTGCTTGCTTGCTGTACAGGTCCACCACCACTATGATAACATTGTAAACATAGGCATTGGAGAGTTCTACAATGAAGTTCACAGAAGCCATGCTCCATCATTCTGTGGGCATGGGCAGTGGGTATAGCTGTCCATAGGGGAGGCGGCATTGGGGCTTGGTCTGGAGACAGAGATCACATGTACTAGTGTAGGATCTAATATAATAGGACATCTGGGACCACCAGTAGTTCTGCAATACTAGCTCCAATGATTTCCATTGTTCAGGGTGCCCCACAATGTGGGTGTTGTGGTGATGCTCCACAATCATCTGATGTAGCTCTGGAATGTTGGGCATGTAGATACAATCCCTGAAGGTCAGGATCCCATCCTGGAGGGCCCATTTGTCTGCATGGACCAACTTGGCACTAGTGGTATGCCCCAACTTCAATATCTGAGCTACCTGCACAACAAGTCCCTCCTGCTAACCATCCCAATTACCCCACTGGATGTCCTAGAGAATGTCCACCTCAGCTCCTTTGACAGCTAGACCCTCTATGGCTTGGATTGCAAACAGTTTAGGGTGGAGGAGCATGATGTTGCTGTTATCCTCCTGTCATGACCTGCTCTCTGGACCCCCAACCATGTTTCTAGCCACTCCACTACCCCAGAGTTACCCCCAATGCTCTCTCAAACTCCCCCAACCTTTGTTGACTCACAATGCCTACTCTGGGTAACTCCAATGCTTCTCCAGCAAACCCCAACAGCCGCCTGGCTAACTCCAATGAGCTGTTGACACTTTTCCTGACTCTCCTGAGCTCCTGTTAAAGGTAGGGACAGCAAAGGGGTGGGGAGATACAAGAGAGCATAGAACACAGACACAATAAACCTTTTCAGGTCCACAAAGATGCACACAATGTGCCAAACACAGATGACTACAAGCAAGTGTATTTGCTACAATGGGGAAAATCTATGGAATGACATGTAAGCTAAACTAGGAATATATGTACATGTTAGTAACTGGGGGCATCACATGCAGACACCTGGCCAACTTCAACAGCCCCTGGGATCCTCTTCCAATATTCCTGACTCTGGCATACATTACCAGCTCACCATCCTGGTTCACCCAACCAACTCTGGAGCATCATAACAACCGTAGGATGGCCCACATCCTCAAGTGATCCCATCAGTATATCACCATGGCCTGTCCCCTGATCACAGCCAATACCTGTTGACTCTGCATGGCTCCATTGAGCCCTGCCACCAGACCTGCTGTCACCCAGAGCTCTCCAGTAGTCAGTATATTAGTTGTAGAGTAATACCTCATACTCTAGTCTTGATATTGCCTTACCTGATGTGTTTCTGATTGTTTCCTTCTTGTGTTTCGTGTTCTGTGTTACGTTTCTCTTTATCTCCTTCCAGTCTTATCTCAGTCTTCCAGTCTTGTCTTGTTTCTATTTCTGTTATTGTTATTGTTATTGTTTTGTATCTTGAATCTATTCTTGTTCTTGTCTCAATCTTGCCTTGACTCCATCTTGTCTCATTCAACTCCATTTCCTTTATTGTATTCAAGTCCTCTCAGCCTTAACACCTTTACAAACTCCGCGCTTACAATTACAAACCCCAAACATTCTTTAAACCAACTCTGGACCTCACTATTTGCTTGGCCTCAAAACCTATCAACATCCGTTGATCTCCCATCAAGCTCTAGCCCCACTTTCATCATTTGTGTAGCCTCTGCTTACCCCACACCTTTAATACTCACTTCTGGACTTGTATCTAGCACCCCATCAAGCCTGACCCCTTCTCTGCAACTTGTTCTAGACTTCTCCAGACCACTCCAGACTTGTTCAGTGTTAGGGGACTTCTATTTCCAACCTTTGCAACCTATTCCAGTGCCTCCACAGCTTGTTCAACATCTCCAGGGCTCATTCTAAAACTGCAGAGATCTCTGGAGAACTGCAGAGTTCTCTGTATTACCTCAGCAATCATTGTCCAGGATTAGGACTAGCTCTAGCTTTTTATACAGTAGTTCCCATCCCTCTGCTGCCCACTAATGTGCTATACTGAGCAGCAGGGATCCTTAGACTTGTTCTCTTTGTATTCCCCTCTGCTAGGTGATTAGTTACTGATTGTATTGTTGTCTACTCTACTAATATACTTTTGACTCCTGTCCGCTAGCTGCATGACTCCAATCTGCTGCTCTGGAGGTTGCCCTTACAGCAGAACAAGTCTCCTAAAACTGGTCTGGAAGCCCCTCCTAGCTGCTATTTGTTGCTTCCCTACCAGGATCAAGTACCACAGAGTTCTATGTCTCAGCTTGCCAACCCAGACACCCTTGAAGGCCCCATTCCCACAGGACAAAGCCTGGACTTGCCTGCTACACCTAGAGGCCCAGGTGCAATTAATGCAATCATCTCTCACCCATCACACTACCAAACTTTCTACCCTCTGTAAAACAACAGATCTAATCTCCCAATTTGGACACCTCCAATATTACAACCACCTGACCATCAAAAAAGCTCTTGCACCTCTAATTAGAACCCTTCATGGTGGAATGGCAAGTCAGGCCACTAGCCTATTAACTCCAGCTCTCTGTGGGGATGCACCAGCTCCATCTGGTTTTCAATGTGGTCAAGCTAATGCCAGCTCTGAAGGACCCTATTCCAGGGCAATGCCTAGCACCCCCACCACTTCCACTGGTGGTCAATGACAACAAGGAGTACAAGCTGGAGGCAATCCTGGATAGATGTCTATTCTGATGACAGCTACAATACAAGGTGAAGTGGAAAGATTACAGGATTGAGGACATATCCTGGGAACCATAGGAGAATGTGCACATGCCAGGGCTGATTAGAGAGTTCCACCAAAGGCATTCAGACATGCTGCAAGCCATCCAAGGAATCTACCCATCTCATCAGTGGACCAGGCAATCTAGGACTTCTTTTACCCTACATGTCAAGACACTGCATGCTAGAGGGGGGGTGATGTCAGAAGACTTCCATTTCTGACCTCTAACTTCAATTTCTGATCTTTGACTTCTATTTCTGTCCTCTGTGGTGATTTCTGCAGCTTGTTCCAGACCCCCAGAAATCTCTAGAGACCCTCAGAAATTTTCATAGTTCCTTGCTGAGCACTTATCTAGGGTTAGAGCTAGCTCCAGCCTTCTGTACAGCTGTCCTCATGCCTCCACTGCCTGCTTATGCACCACACTAAGCAGCAGGGATCCTTAGACTTTTTCTGTTTGGATTCCCCTCTGCTAGGTGATTAGTTACTATTTTTATTGTCAGCTACCTTGCTAATATACTTTGGATTATCTTCTGCTAGCTGTGTAATTGAGCTGCCACTCCCAGAGGTTGCCCTTATAGACAGTAACTCTGACAATGACACTAACAAGTATCATTGCAAGAAGCAACATAATGCTAATGCCAAAAGGCTGTTAGCTAGCAATGCTAAGAAGGCCAAACTGGACCTCAAGCATCTGAATGATACAGTGCCTAGTCACCTTCCAGATGGCTGGGAGACCATGTTAGTTTGCAGGTGCTACAAGCACCAGAACAACTTCAGGAGTATCCTTCACCCCAACTTCTACTAGTCACCAATGACCAATGCAGTCTTTGTTGGTGATGGAGTGGTCTTTGCCTGCTCAACCACGATGGTGGAGACATCACATATACCCCCATGCTACATTGTAAGCATGGAGTTTGTAAATGCATTAAGGTTGGAAAAGACTTGAGCACAATTGGCAAAATGGATCAAACAAGACAAGATGGAGCTGAATGAAACAAAATGGAGTCTAGACAAAATTGAAATAAGAACAAAAATAGATTGAGGTGGAGATACAAAATGATAATGAAGACAATAACAGAAAAGAGATGAGATAGGACCAGGAGAGTGAGAGTAAGGAAAATGAAACATGAAACACAAAACATGAGAGAGAAACAATCAGAAACACATCAGGTAAGGCAATATCAAGACTAGAGTATGGAGAGCTACTCTATGATTTATATACTAACTACTGGAGTGCTCTGGGGAACAGCAGGTGTGGCAGCAGAGCTTGGCAGAGCTTGGCAGAGCCAACAGGTGTTGGTTTGTGATCAGGAGGCAGGCCATGTTGATATCTTGATGGGATCAAATGGGAATGCAGGCCATCTCAAGGTCATTGTAAAACTCCAGAGTAATTTAGGGAAGCCAGGGTGATGTGGGATGGAGTCAGGAACTGTGGTGGGATGGTTCCAGAGGTTTGGAAGGGCCAGGGAAAGCATGGGAGGGCTGTGGAGAAGGCATTGGAGTTGGCCAGGGGTCGTCAGAATTAGCCAGAGAAGTGCTGAAGTTAGCCGGAGTGGGTGCAGAGAGTAGACAATAGTTGGGGGAGTTCAAGGGAGTGTTGGGGGGAACTCTGGGGGAGCAGGCAGGTTGGGAATGATGTGTAGAGGTCCAGGGAACAGGTCATGACACTCCCCTTGATGTGCCATTTGGTCATCAGGATGACATACCTTTTGATGATGACTTGGAATATGTTGATCCTGTTTAACAGAGACCTGCACAAGCCTTGGACCCTGCTCCACCCAACTATCCAGTAGGACTGCAAAATCCTGCTGAGCAGCCTCCCCTTGAACTTCCTATTCCACCACAACTTAGTCCTGTTCAGCCTATTCCAAGAGGAAGGCAACCTCATTTGATGGCACCACATTATCTTGGTCCTATGACTGTCATATGTCCATACTGCCAAGCTCTACATTTTGATGCTGAAAAGCTCACTAAGTCTACCATTTATAATGCAAAATTTAGCATGTGCTGCTTATAAGGCCAAGTGAAATTGCCCAGGCTTTAAGATGCTCTAGCAGATTTACTGAACCTACTCCATGGATATCTTCCCTCTCTGACACTTTTGAAACATCTATCCATCAATACAATGCAGCCTTTGCATTGACATCTCTGGGAGTCAAGATTGATCATGCAATTACCAATGCCCATGGACCATACAGCTTTAGGATCAATCAAGAACTACATCATTTGACAGGTGCCTTGCTTCCTATTGAAGGCAATCTTCCTATATATGCACAGGTCTACTTTTATGACCATAATTAGCAATTGGCTTTTTGTCAACAGAGGAATCCTGGGCTTGATCTTCAGATAATGGCCTCTTTGCAGGATATGCTTGCTAGAGTCAATCCCTTCATTAGCTTATACAAGCAGGCCAGGCAGATTATGGGAGAAGTTCCAGAAGGCCAATCACAAAGGCTTTCTGTCAAGCTTACAGCTGATTTTGGAGATCCTCAATGCTATAATGACCCCAATGAACAGGAGGGAGTTGCAGCTGTAATCCCTGGTGATGGCTCAGAAGAGCAATCAAATGATCATGATATAGTCTTGCACTTGCATGGGTCAATTGAAGCAGATCAGTCACTTGCACCCATATTACACTCTATTGCATTATACCATCATCTTTCCCACTGGACAGCCTGGATTTCACACCAACATTCACTCTCATTTTTTGGACCACAGAATCAACAAAGATCAGCAAAAGTCACCCAAACAGCATTTGATATAGACTGCAGCAAAGAACTTTAGAATTCAATGCACCATTACTTTGGAGTGGGAGGCTATTTCAACAATATGTTGTGGATGCATGGGCTTCAATTGAACAAAACAAGTTGAATTGGATTCAACACAATCAGAAGAAGATCAGAGCTGAAGTATATCAGAGAGTAGTGGATGCTGCTGCTGGAGATGAACAAGTCACCCCACAAAGCCATTGTGTTATCCTCCCATCCTCACATACTAGAAGTGATCAACAGATGCAGCAATTATTCCAGGACTCCATGGCTATTTGCAGGCATTTTAGAAAACCTGATCTCTTCTTGGCTATGACTGCCAATCCAAAGTGGTCAGAAATTGAAGAAGCTCTTTTGAAGGAATCTGTAGTCAATGGGAAAAGCAAACAGCTGCTGATAGACCTGATATTGTTGCTAGAGTATTTGAACTCAAGAAAAATGCTGTGGTGAGGGAGATCAAGGAAGGTCTCTTTGGCAGCTGTGTGGCTTATGTTCATACCATTGAATTTCAAAAGAGAGGACTTCCACACATGCACATCTTGATCTTTTTCCATTGCCATCACAGAATCAAGGATGCACCTGATGTGGATTCCATTGTTTCTGCCCAAATTCCAGATCCAGTTGCTCAGCCTGAATTGTATCAGGTATTGGCTTTGTTTAAATTCTGGATTCAGTAACTTATCTTTGTTGTCAGGTTGTTACTACCAACATGGTCCATGGCCCATGTGGAGCTGCCAAAACCAATGCTAAGTGCATAGTAGATGGCAAATGCTCCAAGAAATACTCAAAGGAATAATAAGAGGCTACTCAGTATGGAGATAATGGCTATCTTCAATATGCTAGGCCTGTCAATGGACACTTCTTTGAAAAGAATGGTCATCATTATGACAATCGTGATGTTGTGCCATACAACCCTTATCTCTCAGCCAAGTACAAATGTCACATCAATGTGGAGGTCTGTGCTTCAGTGGAGCCATCAAGTACATTCACAAGTACATCTACAAAGGCCATGATAGGACAACTATGGAGATTGCTTGAGAGCAGATGGACCAGAGGGATGAAATCAAAGAACACTTGGATGCCAGATACATCTCTGCACCTGAGGCTTGCTGGCACATCTTTGAATTCAACATGCATGAAGAGCATCCCCCTGTATATTGATTACCTGTGCATTTAGAGGGCCAACATGAAGTCTACTTTCAGGACAATGAACCTTTGGAGATGGTAGCTGCTAGGCCTAATGCAAACAAGACTGCACTCACTGCTTGGTTTGAAGCCAATGCCAAATTCCCTGATAAAAACACCACTTATCAGAACGTTCCAACCAAGTTTGTCTATGATGCTTCCAAAAGGACCTGGAAAAAGAGGCAGAGAGGAACAGCTATTGGGAGGATGTACTTTGCTTCACCTCATCAAGGAGAAAGGTTCTACCTTAGAATGCTCCTGACAGTTGTGACCAATGCAACATCATGGGCTGATCTCAGGACAGTCAATGGCCACACTTATCCTACTTACAAGGAGGCATGCAAGGCCCTTGGTCTTCTAGAAGATGATGGAGAATGGAGGCAGTGTCTTGCTGAAGCTGCTCCAATCCAATCAGGATCAGCTCTCAGACAGCTCTTTTGCACTATCCTATTCCATTGTGCTCCTACTACTCCAGAGGCTCTATGGAACAAATTCAAGCACTCCATTTGTGATGATCTTTGACACAGATTGGAGAATATCAAGCAGTACAGGGACAGAGTCTTTACTGATGAAGATGTCTATGACTATGGCCTTCATCTGATCAATGACAACCTGAAGAATTTTGGCAAGACTCTTCAAGACTTTCCAAACATGCCAGAACCCCAACAAGTTTGGAATGTGATTCCAGGCAAGTTGGACATTGTATAAAGAGTTGACATTAATACTGATATTCATCCACAGTGCAGGTGGATGTGGCAAAACATTTGTCTGCAACACTTTGGGCTTCTGCTGTTCAGTCCAATGGAGATGTGGCATTATGTGTAGCATCATCTGGGATTGCTGCCTTATTGCTGCAGGGTGGTAGAACTGCACATTCAAGGTTCAAAATCCCCATTCCTGCTCTGGATATATCCATTTCCAATATCAAAAGAGGAACTCAGTTGTCTCAGCTCCTACTCCAGACCAAAGTTGTCATCTGGGATGAAGTCCCAATGCAACACAAAAATGCCATTGACTCAAGGGTTCAGAGACATCCTGGAGAAGGATGTTCTTTTTGGTGGAGTGACTGTGGTGTTTGAAGGAGATTTTAGGCAAACTCTCCCAGTTATCCAACGAGGACTCAGGCAGCAGATGATTGCTGCTTCACTCAAAAGAGAAAGACTTTGGGATCAGATTCAAGTCCACTACTTGGTTCAAAACATGAGATTGAATCAGACTCCTGATAACATTGCTCATGCAGCTTGGTTATTGGATGTTGGTGCTGGAAAAAACCTTGGGCCTGGAGAAACAGTACAACTTCCAGAAACTATGATCTGTGATGATGATTCTGTCACTGGATTGATCTCTTCCACTTATCCTCATATTGATCACCATCAAAATGATCAGTATTACTTGGACCATACCATTCTTTCTGGCAAGAACTCTGATGTAGAGGATATCAACTCTGAAGTTTTGCAGAGATGTGCAGGAGAAGAGAAAATCTTGCAGAGTGCAGACTCTGTCATATCTGATGATGGAAATCCTAATGGTCTTGCATTGTATCCAATGGAATACCTCAACTCTCTCAGAGCCAGCAGTTTGCCTTTGGCTAAATTGGCTTTGAAGATTGGTGTTCCTGTCATGCTGCTCAGGAATCTGGATACAACTAAAGGACTTTGCAATGGGACAAGAATGATTGTCATCCACATCAGCAACAGAGTTCTCAGATGTCAGATCATCAGTGGAGATGCCAAGTTTGCAGGATCAATTGTTTTGATTCCAAGAATACATGGATGTCTCTGAAGAAGATTTGCTAATTCCATTGTGCAGAAGACAATTCCCAGTTCCATTAGCCTTTCCAGTTCCATTAACCTGTGCTATGACAATCAACAAGTCTCAGGGACAATCAGTCAAGCATGTTGGATTGGACCTTTGATCAGCAGTTTTTGCACATGGCCAACTTTATGTTGCCCTTTCTCAGTGCACATCAGGAGATTGTATCAAAGTGATTTTGGACTCAGAAAACACATCAAGGAAGACTGCAAATATTGTCTATCAAGAAATACTGAATGGTTTACAAATGTAAGTGTGACTTTTGTTGGATTCAAGCAACAAATTGCTAACATCTATGAACTTTAGTACCTAATGTCTATAGCTGGATGATGTAGTATAGATATTCTTAATGGTTTACAAATGTAAGTATAGCAGTTACAATAATTGCTTGGTTAGTACTAACTTTGATAATTTTCAGCATCTCTAATATATATCAGTGGACATTGTAGTATTTTGTTGTTGATGTAATATAGATACATGATTGGTTTACGCATGAAATCTCAGTGTATTGGTTTGTAAGAGAAAAGCAACACTTAGTCAATAAAATACAAAGACCTAACCAAACAAAGTGAGGTTGGGTCTGGGACTTAGCATTGAATTTGAAATACAAGGACCTAACCAAACAAAGTGAGGTTGGGTCTGGGACTAAGCATTGAGTTTGAAATACAAGGACCTAACCAAACAAAGTGAGGTTGGGTCTGGGATGAAGCAGGCCTGTGCCAAAGGCATGGACCATAGCTCATCTATAATATATGGGATGACCCCTGGGAAAGTGGCTGTGCACCTAATATATGCAATGACTTTTGGATTGTGCTGACTAAAATTTGTCAGCTGCTGACCAAGAACCTTCCTTTTTGGGTAACTTGGCTGTTTTTTGCACTTGGAACAGGTTTGTTCTCCAGAAAAATTATAGTAGACAACTTTGATACATGTATACCATCTTTTGACTATGTGTGAAAGGTGCCAGACCTGATATTCCAGGCAATATTTCACTATTTTCAGCTTTTTTTGGGCATTACTTATGTGAAATGTACTGAGGAACACTTCTGGCTGTTCTTTGAGAAATGAACATGTCCCATCCTATGTATATTCCTAGGCAACTGTGGTTTCTGAAGGAATTTGAGAGGTTTATGACATACAGTATGTTTTGACCATAAATCTGACTTGAATTTGATTGCTGATAGCCTCTAACTTGTAATGTGTATTCTATAATGTTAAGTAGTACCAAAATTAAATTGTAAAATCAAACAAAGTGAGGCTGGACCAGAGTGCTGATAGCTGTATGCTGGCTTTCTGATTTCAAGGTGTGTTCTTATAGTTTCACTTGGAGTCAACTTATTTCTGATTATCTCCGACTTTTCCTGCTCTCAATAGATATTTGACTACCCTTTGAAAAAGGATGGTGGGTTTAAGATGGAAAAGGCTTCAGAAAGTAGTATTAATATGGATGTGAGGTTGGGTCTGGATCTCAGCATTGAGTTAATGAGATACAAAGACCTAACTGATCATAGTGAGATTGGGTCTGGGACTTAGCATTGAGTTTGGAATACAAGGACCTAACCAAACAAAGTGAGGTTGGGTCTGGGACTAAGCATCAAGTAGAATATCAAGGGGACGCTTCTTGATCTCTTATACCCATCATCCCTTCTGGAGTCCTGGGCACTGAGAACAAAGTTAGTGTAAGAACCTTTATTCTTCACCATCAACTAGCCTTATATCTATCCTCTCACCGTATCTCACTCCCTTCTCTGCCCAGGTGGAAGCTACAATACCTCCCTATTTAAAACTTTCAGGCAGGTCCTCTACCAGCAGTTCCACCTTTGGTGGGACCCCAGACAGGCCCCCCCCCTACACTCCCACTACATCCCAACCTCAGGTCCCTGCAGTCCATAGACCAAGGCCCAATCCATTCAGCCCTAGATGCATGCAAGTGGCTCAAAACCAGAGGCTGGATTCTCACTGCAGAATCATACAGCAGGTCCAAGCTAGTCAGTATCCTTACAATAGCAGCCCTCACATCCAAAGCCAAAGACCTGAAGTGTGCTGCCCTTGTGGTGGCTTTCTTGCTAGATGCTGACATTACAGATCAAATATCTGAATCTCTTGCAGATGTGGTTGCTGCCAAAGCCATGGAGAAGTTTGGCACTCTAGTAGACTGCCTTAGCTCTACAGCTGAGTTCCTAGCTGCTACTGACTCTAAACAAGCTAAGACTATGTGACCCTTAGGGCCACTTCAGACTCTCTAGTTGGAGTAGCCTCCTCACTCAATACCCTGGCATCCAAGCTAATGAGGGTACAGGTGTCTGCAGTCCCCCCCACAGCACATTCCTGGGCATCTGTGGTCAGCAGCTTTCCTGCAGCCCCACAACCCAGTGGCCACCCCCCCTTAGCAAGCCCCCACAGTCCCAGAGGAAGCCATTATGCACATATGCCAGCATACTCTGTGCAACTCATGCACAGTGCTCATCAAGTTTGATCCTGATGACCCTCTTGCATCCAAGGACCTCTCCACAGTCAGGTCAGCCTCCCTGCATGACAATCTCAACAAACTCTTAGCCTGCTTTGATGTGAGAGACAAGGCCTTGCCCAAGCAGGAGAAAGGGGAAATTACCCATGTCCCATGCAGTACCCAAGCCATAGGACTAAAACTGACCAACAGGAGTGCATATCTTGCCAAGTTCAATACAGCTGACTCTGCCAGCAGGTTCCAGATGGTAGCCTCAGCAGAATGGGCCAGGTTCACCCTGTTATTCAGTGCCAGCTTTGCAATTATAGACAAGGCATACAATGTCATTGCCAGGTTTGTTACCTGCCTTGGGTCTTTTGACCCATCAGATGAGACATGCCTCCACACCATAGAATTGGAGGACAGCCTACCCTCAGGTTCCATTGCTGCAACAAACTGGCTGAAGCACCCAAGCCTGTGCCATGCCAATCAGGCAGTGGCCTCCATCACGTTCTCATGCAGGGGCCCCAACACTACAAATTGTATGATCCACAGCTGCATCTTCATTGGCAGGAGACATGTTGTGATCTGCAAAGACATTTGAGGGTGCAACATGTCAGATGTGATGCATCTAGTGATTCAAAGGATTAAGAATGCGTGGAGGGCTGGTAAGGTTGCCACCACTCTCTTTCTGAATGTTCAAGGGGCATTCCCTAATACAGTCAAAGCCTGCCTCCTTCACAATATGAGGGAGCGTGGGGTTCCAGCATGCTACATTGGTCTTGCAGACTGTATGCTGACTGACAGATGTACAAGACTCAAATTTGACGATCACACATCTGAATGGGTCTTGATTACTAATGGCACTACCCAAGGCTGCCCACTCTCTATGCTTTATTATGCTTTTTACAATGCACCCCTCATTGAGGTGGCCAGAGCTGGTGACCCCTCTGAGTTGTCCTCTGGCTTTGTAGACAATGTTATGTTCCTTGCCATTGCTAAGTCTCAAGACACATGCAATTTTACAAGATCTCATGTCCCACACTGACAGCATGTTCACCTGGTCTGATTAACATAACTCCCCTTTTGAACTAACCAAACTAGCAGCCATGAACTTCTCCAGAACCAGAAGTTTGGTGGCCTCTCCAGACATTACACTGATGTGACAGCTGCAGGATGGATCCACATTGGCACAACACATCACCACTGTCTCCTTATACAGGTACCTGGGCATTGTGTTCAACCCCAAGTTACATTGGTCAGCCCACATGCAGAAGGTTGCAGCTGCTGCAGCCTGGTGGACAGCACAGGTCTCCCACCTCTTGAGAATATCTGGCAGCATGCCCCCTCAGCATATGCACCAGCTCTAGAACACTGTAGCTGTCCTGGCATTCACATATGCCATGGACATCTGGTACTCAGGCATTAGTACAAATGCTGTGGGCTCCAGGCATGTCAGGTCAGTGGGGGTGACTAAGAAGCTTGGGGCAGCACAGCGTCAAGCTGCCAAGGTTATGATGGGGGCCCTCAGCACCATGGCTGGGGATGTTTTGGAGGTACATGCTAATCTGTTACTAGTAGATCTTGTATTTTGTAAGGTGCTGACACCCACAGCTGTCTGACTATCCTTGCTAGCACTGCCACACCCCCTGCACAGCCTGGTTTGTAAGGCCTTGAGGCATGCAGTTAGGCGGCACTGCTCACCTTTGCATGATCTTTTCCAGTATACACTGATCTCCCCCTCTGATACAGAGATGGTCCTCCCCACCAGGAGGCACCTGAGCTACAGGCCATCCTTTGCCATGCACATTGAACCCTCCAAGGACCTTGCCCTGACTGCAGTGGACAGGGTCTTCAAGAGATCACCCACCTCAGTCTTCTGTGATGGCTCAGGAGCTAAGAGTGGTATAGGGGCATCAGCAGTGATGTTTGTAGGCAACAAGGAAGTCTCTTCATTGAAGTACCACCTTGGTTCAGCAGCTGAACATACAGTCTATGAAGCTGAAATTGTTGGACTCACACTGGGGCTCCATCTACTAACATCCCTAGCCTGCTGCCTCTGTGACCACACCATCATTGGCAGCAATAGTCAAGCCATGATCTGGGCACTCAAGAACCAGTGCCCCCATCCTGCTCACTACCTTCTGGATGTTGTGCACTTCATGGCTGAAGACCTCCATTGGAAACAAGACTACTTGTGAGGCTGCACCTTGAGACAAAGAGGCCAGGAGCAGGTAGCTCCCTGCTTACAAGGAGTGATGAGTGTTCACATTCACTGGTCCCCTGGCCACAGTGGCTTCCCACCAACAAATGGGCTGATGCCCTAGCTAAGGAAGTGGCCCAAGGCTCTTTGTCCCCAAATGGTTCTCTCCTGACTTATATCCACTGTCAGCAGCTCCCAATCAGCATCCCAGCAGCCTGTCAGGCAGACCTGGTCACCACCCAAGTTATGTGAAGGTGTAGGTAGAAGAGGTCACCATGCTTCCAGGCCCTGCACAGGATAGACAGGTCCCTTCCATCTAAAGCCTACCTCAAGCTCACCAGCAACCTTGACAGATGTGATTTGGCCATGATCACCCAGCTTTGGACTGGATACCTCCCCTTGAACCAGCACCTCTTCTGAATTTGCCAAGCAGAATCCCAAGTGTGTCCTCACTGCCAGGGCCTAACAGTCAAAACTGTATGTCATTTTCTGCTTGAGTGCCCACAATACAGGTTTGAATGCCATGTTCACCTCTTGCATCCACCTCAAGTGCCAAACTGAGTCCCTCTTGCACCTCTTGTCATCCCCCTCTGCCCTGACTCACCTGCTCTGCTTCATTAAAGCCACAAAACAACTCCAGCAGTCCCCACCTGCCACACCAATAATGCAGATAGCACAATAGACCCACCCAAGGCCCTGCAGGGCCCCCAACCATGTTTTAATTACTCTAGTTCTACCTAATTTACCCTACTACTCTCCTTACTAATGGCCCTAGGCTCTCCTCCAACCACCTACTGACATCCCTAGCCCTGGTCAGGAATCCAGCCCAGCTGCTCATCTTGACCCTGCTTGCCCTGTGAGCTTTTGTTGTACCCTAACATGGCTGAAACACTCCCACCAAGAATTACTTCAGAGCATAACTGGAGTGCATCCTAAAATGGTGTTGGGAAGCACTGTCCAGCTCATTCTCTGCATATGCAGGGAGGTTTGGCATCATGCAGCTCTTGTAGTATTATGTATCTGTTGATGTACCATGCAACATAGATGCTATGCATCTCATACACATTAATAAGGAAAAAAAAAAAAAGAATATCAAGGACCTACCAAACAAAGTGAGGTTGGGTCTGGGATGAAGCAAGAGCTACAGGCCCATGCCAAAGGCATGGACTGTAGCTCATTATATATTATATTATAAGGTAGTGTCACATGATGCTACCCATAACTATCCATACTGTAATTATGTAAGGCAGCACCTTACTTCATACTTTGTAGATTAGAACCAATTGACTGGTTTTGACTTATGAGGTGTGAGCTGTAAGTTGTGCAAACCATATTACAATTAGTATCTCTAATGTTACAAAGGCAGTTCCATCTTGAAGATTTTGTATGTTTCTTTTGATCTGCTTGTCAAATGGATGACCCAAAAAAACAGTATGTATAAGCTGGTTTGACAAAGATATGCACTTACCAATAGATCATGAACCCTTTAGCAAAATTGAATGGAACATTCTATGCCAGACCAACTGATTTATTTGCTTGGTTATTGGCACTTTCTATGCACAGGTGGATGTCTGAATCCCAGGTCAACCTTAAGCACAAGGCCTCATTTAATGCCATACAGACTATTTGAGATCCACTGTCTAGGTTGTGTCTACCTGCCCCTTCTAATTCAGTGGGATTCAAGGATCTCAGCACCTGCAAATCTCTAGCCACATACACCACTACTGACTTTTCTCCTGAAGGGTTATTTTCCAAGTAAGTGGCTACACATTTCTGATGCACTTACTGCCAGTAGGCAATCCAATTGTGTCCCATCTGCAATGAAGTAAGTTGCAACTGGTAGATTAGTGACATCTACTTGCCTCAACTGTTCTCTTGCTATCCTAGACTGGCTTTGAACTGCTGCTTCTGGGGTATCAGTATCCCTAGACATATTTCCTGATTTGAGAGTCAACTTTTGTATCATGGCTTCTCTTAATCCAAGAGACACATACAACAGTCCTTTTGTATTGTTTGTATTGAATGGCACTGTGGCTTCCCAAAGTTTATCAATAGCCTTATCCAACTCCCTCTTTGTTCTTTGAAGGGACCTTTTAACAATAGCCTACACTGCCCAGCCTGGTCCCTCATTGAGGGCTGGTACCTTTTCAAAAGGTAAGTCCACTTTTGGTGCAACTCTGGGTGGTATTTTAAGAGTAAGCCTTTCTGACCAACAAGGTTTCTCAGGGGTTCTCTCCAGCAATGAGGGTACTCTTGTTTGAAATGTTTTGTTCCTAATTGCCTTCACTGAGTCATCTAGAAATCCTTGGAGGCAGATTTCTGTTCCTCATTAGGACTAGCTGTGTGTCTTGTGTTGACTAGCACAGTAAGCAACTCAGTCATTGTATTAAACCCTTTCTCCAACTCCCCTAGGTTGCCTGACTCCTTGTATTGAATGTGTTCTAGCATGTCATCCCTTGTTCCTCTAGCAGCATTTACATAGGTGGAGTAAGTAACTGTATTTAGAGGGTCATCTTCTAGCCATCTCAAGTACAGGCTCACTGTATCTGCACCAGTCTACCATGAGGAGATATACCAGCAGGATCCCTAGCTAAAGAAGCCATTAGGTGGTCTGGCCCTCCCCTCTTCTAACAAGATGATCCATCCTTCTTGTACATCTCCCTTGATATCTTCACACTCTGAGATTCTATGTCCAGTTTGCCAATTATAGAAGCAAGTAACAACACTTCTCCTAGATGTCGGAATTGAAGAAAACTCTTCTACCCTGATACCTTGGTTTCCCTTGGTATTCAAGAAGGTACTGTGCATGTCCAACTGACCATTTTGCAATGCTTGCATAGTACTCTGGATGCTCCCCATCTGTTTCCCAATGGAAACCATGGCATCTTATTGATGGGCCATTTTCTCCTCCACCTCATCTTCCTTGATGTGCACCTTATTATTTTCCAATTTTTCCACTTCTTCTTCTCTGAATCTTCTCACAGTAGCACCATCTATCAGGGTCACCACTACTGTAAACACTTTAAACACATCATACATGTTGTCCTTGTGCCTATTTTTAGCAGAGCCCCTGTAGTGGCCACACCAACCAATCAACCTTCACTGTGGGCGCTGGAAATTGTTTCCCTTGGAAAAAGGGAAAAAGAAACATGTTATGCCATTTCTTAGTTGGCTTTTTGTTATGGAAAAAGTCATTTTCCATTGTCTAATGCCTTTTCCCCCCTGAAATATGTGCATTAGGAATGACATAACATAATTCTTTTGTACTTTTCCCAGGGGAAACAGCTTCCAGTGCCTGCAGTGCTTTCATCAATTACATCTCCAAGCTGGTGGAAGGCCCTCCAGGAGTTTGTCTACCAGGAATACATTCCCAGTGACATTAGCCAACTTTTTAGCCTCAGCTCCTAACTTCCTCATAAGAGAGTGGATTTCTGTGGTATCACTCCTGCTGAGCCTGGCATGTTCCCTGCAGATCCAACTCATGTTTGCTACACTCCCAGTATCATCAACTGCTTCTGGATAGGACTCCTTGATCTTCTTTTCAAAGGTATTCTAAGTATGCCATTCCTGCACAGTCTGAGCATCCACATACCCTGAGATTCTCTTTTTCATTTTTTTTATGTAAAAATGCCCCTCACAGTGGGCTCCAGATGATGCAAATGAAAGTTTTACTTTGTCAAGTGATCACATCAACTTAGCAAACTTTTCTATTCACTATTGTTGGAGGCTTAGTTACACTTAGTTCCACTTCAAAATAGAATGATCAACTGAGCTATTATTTTTATCAATTAATTCTTTAGTTTGAGACGGTCTTGTACCATAGAAAGGGTTTAAATTACAGATACCCAAAGAATCTAATAGCTCCTAGGCATAAGAAACCCACTCCCTGGGGATTTCCAAGTCATGACAGTCAGATTACTTTCCCTACATGCACACTAACACTAACACTGACACTGACACTGACACTAACACTTGCTGACATCTAGAAATTCCTCGCTCTCCCTCCGCACACAAATCATGATTACAACATGTTTATGTTGTTGTTTGGATGCGTTATGGGCCTTGTTATGCCGGGCCTGGGCATTGTTTCACCGCATGGTTGGGTCTTGGCACAGTCCACTGCTACATTTCCTACTTCCTCCCTCTATTCTACTTCTCTTTTTCCAAACAGTCCTCTTAGCACCAACAGAGCAGCCCGCGTGCACACAAATCAGTGTCTGGCAGCCTGGCAGCACAGTTCTCAGCTGAAATCTTCCGGGTGATTATTCTCATCAATAAGTCTGAGTATCTACGCAGTGAAATTAAGTGTGTATACATGTTTGCTCGTCATTCATGAACATTTTTCCGTGAAATGACTCCAGAGCGTTGCGTATAGAGCTTTGAACTTCAAATTATTGGACTTCAGAAACCGTAGCCTATACACTCTACGAAAAGGATATATAAAGAAAAGATCGTCTAGCAACCTCCTGCCTTAGGATTGGGTACCATATATACCTTTTCTCGTCTATCCTCTATCCAGCTTACACCACGACAGGACCACTTGAAGAAACATGATAGCTAGGTATCCTAGCCCCGTTGTCCTTCACCGTTTCTGACGGAGAATCATCCACAGTAACTTTCCGCTCGATATTGACCATGATGACCTAGCGGTGCGTGTGAGTCATACTTAGTATACCAAACACTCCTACATCGACAATTGGACATACCGGCTGTTGCGTGACATGGCGACCGTGATCAGAACCGGAGACAATATTTCCGGTAGTTACTACCCCGCTCATGCTTCCGAAGCACTTCTCCCATAAGTCCTCTCTACTGTTCAGGGCGGCAAGTAAACAGGCAAAATATACTATTGAAAGGAGATCAAACGATGGAAAGTCAGTTGAGTTAGCAAACAGATTTTCGATGTGAATGAAACTGAACGTTTGCTCAATGAGAAGTACAAGGCCCAGTACACCGGGAGCGTTGGTGGCAAGACGAGAAAGGTTATAAGCATGGCAATCATGAGGAGGCTGTCAAAAATGACCATTAACAAGCTCATGTAACTGCTATACAACAAGCTCAACTTACGTGGTGAGTAAACCTAGATTGTAGCCGTCAAGTGTTACATTGTAATAAGTAGAGGCAATATGAAGTGAACCAACCTGTGTTAATTGTGTACATCATGATTGTCTTGATCGCAGAGTCCATTTTTCTGAGACAATTCTTTAGTGTTGTTGTACGTATACACGTCTACAAAGCTCTCACCTCGAGAATCCGTTCTTGTGCAAAGAAAGTGCGCGAAAAAGTGAGCCCGCGATGATGATGTCACCTACAACTCCGGAAACGACGGAAATATAGAAGAATGGCTAATAATAAAAGGAATATTTTAATACTGGACTTCTGTACTGCAGTCAAAGGATGCTTTCCTCAGATTTCATGAATTGTAGTACATCTTGAATCGAACTGATTGTTAACCTGAGGTGTAAACCATCAACTTCAAACCAATTATTTATCTTAATGAAGACAAAAAATGTACATTCTCGAAATGAAGACTTGATGTCATTTCATTCAATGGTGTAAGTGGCAGTTTTCAATGGATAAGTTTGGATTACTCACTAGTTGTGGTGACTAGTATTAAAAATGGTTCATCACTGCTAAAACTATTGTGAGACGATACACACCTAAAACAGTGACAATCAAAACTCCCTATCAGACCAATGTCAGACTCGCGCATTTACTGTAAAAGAAAAGCCATGGACTACGACTAGCAAATGGCACGTACAATGACAAAGGTCAGTGGTCTGTATCTTTGAAACACTGTAGTAACAGCCTGTCATGAATATTCGAAGAGAGGCGCGCCAATGCTTACACAACCATACACGCCGCGCATAGATACTGTCGAGCCATGAGAGTCTGGACAGTCAATAATGTGCATGACGTACCTCCGTACAATTGTATCGCTGACCGCCTGTTTCTCTATGGGACAAATCGACATATTATCGAACATTACTACGCACTACGATGTATGCTCCTGCCTAGTGGACCAGTGGTGGTCACGGTAGCGTAAGCAGTGAGACAAGGTTGCGACTCCGGGTCGAGAAATTCTACTCACAATAAGGCTCCTTCAAGACACTTTGTCCATAGCGAGTCACAAACGGTGTGGAAAACTTATAACGCACCAGACGGGGGACGGCACAATTTGGAATCCTTTCTCGTTGAGTGATATGCAGTAATGATAAACGGAGTGGATAACAAAGGCCGTGTGAGCCGTGTCTAATACTCTGCCAGTATTGGGCCTCGATGAGGATAATTGATACATGAGCACTGGTATAGTCAATCTTACAAGAGAAGCCCAATCTATGGAGCTGTAAGTATCAGACTTTTGGTCGAGCAAGGAGTGCATACGAGGGCTTTGAATGCGCAGGTATCATGGGACATCTTGTAAAATGTATATCCCTGACTGCAATTAAGACCATATAGTCTTGAGCCAGCAATAGCGAAGGAATAGTGACAATGGTCAGCTGTCTTGTTCTACCTGTATCAGTTGAGAAGATGACTGACATAGCCATAGAGATACACCCAAGGAACCCTGCACCCAGCGACTCTTGAATGATAGTGTTAGAGGACATTGAGGTTTCAGAAAAAGGAACGACGCTATTATGACCGGCCTTCCTTCTTACATATATCATGTTTAGGGATATTCCAGGGGTATGAGACCATCAGATGACAAAGATGTGATATTAATATCAGGTAAATACAAGAACTAGTTATTGAAAGGAGAAGTGGATTGTTGCTGTCCCTACAGTATTCCGCCCGATATAGCGACAAGATGGCAGTAGACTTCGATGTTGTGCTGCTGTGTAAGGAAAATACCCGCTGTTGCCAAAATGAAGAGGATCAAGGATCGTGCTTGCTTGAACTGGCCTTCGCACAATCAAGCAGGACCAATCAGACCAAAGAGAGTACCGCTGTTCAAACCATCAACAAGAAATTCACAACGGTGAGCGGGGACTCTGATCTAGTTTCTGATTCTAGTAATATAGTCAGATGGAGCATCGGAATGAACACATAGAAAAAGGCTACCTTTTGACAAAATATTTGGTTCGGCGAGTGAACAAATGCTGTAGAGTCAAGTGTGAAGCGTCCTCTTCTTTGCCAGCTCTGAAACTTATCCCTGAGCAGGATACCCCTTAACCCTGGTCCACGTCCCAAACAATTGTACAATTGCTATGGTGGAGCCGAAATCATCACAAGCATGCCGGTGAGAAAGGAGTGGTAGATTGTGAGGATGATGTTGATGGAGTGTGGAGTGAAGTTTCTTCCCGGTCAAGCTAAGGTGTCATCAATCATGATTATGATCGAGAAGAAATTGTTCCCATCTTTCTTCGACGAGGATTGTGTGCGAGAGCAGGGGGCGTTACGAACTGCACAAGCTGTCTAATCGTATTCTCTCGACAAACCGGATGAAATTTCTCATAATCAGAGAATTATGTTTCTGCCAGTATGGGAAGATTAAGATGTAGTTGCCTCTTTGCCTTCCTTACGAGTTCCTGTTGTCAAGGAAGCGCTCAATATTGTGCAAGAGCATGCAAGTCAACGAGCACTCGTTCTCAGATCCTCTGCTTACTTGTGGCATATTGTTAAGTTCGAGAAGCCCAGATACGGACAGAAGGATAATTACATCTGCGCGAAGCGAATCTCAAGGTCTGGGTGACAGACATGTCATTCTGGACAAAGGTCATGATAATCAAAGATTATCGAAGAACGGAGACAAACACTGAGGTCAGCCAAAAAGCCTTGAAGTGAAACACTTTCACGGCAAATGGAATAGTTATAGACTACCTATTGATCCGTTAACGCGTTATGGTTCAAGTCTTCCCACCTTCAAAGATAGTCAAAATAATCATGTCATTTGTACACTCGATGTACTTGATGCATCCGAATGGTATACAATTGTATGTCACGATGTAGACGTGAGATCGTGAAATATAGATGAGGCGGCGATTCGATAGCAATACTAGAAAGCGAAAACAAGAGGACACAGGGGTATCTACGTATGCATGAATAAAGATGACATGTAGCGCGTCGACAAAAGCAAGATGATCGTGATAATCGATAGCGGAGGTACAAGAAATATCGTGCCGTACGGTCGTGGTTGTATCGTTGGATTGCATCGAGCGGCAATAAGAGTGGCAGTTAGAGCGAAGAAGCCAGTCTGTTCATAGCGGGTCGTCACTGAGTCGAAAAATCAGTAGCCAAAAGCCAGAAAGCGTCAGTCGCAATCGAGAGGCACCAGTATCATCATCAACACCCCTCAAACTCACCAACATCCCCCTTCCCCGCCTCCGCTCTCCTCAAATCTCTCACCGTAACATTAAATCCCCTATAATCCTCCAACCACACGCCAGCCTCTCTACACCGCTCCAACACCCTCTCCCAAAACCTCAGCACCATCAGTGTCTCTCTGCTCACACTCCCCCTATCCTTCTCCCGCTCGCTCGCCCGTTCTCGGACTCTGAACCCAAACCTCCGGGTCCTGACTCTGGAAGTCTCAGCCCTCTCACGCACAAGACGTACACCGCGCCGCATGCCATCACTCTCCCATGACATGTCTCGGACATACCGGAGAGAAGGGAACGCCTCGCGCCGGAGTAGACTACCTACCTGCTCCAGCAGCCCAAAATACTCCGTCCTATCGTCTCTCAGTCTCTTATCGATATCTCGGATACCGATAAGTTCGAGTGAGGGGTGCGTAGGGAGCAGCACATGCGGCGCGATCCAATCAGGATTCTGCCAATTCCACTCCGCGTCCGCGCTGCAAATAAACTCTTTGAGATTTGGGCACCACTCTGCTAATGGTATAGAAAACGAGGGGACGGGCGGGGGAGAGTGCGATGGGTAGGTGAGGTAGTGTTCTTCGATTGTTGACGAGGAGTGTCCGAGTTCTAGTTGAGTAAGTTTAGGTCCGTGGACGGCGAAGAAGTCCGAGAATCCTGAGGAAGCGTAGGAGAAATCTGCGGAGAGGACAGAGAGGTTGCGGAGGGAGGGCATGTGCCATGTCGCGAGGACTTGAAAGGTGGCATTGTCAAGTGTTACTTTGAGTGAGCGGAGAGAAGGGAGGGTCAGAGTTATTGGTGTGAAGTCGGGGCATGAGAAGGAGGAATAGATTGAGGTAGGAAGGGAGAGGGAAGAGGATTTTGCGATGGACTGTAGATGCGCAGCACAGAATGTGAGTTCGAGGAATTCGAGGCGCGCTGCGGTGGTCTCGAGCATGGGTGACATGTGGAGATGAAACGAGACGTCGTCGTAGTTTGTCCAAGATAGACGACGGATGGAGTTGTTGGGATGCGCAAGGGCGGAAAGAAGTTCACGTGGTGAGGATCTGGAGCGTGAGCCGCATGAATTGATGTCGTTGATATTACGTCGAACAGAACGGTGGTCAGAGTACACTTCGAGCCGGGGCGCACAATCCAGGATATTGCGGAGATCAGCGGGGTCGCACCGCTCAAGCGTCGGTGTCTCAATGTGGAGACGCCTGATGTACTTACCGCACCCCGCGTTGGGCCCCGTACCAGACAAAACTTGTGCGAGGGCACGGGCCTCACGTGCACGGCTTATCCAGACAGATTCGAAAAGGATTTCCTGTGTGTAAGCAAACCAGGCCTTGGATATCAATGAAAGACGGGTTTTGGTGTGCATGACTGCACGATAGTGCGCTAGTCGCTGGTATAAATGGCAATGAGAGTGTGCTAGAGAGAGAAATGAGACGGTCCCTGTTGTGTCTACGCAAGAAGAGGTGGCAAGGCGGAGGATGAAACCCCATAACTCGGGAGGAAGATGGAGGGGCGCTGTACGCGGCGACTGCTCAAGAGTTTTCTGAGGGAACGCTGAGGATCTGTATAAGACGCGCATGTCAGCTATGTCCCTCCCGTCCGGACAGCGGAAGCTAATGAAATTTGATTCCGTCACACGAGCCTCCTCCATGCTATTCCGTCTCCAGCTGAGAAGCTCTCCAACTATCCAGACTGCTACAGAGTGCCTCACCGCATGAAATGCACCATAACAACGAGTAGTAATGAATCAATTTGACACCTACCTTTTGTTGTTTCGCTTGACGGTGGCCACCAGACGTTGTACCGACTCCACGGTATGCATGTTAGTCGCTATTGACTTGCAAGATATCGCCCGGGGGAGGAAGATGGTAGGAGTGAGACGAAGAGCGAAATGACCCTGCAATTTGGCTCCGGCGATTGTGCAGCAGCGGGCACATGGCCTTTGCCGCATTTGGCCGAGGCTCTATCTGATGCCGAGAAGGGCGGCCCTGACAGCAAGCCCGACCCTGCCTCGCCTGTCACCTTCAGTCATATGTTCCCATCTCTTCACCCTCTTGGCCCTCCCTCTCTGGACTCCTTGGTGGCGCATCCACGCGTGCCTTCATTCTTATCCATCTCTGCGGTTTCTGGAAACAAACCCTACGCCCACAATGGGTTTGTATCACACCTTTGCTTCTCAAGACATGTGCTTCTATTTTTTGCAATATGTATGTATCTTCGGGCAAGCAAAAACCAATACCAATGTAGCACCGTGTGTGGGCTCCGCAGTGGTTACATACATTTACCCGTGACATTGCTACCCGTGACAATTGCTATGCCCTTATGCAGATTATTGTTCACTAAAACCTCCGTGTGAGTACGAATACGCAACCTTCGATTCACAACTTCGATATGATTCTTATCCCTCATCTCAGCTTCTTGACAAAATGGACGTACATCCTCTTGCTTCTCTCTCGGAATGCCCCAACTCATATCACCGGCTTTTGTGGATTCTGGCCTCCACATGAACCCTCCTTGGCGCCGGTACACACCGCATGAATTTTCTCTCCCTTAGGTTACATTACGTGCTCGAAGCCCTGTTCGGTCACCGCTCAGAATTCGAGACATCCCCGTGATTCTTTCTTTCCGTGTGGACCAGGGACTAGACGGGCAAATAGACAATGATCCATATACGGATCTACGACGATCACCGCGTTCTATCACTCAAGTCCGTCAAGTCACGATTATAATACAAAAGATTGACATATGATCAAGTCTCATGCGTCTCCCGTGAACACTCCGATTGGAATGAAACTACCTCATCAGAGTATTAATAATGAACCGCACAAACATTCCAACGGGACATGTTTCTACTATGTATAAACCAAGCTATACATGCTCCGGTATCGGAGTCTGATGTTCGAATTGAAAAATCCCACCAATTTAGGTCCCCGCTGCCACAGGTCTCCTTGATGTCTGCATGGGTATGTATACATACATAGAACATAATCAGACTGATGGTTCCAGCGCATCATGTCCCAAATTCCCATCCGCTTGACCAGAAAAAACAAGCGATTTGAGCGTGCGACTGCACCTTGTTAAGTGCTTCGGCTGCGGGCCGGGGTAACTTCGGTGAGTCCACTGCCGTGTGCTTGTTGGTTTCTTTAAGGTTTCGTGGAACGTGATGCTTGGAAGTCGGTGCTGTGTTCAAGGCATTTGTGACAGGCAGTGGGAAGGGGTGTGGAGTTAGTTGCGGGAGGCGAGATATAGACATATGGTCCATGGAAGTCTGAGCACATTGACAGCGTTTGTGCGCAGCGGCAAACACCACCGCTTAGCGCTTAGCGCTTAACCGTCACAGTACTGTCGGCCATCGGCCATTGCCACCCTTTTGTTCTACTTGCGCCGTATGAGGAAAATTTACGAGGGTCGGATATGAGGATATAGGTGTGTAGATATGTGTGCGCCGGCACCGGCCTATGCCTTCCAATGAAGCGTAGATCATGTGGGAACTAAATAACTGAAACGAAGCACTCGGATGTCAATTTTGCTCTATTTTGCATTATACGCTGTTTGAAGCTTGAAGACGCCAACGGCCAAGTCCAGCTGCTCAAAGAAGATATTTGAATCTATGATTACCCTAGTATAATCACTAGAAGCACTACGCAGCCTTTCCCTGTTAGGTCACTAGAGAATTTTTCCTGTCTGATGACATCTAAGCTTCCAGAAGCTCCGTTAACCAGAATCGACTGAAAATTGACTGGGAATGGGTCATGTCTGTCTCCGCCTCCAAATCATCTCCTGTGTATTGACTCATAGTGAGGTAAAGCAGAATACGGTGGATCAAAGGACAGATTCACTTGCAGTAGCTCCACAGCATTAGTGAACGACGTAATCCTGGGCGGTAAAGTCATAGTCACAGGCGCCCCAGAATTGAAGTAATGACTTGAGTCAATGATTACTACTTAGGATGTTGCCTGCGCCCGACACTAGTAATACCACTCTTCTCCGTTTTCCATTTCGAGCAGTACCACTCTTCTCAGGTCTCCTATTTCGACCTACTAAAGTTTGTCCGTGTATGCGTCCTTGCCGTAAAAAAAGGATAAAGGGAGCCGAGTCTTTACATACAGATAATAATCGCCGTTACCAGCACCCCTTCGAGCAAAACAAGTATGATTGTCCTTGCAAGCACCAGCAAGTGGATCCACAACTCCTATTCAGGCATGGTGTAATTACTGGATGGTATCCGCTCGCCTCCGCGTGTCGAGATCGTGACAGAGAACTCCAGGTTCGATGTTTGAAAAATTGCATGCCCAGAGAATCCTTTGAAATAGGGTCTCAGACCAGGATCACCTACGTATCGAGTAGAGAGTGAGGATCTGTATGTTCGACGGTCTGACTCGGGCCGGAGAGCACCTCAGAGAAAGCCTCAGGTCTGTGAAAGAGCTTTGTCCTCGTTGTCGATATTGTAGGTACCAGAATCTTTTAGTTATCAGGCAAGAGGGCACGATCTCGAACTCGGGAGAGCGTCCGTTTTGAGAGCCGTCAATCGTTCCGACGAAGGTCAGGTATTTGGTAGTTAAAGATTTTCTCCGTCGAGGTAAAGATACACTTACGGAGAGCCTCCCACTGGCAGGATACTTGTTTTCGATTCAAAACGCGTACATACTATAGTTTCCCAGAGACGGCACCCTATCAATATCAGACGAGGGCAGAATAAGAGTCAAGAGGTTCATCCACTCGTCTGCAAGTCAATATTACCAAGGGAATTCCGGCCGGGCCGCTCTTTCGGTTGATAAGCACGGCAATCAAACATACTGGTAGATGCCGACAATTCTTTCTTTCACAGCAGTTCACAACTCTGGAAGATATTCAAGAGCGACTGACTGAATCGTGGCACATCCAACAGCCGCGCGGCAATTAATTATCAAGATACTATGTCTGAAGTGGCGGCCCCGTTCATCGTTTTTGGTTATGGGTCACTTATTTTCAAGGTAGTGAGCGCCCATTACATTGGCGATGATTGATAAATCATTAATGTTGACAGCCACCGCCTCACACCATCGCACAAAGTATCTACTCCCTCTCACAGTCTGACGCGTCGTTGATTCTAAGCCGCGTCCACCGGCAGTTCCTGGCTTCTTGAAAGGTTACGTTCGCCGATTTGCCCAGAAATCTCATGATCATAGAGGAACGCCTGAAGTCAGCGATTATTCATATGATCCATTGATTTTTTGCTTCTAATATGCTATTTAGAATCCAGGAAGAGTCGTAACTCTAGTCCATAAGGAAGATTGGGATAAATTTTCGAAATCCGTAAGCTTTTCAACTTGCGTAACTCTCTTCCGGTGACGACTTCCAGTAATAGGATCCGTTTCCTGACGACGATGTTGTATGGGGTCTGTTTGGCCTACTCGTTTTAATCTCGGATTCTGATAAAAACACCAAAGGAATTGCTTATACAATAGATCCGGTTTATGAGGCTGAAGTACGCGATTACTTAGGTACGTGAACTTCCCTTCGCGGGAGTTAGGTCCGGGGTTTAGAATCAATTCATTCTCACACAGATTACCGGGAAAAGGTAAGACAGTACCCGAATGTATGGTTGTATTACTTACAACCCCCAAGGATGGATACACCATGGAGACTCTCGACATATACGGCATGAATGGAAATGAGGAGACGATCATAATACATAAAGTGTGTCTGTGATAAAAGCAAGCTGACCACTACTCAGCCCTTCTCCACTGATAATAGGCGTTTGTAAGGCTAATCCCGTTGTTTCATGTGATCGCGACTAATTCAGTCTTTCACTAGTGTTATGTTGGCCGTGATGACAATCCTTCTTTTGGTGAGCACTTTCGTTTGAACTTCGATCGATGCAATCTGGTAACTCCGTCTACAGTCGGTTATGAACCGCTAGATCTCCTTGCTGAGCGGATTTGGACATCCGTTGGCCCGTCTGGTCGAAACAAGGTTCTTTTTATATATGATATCGGATTCGAAGAGACTAGATTCCTATCACTTAGGACTACCTTTACAATCTCGTTCAAGCAATTCGTGAACTATCACCGAATTCACATGACTCTCACCTGTATGCACTTGAGGTCAGTGTATCCATACGTCTCTGAATCCTGTGTAGGTGGCTAAGCGTTTTTGGCAGGCACGAGTTCGAGCTTTAGATGTCCGACATAGAACAGAAAATCGGTGATAGCATGTTTTGTGGGATTTTCTTGACAATCAAGGAAACATAGCTCATTCCATACGTCAAAACTGTTTTGAAGCCGGCCAAAGTTCTATTTGTCCGTACTTAACGCTGATTCAGAATAGTCATATCCCTCAGCGGGCTCGTCTTCTGACAGGTGTCTGCTTGTCTCCTGGTCACTTGGCAAGGTCCATACTCGGGCGACATCGGACACATTGTTCCACATGATGCGGGCAGGCGCGACCAGGAATAAAAGGTCCAGGTGATTACACATGAGTAACAAATGAGTAGTTACGGTTTTGGTGGGGACTATGTACTGCGGTCGGCTAGTCCCAGTAAGAAATAAGATAGTGCGGTTATGTTATGTTTGGATTATTTCTTGCGGGGGTTAGATTCGGCAAAGGTTGAAAGACTATTGGACATGACAGTTTTAAGGCTCGAAATCCGCGGATAAGATAAGATCCGAAAACCAACGATCAAATTGATCGAATATTTTTCTATCCGAGTCAAATACATATTGTTCCTGATACACATAAAACAGGACTTGTGAAAATCGCGATGACTCCTCTATTCTCCCCGGATCACTATGGCCATCCAAAAAGCCACTTCTGCTTCTTCAACTAATCTTCAGCCTGCTCCTCTTGACGTGCGTCATTACACACTATCAAGTCGTATAGCCTGATCCTGAATGTATCCAGGCGTCTAAGCTCGTCATTAACCTCGCGACAACCTTAAAGGATATTCCAGAAGATGTTCACTTTGGGCAGGTCTGCCTTCATCTATTTCGACGTCTAATTTCTGCTTATTGCTTTGCCTAGGTCAAGAGCGACCATATGCTCGTTGTGAGCTACGACCCAGTAATTGGTTGGTCGGCCCCAGAAATCAAGCCTTACGGTCCTCTGTCGCTAGATCCTGCTGCCTCGTGCTTCCACTACTGTCCCAACGTCTTCGAGGGAATGAAGGTTAGTTAGCACATCTACGAGGCACATAACAAAGTCTGACATTCGACTATGCAGGCATACCTGGGACCTGATGGAAAACCACGTTTGTTCCGCCCTAAGAAAAACATGGAACGCCTCTTACGCTCTGCAGAGCGTGTTGCCTTGCCTGTAAATATCATCTCCATCGTCAAATCTACCAATACTAACTTTCCATACAGCCATTCGACCCCGACGCGCTCCTTGTTCTCATCAAACGCCTTGTGATGATCGATGCGCGTTGGATTCCTTCGAAACCAGATCACAGTCTCTACATTAGGCCGACCTTCATTGGTACACGTCCTGGTGCGCCTCTATCAACCCCCATGACGTGACCGCCTAACCAATTTTAACATCATCATTTGTCTAATCTCCCCTCATTGTGTCCCGTAATACTTCGTAATACTGCTCTCAGCCCTTGGTGTTGCCGCATCTGACAGTGCTCTGCTCTATGTCATTTTGACACCTACTGGCCCCTACTTTTCAACCACTGGCAAAGCCAAGGGCGTTTCCCTACTTTCCGTCGGCAAAACTGTTCGCTCGTGGCCTGGGGGAACTGGGGGCCACAAACTCGGACTCAATTACGCCCCGGGCTTCCTTCCTCAACGGCTCGCGGCCGAGCAGGGTTACGAACAGATCCTATGGTTGCTCGGCGAGGAACAGCGTATAACAGAGGCGGGATCCATGAACTTCTTCATTGTCGTACAAAGAAAAGATGGAGGTGCGTTTGCTCTGCAGGCCCTACAAAATCATGACGCTGACGTATCTTCATAGATTTGGATGTCATTACTCCACCACTAGATGGCACAATTCTACCGGGAATCACGCGTCATTCATGCCTCGAGCTCCTCGAGGCGCACAATTCGAGGGCCGTGCTTCCCGGAATTCCTGCATCAACGAAAATTTACACATACGAACGCACGCTCACGATGCCTCATGTCGCTCTGTATTTCGGTGACGGCACTTTGCTGGAAGCGTTTGGCGTAGGTACAGCTGTCGCCGTAGCGCCTATCGGCCGCATTGGCTATGAGGGTAGAGACCTTGTGCTTCCATCTGAAAATGTTGGCCTGGGTGACGTGGGTAGAGCACTTTTGGAGAGGCTCATAGATATCCAGACAGGACGCGTGGAATTTGAGAACTGGAGCGAAATTTGTGAAGTTTAAGCGCTAACTACGGTCTCAAAAGAATATTTAGCTAGATGTACTCTCATCATAGTGATCTCTACAACTGGACTGGTGGTTGGGGAATACTTGAGCGCCCCGAGCGATGACAATAGTTCCATTCATATTCCTTCGTCGTGTGGGACGTCGAGGAGGTGGGGGAGAAGAGGCTCAAATTCAGGTCAAGGGTCAGCTGGAGTATGGACCATAGAGTTGTTGACTGCGTTTGTAAAATCTTAAACGTTCAAACGTTCAAACGTTCAAAAGTTCGTCATTCCAAATACCGGGAATTTGCTCTAAGTACAGAAGTTATGACATTATATCATAACGAAGAGCTACAATCACGCTTCTTTTGTATCCTAGACTCCCTGGGCAAGAAGACGTTCCGGCACTGCTACATATCCCCTCCAACATTCCACAAATACCGTCAACTCAGCACCCTTCAACGATTCTATGATCCGCGCTCCAACTTACCCCAATTTTCAGCCTCCTCTCCCCACCTGTTTCCCGCTTCTTATCGACGTTCCATGTAACATGATCCTGGGCAACTATCACGACTCCGCCTCCTGGACGAGCACTGGCGATGCATATTCCCCTGCACCGATAGCACGGTGATTGTACCTCCACGATGAGGCATGTCCGCCGGAGTGAGTTGACAAAGGACCCATCGTCCTCGGTGTGCAAGGGCGTTATATGCATAAGGCAAGACCATATTTGGAGCGAGTGTTGGAAAGGACAACGGTTGGAATGTAAAGACATTTCGGCGTCGAAAGGGCGACGCGTTGATGTCTGCGTGGCCATTCGAGCTCATAGCTTTGGAAAGTGTCTCGAGAAGAACTGGAAGATATGTTAGGCCTTTGTAACGGTGTTCAGATGGCATCTGAGGTCAGCCGGGTACTGGAGTGGAAGTAGGTGGCATCAAACGGTATCATGGTGGGAGGAAACAGGCCTTAGGTTTCCGACAGACCATTGTGAAAGCATTGGTCAAAGCAGTATGGATTACATAAGCACTGAATCTTGTCCGAACAACTGAAGAATCGTTCTCCCGGGTTACTCCACACACATATTTTTCTGCTTGTATATGACGAACACCGACGGATTGAACGCAGTAGAAACTGTGAGGTCCATCTTTAACCAGATGTAATTTCCTTCTGACCCTTCGAAAACTTTAAAAGGACCTACCTTCCAGTTTACTCAGATATGCCAACTGGCGCTTCGACCAACTGTTAAATGCTGATCACTGGATTCCAGCTTCCCTGATTAATGCATGGCCGTGGAAAGCTAAAGTATGCCAATGCCATGTTGTTTAAATTGTTTTCTATGCTGACATATTGTAACAGTCTCGACTTAGGTTCAGCGCCCTACCTTCAGAAGTTCTGGCCGAAATTCTGAAGCATGTCCACTGGCATGACTTGCTTATGGTGCGCCAGGTGAGTTTGTTGACCGATTCCGAAGTGAACAATCAATCAATGTCTGTAGGTTTGCAAACAGCTAAATGACGTTTCGCGAACACGGGCAGTGTGGACTAGCCAGTATCAAAGCTATTTGGCGGAAAAAGAATTTCGACTTGCAGCTGAAGCGCCTATTGATATGTATTCGTCAGCGGAGCTAGAATCCTGGGTTCTGCAGCGAAGAAGTGCCGACAAGGAATGGGAAATAACAAATCCTGTCCGAGAGCGCTCGATCTTTCTGGATTACAAAACATACACATTGACTATGGTCCCAGGAGGACGTTGGCTACTCGCCGCTTTGTCCGACGGTTCAGTGTTGTGTTATGACCTCGAAGATCCCAACATGCGAAGCACCGTCTTGACGCCACCGCGTGATGATCCCAATGGCGATTTGATATATGACCTGACCGTTGACATTGATCAATCAAATCCAACACTGAGCTTCTGCATGGTCAATTATCCTTCGGACTACTTCAGTAAGTAATTCTACATTCTAGTTCTACGCGTAACGAGATTGAGGAATTCGGATTGTAGATCTAGCACAACCTGTGACTGGTTCTGACCTTACGATCTGGCGTATCAACCTCCGCGGACATGGGTCTTCGGCATATCTGGAGGCGCATTTTTTGCATTCCTTTCCAGCAACAGAACTATCTACCACTATATTGTCCGTCAGTCTTAGTGGTGACCTACTTGCCAGACTTGTATACACCTCTCAGTTTCGCTCCTATATCGAAGTCTTTGATTGGAGGGCGTCAACAGCCTTGGTGCATCGCAGGACTGTTATATTTCCTAAACGTACAGAGAGACCAGTAAGCAAGAGTTTCTTAGTTCTGTACACACAGCTATTGATACCATTGGACTAGTATTCTGTGGTGCTGCTTCCTGGCAGACAATTGGCCTTTGTCTCCATCCGAAATGTCACCGTGTATGATATAGACATAATGGCCGACGATCGACCTATTGCACCCATAATTCCTCAAAGTCCGTCAGAAGTGCGATGGGCATTATTTGACAGCGACGGAGATTTTGTATTCCAGCATCATCAATCAAGTCTGGATACTAAGGCTGTCACTCTTGTGCTGACTTCTAACCACAGGATGATCTACCACTTAACAATTCCTCACAATCCAGATTCCACACCTCATCTTGTTCATCATGGGAAGACAACTCAAGAATATTGTTTCTATACGGTTGGAAGAGAGAAAGCCTTTGGAGAGAAGGACAAATCGACCTTGGTCAAAGTCGGCATGGCTCATGAGCTAGACTTGGGCACAACAGAGTGCGAACTCAATGTTTCTCGAATCCCCAAAATGTCACTGCAGTCTCAGTCTCGATACTTTCCTCCACCTATCTTGAGCGAGGACATTGGACGTATCGTTACTAAGATGGACAGTCATGTTTTTATTCTGGACACTTATAGATCTCCTGTGATGTAGCAGACAGTCCTATGCCGTAATATTCATTTGGGGACACCCGAGATATCATGCTCTTTCATTATGTGAGTGGGTCAAGTGTGAAGATAAGTCAATTCTGAAGGGCTACTAGTTGAACTGTTTCGGAACCTAAAGTATAACTCAATCCTTGTTCGAGTAAGTAGTCATGGCCTCTTTGATAACGTATGCTGGTTGTGTGCTCTGCAGGAGCCATCGTGAGCAATGTACTTGTTCTCAGGATAGAAGTATTTACCCAGATTATGATAAGCATCATCAGGGCCCGAAGAGTTGAGTGCTTGACGACTCCAAGATCCAGCCTGATTTCAGCGGTCCTAAAACATTCTCTTTTCTCTGCATCCACAACCCCAAAGATTCAAACTTCCCCGCTTGTGAGAGTGAATGCAAGGTGGTTCAAAGAACGCCGATCATTGGCGATGCTGGCAACAAAACAATTATTCCGTACAATCGGATAACCACAAATCAGCACTGTAAATGGTGAATCATACATCATTTGACACGTACTTGCATTTCGCAATGCTGTGGTTATCGTTTGAGAAACCGCATGATCCAGATTTCAATAGATATATAGCACTTACATCGCAAGGCATTCCGCAATAACTTGTGGTTCATGAGCCTTAAGACTTTTACTCACGCGTTTTGCCTCGCAGACATTAAGGACATCGTTATCAGAGAAGAAATGCAGGCCCCGAACAGCATTTTCCCCTTCTAACAACACCTTTGAAACCCCTGTTGATACATCATATAGGTGATCAGACCCGGTCTTGATACATGAAGGGTTGCGTTCACTTACGATCCTTTGATGCAGCCTTCTGGTGAAATGGTAAAATGCTTAACAGCCCATAGTCAGCGCTTCCCGCAAGGTACGTCACCTCGTTGTTGTGTTTCACAACTGGAGGATCATCAGTTCCCGAATTGCGTGACCAGATCAAAAGTTCTGGGTAAAGTACGGTGCTTGCGTGGTCCAATTCTTGTATTAGGCGCATGCCCTGCAGAAGCCAGGGATCTATAGCTATTCTCGACGCTGCCTCCGACTTGATTAAAGGTCTCTCAGATGATGAATCGACAAACCAAGAAAATTGACTCACCTTTCTGTTAATGCTATGCTGGACTGTGGACAGCGTCTGGAAAAGAAAAGTGGGATCCCAGGACGTGATCAGACGTTCGATGCGGTCGAGAGACCTGAAATGGTCTTCAGCGGCGGCCGCAGTGAATTTCTTTGAAAAAACGTCTAGACTGCTGTCTGCACGGATAACCACCGTTTCTTGCATTCCCAGCCTCTCACTTAAAATCTTTTTGTCCACATCGGACAACGAGACGATCTAAATAGAGCCATTAAGTATCTCATCAATGGCAAGTGATAGTATGGATCCATACCACCAGGCTATACCGTCCATTTGTTATAACAACAGCCTGTACTTACAGCATAGTCGTAATATAACCAGCGTTGTAACTACAGCATCACCAAGTTTCAGTCAAATATTTCGCCAATTGGGAGAATCGAACCTGTGACCACTATCCCAAAAACAACAATTGATACAACCATAACCAGTTGACCACGGATCCTTAATTAGAATGCAAACTTGTTGTGATAAGGGGAGCAAGCTCCCCTTCAAAATATCCCTGGAACCCTAAGCATGTTAACAAAACCTTAACAGAACACTAACAGAACCTAACCAAACCACTAACTCCCTAACCGTAACTCTAACTGAACTCTAACCAGGCTAACCATGTGCTCAACAGGCAGGCCTCATGGGTACATAGACCTTGTTGTGTTGAAATTATTATTGAGCCTGTTTGTTCAACGGTTGTATTGTGTCTTCCTTGCAATTATGTGCATTGGTATCAAGGTTGTTGGTTCAATTCTCTTTGGTTGATTTCTTTTTGTCCGGTTCAACATTTGATGCTGTTGTAACAAGCAGCGCTGTAATTACAACTGTGGTTATATCAGGCTTATGCTGTCATGACAGGGGATGTTATATCATCCTGCCAGCATCAGGTGATACCACAACATTTTCGTCTTTATTCTTGAGGTTCTCAAATCTCTTGATTTGTTTAATGACGGCATCTGTCGTATCTGTGAGATGGTTGAGCTCTTCAAGGTCTTCCCAGTCACCATGTTGAACAATTTTTATCTCCCTTGCGATGTTCTCCAATGCACTTGCAAGCAAACCAAGTTCGCTGACTGAGAGCTCGCCACTTGACTGAGAATGTTTATGTTTCTTTTGCGATGGACCACTTGGATGTGTGGTGGAGTTGGACATGAGAATAGGATTTGGTTAAGCTGTGTGAGATGTATGCTGCAACAATCTGAGGTGGTATTTAAGTAAGAGCACTGGCGATTTCTGACTCGGACTCCGCGCAATATCGACAGACAGGGACCTACACTTTTCAGCCACCTCTTGGAAAAAAGATCTTCTAATCATCACCTCTACACCACAAGGTTTGCAGGCCTGAGGTGCCTCACAACGATGAAGATCACCCCTTTGGCACCAGGGACATGATCAGCTGTCCTCGAATGAACACACCAATCTAAGAAACTTTTGAATTTGAGACTGGAGTCTTGATGTCTATCTGGATCTCTTAACATGGCTGTGATCTCCTGATACAAAAATGCAGATGAAGGTTACATCGAAGAAGACAAGAATTTCTTCCTTAGAATTATAAGATGGGGCATCCCTTCAGCATACAGCATGCAAAGGGAGGTCCACTCACATCAATAGGCATACTGATAGTACTTAGTACGATCACATCATGTATCCACCTGAAAATTGGGCTACTAGAGCCAAAAAAACGCAATAGCAACCTAACCCTGGACAGCCTGTATAATCACCCGATCACTGGCCACAAGCCACAAGGATCAACTGTCTGGTCTGCCCATGATTGAGGCGATAAACCCTGCATACACTGCTGGCACTGGAAGGTATTGTTATTAGAAAAACTGTAAAAGAAGACTGTCATATGACTTCCATGTTCTGTTTCCTTTGGAAATATGTAAACATTTTCGTGCTGAAAATGCTAGGAAAATGTTCACCTTTTTCCTAAGTGTTTCATGGTGGAAAATAATTCCTTTTTACCTTCCTTTTTCTACTGCAAACATGATAGAAATTTATTGAGTTTTTCATTTGGTATTTCCAGATGAAATAGGATGGAATTTCATTTGGAAAAAGGTATCAAAACACTTGTCCAGCTTCTTCCCATGTCCCTTTTTGATAATTTTCTAATTTTTCTTGAAGCAAATATCAATTTAAAATTCAAAACGTTTCCAGTAAAAATATCTAAAAAATAAATCTAATTTGTTTTTCTTGATGCAAATGCGGGTTCTGAGAGTAAGGAGCATTTTTGGAGGCCTCTGCACAGCAAGCTCCACCCCACAGTACATTCCTTCATCTACTTCAGGTGAGACTGACGGCCATTCTTGGTTCAGTTCCATTGATTGGCGGATGCTGTGTTGAGAGCAGTAGGGTCTGACAGTTTCACTTTGGGGGTCTTTTTTCCATTCATGCAACGGTCTTGCATGTTATCTTTGTGCAAAGGTTCTTGCAGTCATACCACCACTACTGTTGCCCAGGTGAGTGTTTTACTTGCTCCATCACTGTATTCCACCATTCCTCATACTTTTCGCAGATTAGTGATTGCTTTCACCGTCTTTTGTTATCATCTTTCTATGCATCACTATCTATGAAGTTTGGTCCATTTTATCCAATAAGTTGATAGCTTACTGAATCATTCACAGAACTATAATGAGCTCGCTATATAAAAAAGGAAATTATACCTAGCGAAGCTCATTTTTCACAGTAACACTGCTGGCAGCCAATCATGTTTCCAAGGGCAAAACTGGGAAAGAAACCTGTTATACCATTTCTAGACAGTGTTTTGAAACAATGAAAAAAGCCTTTTTCCAAAGAAAAAATTTGTCAAAGAAATGGTATGACAGGTTTCTTTTCCCATTTTTCCACTGGAAACATGTTCCAGTGCCAGCAGTGTAAGCAGAACACAGTACGTTCACGAGCACCAGTCAGCTTATCAGACAGTTCTGTTTGCTAGAATTCAATTCCTTTGGTTGTACCATTTTTCTTCGCACATTATAATCGTACCTCTTCATCAAACGTTACATACATGACCCAGCATGCTGAAAGTTCTCAATCCTCTGAGTTGGTTGCTCAGTCCAAGCACACTGAGAATGACATGAGAACCCGTGACAAAACTGATGCCATTGTTGAGAGGGTTCATACTCGTGCCAAGGCATGTCAGAAACTCATTGATGATACCATCAAGGGAAAGCTTACAATTGCTGAGTTCCTTCATTCCCTTAAGGACATTGGTCTTAATGCCACAGAAGCATGAGACCATGTTGATGAAGTTACACAGAGGATTGAAGTGCATAAGGCTAAGTCAAAGAAACCTAACCCTTCCTCATGTGAGCATTCACCTGATCCTGCTCAAGGAGATGAGAATACTAGAGAGTCCCAGGCCCAAGCTGTTGAGAACGCAGCTTGGGAAGCTTTGCATAAAAGGCTGGAGCACACTATCATCCCTCAGGTTCCTTCATCTTTGATTACCCTTGAGCAGCTTGCTGAAATGCTGGGAGATCCTAAGAAGTCTTTGGGAATATCCTCCATTCCTCAATTGGTCCTTACAGCTGTTCCCCACTTGGTCACGCTGCAGGAAAATGTATTGGAAGATTCCCACATATTGCGGATGTGGTACTTGCATCAGGAATATGCAAAAGAGAAAATGGTCAATTCTCTTATCAGCCTGGGGCAATTGCAGCCTCTTAAAGAATCCATTTCTAGAGCTATGTGGAAATTGGTTATCCTGGACCATTATGTCAACTTCAAAAAATTATATGTGACCTTTGAGGATATGACCATCATGATGAACCAAAGGACTTTGTGGGGGGGTTTTCCCTCATTAAGAAAGATCATGCTTCTGCTAGGAAGCCAGTGCACACCGAATTTGATTGGATTTGTACATTTGATACATGGATGGTGGCAGTCTTGTTATTCTATCTGCACTGTGATAAAGAATTGGCAAAATATTGGAATAGGATTATGGATTTCTGTCAATGCATTCCTAATGGAGTTTCTATTGCAATATGCTTTGATATTGACACCCACAATTGTTATGCTTGTAATCCCTTCTGCATGGATGATGAGAATCAATTACATATGCTCTTCCTGGTGCAACTTCTTGGTGGGTTGCATTACTCTTCAGGCACAAAGTGTAGTGCTGTTTCTTATTTCAATTTGCAAAAAAAATTGGTGGCTGTGTGTCAGAATTGGAACTTGGGAATCTGCACAAATAATCCATGTCCAGGTGGGCACCACCACAACATATGCAGTGAGTGCAATGGTGCTCACAAGGCAAGAGATGTTGAAGAGTGCTTCAAAAAACTCAGCCATCAATGACAACAATACCATTCAGCAGTTGGTGGCAGCAATTAAAGCAGATGCAGTTGTCAATCAAGGACCTCAATCACTCAAGATGGCAAACAAGAAGCAACCTTTCATTGATTCTGATATTGGTGAACTGAGGTTTTATAGGGGATTTGTATGGGATCCTAAAAAATCTGACACACCCATATCACCTTTGGCTTTTGATACAGAAACTGCCCCTCCTCTTCCATCTCCTCCACAACATATACTGGATAATCCAATCTTTCAGGCTACTCTTGATGTGTTAAAGAGCAACATTCATGTTGAAACACCATTTAATATTGAAAAATTCAAAAATCTTCTCTGGGATCATCCTAACCAGTGTAATAACCCACTCCCTGGACCCCCAAACATTGTTACCAACCTGCTTGCTTCCCTGGAGTTTCCCCCAATGCCCCATCAAACTCCCCTGACCCTCATACACCCTCAGCACCCACCCCAGGTAACTCCAACATTTCTCTGGTGAACCCCAATGGTCCCCTGGCTAACTCCGATGCCTTCTCTGCAGCTGTCAATGCTTCCCTTGACTCTCCTGAGCCCCTGGGACCCTCCCCTGTCATTCCCGACTCCACTGCACATCACCAACTCCTCCCCCTAGTCAGCCTGACCAACCCTGGAGCATCACAATGACCTGGAATGGCATGCATCCTCACCTGATCCCATCAGAATATCACTGTGGCCTGTCCCCTGATCACAACTGACGCCCATCAACTCTGCGCAACTCCATCAAGCCCTACTGCCTCACCTGTTGTCCCCCAGAGCTCTCCAGTAGTTAGTATATAAGTTGTAGAGTAGCTTCTCATACTGTAGTCTTGATATTGATTAATGTTACCTATGGTCTGATTGTTTCTGTCTTGTGTTTTGTGTTTTGTGTTATGTTTCCTCTTCTCTCAGTCTTCTGGCCTTATCTCAGTCTCCCAGTCTTGTCTTGCCTCTATTTCCATGATTGTTTTTGTTATTGTTTCATATCTCCACTTGAATCTACTTTTATTCCTCTCTCAATCTTGTCTTGACTCCATCTCACCCCATTTAACTCTGTTTCCATTACTGTGCTCAAGTCCTTCAACTTCAATGCCTTTACAAACTCCATGCTTACAATTACAAACTCAAACACTCTTCAAACCAACTCCAGACCTTGCTATTTGCTTGGCTCCAAAAGCCTATCAACCTCCATTGATCCTCCATCAAACTCCTGCCCTGCTCCTATCACTTGCATAGCCTCTGCTTGCCCCACACCTCTAATACTTGCTTCTGGACCAGTACCTGACACCTCCATCAAGTCTGGCCCCTTCCCCCACAACTCATTCTAGACCCCTCTGGACCACCCCAGACTTGTTTGGATCACTCCCCATTGATTGCCCTCCCAAGTCCCCCACACTTAGACCCTCTCTGAGTGCCCAGTTATCAGTGCAGGGAATTACGTCTGTCTAGTAAGGATTTGCCCAGTGTAGCTGAGCCCCTGTGATCAGCAGAACCTGACAACCAGCCATTTGTTAAATCTGTCATCAGGAGTTTACACAAAGGTTTTTGGCCTTTTGATGAAGGGGAGAATTGGTTATCAAGCAAGGATGATTATCTGGAAAATTACACATCAGAAGAGGAGGATCTTGAAGCTATAAGGGTGTTTTGTAACAAAGGAATTAATGCTGGCAGGTGATTGAAGGCAGAAAATATTGGTGACATGCTGCCTGGCATGAAGTCATCCCCTTTGTTTGTTGTTTGGCAGAAGAATAAGGCATGAGTGGTAACTGATCACTCTGCTTTGGGTCTCAACAACAGAATCCCCAAAATTGAGGCAAAAGTCTGATATGATGATATAAGGACTTTTGGTCAGGCTATATTTAATGCAAAGTGCAGTTTTGTTAAGGAGATGTTGGTCACATGGAAATCTGATGTAGCAAGTGCTTTTTTGAACTTGCTGGCCCATCTGCTGTGGCAGATCCATCAAGTTGTGAAAGTGGATGGTATATGGTATAGTGTTCATTGGCTAGTCTTTGGTAATTGAGCTTTGCCACAATGCTGGTGCTCTGTTTTGTCACTTATGTGCTGGCTCAGCATAAAGAAGCTTGACATCACAGATCTTCACATTTTTATGGACAATTTTTATTCATGGGATCACAGCAATAATCTCATTACTTATCAAGGTGTTCAATGACCCAAAAATCAGGCACAATTACTTATCCTGCAGGATGCTATAGGATGTCCATGGGAGGAGAAGAAGCAGGAGTATGGTGAAAAGATGAAGATGATAGGTTTTTGGGTTGACATCAATCAAGACATCATTGCTCTGACAGATGATTCAATTACTGACATTGTCTCTAAGATTAAGCATTTTGTGAATACTCCATCTCATCAACTCCCACTTTGAGAGTGGCAATGCCTAGCTGGACACCTAAACTGGTTATTCAACATTCTTCCATGGGGATGTCTGTCATTAACCAAAATGTATCAAAAAATGTCAGGTAAGCAAACAACACATGCCAGCATATATCTCAATAAGAAGTGGTAATTGACATGAATTGGCTGATCAAGATTATCCCAAAGTCAATAGGAGTTTGATTGCTTGAGACAACACAGTGGAATATTGAAGCAGCTGATATGGTAATCTGGACAGATGCTAGCCTAAAGTTGGGACTGGCATTCATTTATGCCGGCAACAGCTTTGCATACCAGATCACACCCAAGGATATGTCAACAAAAATTGACATCTTCTTTCTAGAACTTACTGCAATTCTCTCAGCAATTTCCCACATTGCTTCATTTGATCATCCACCACATTGCTTGCTTATCTTCATGGATAGTTTGAATTCAGTCACAGTATTCAATACATTGGGAGCAACAGAATCAATGCACAACTCTGTGGTTTGGGCAGTAGCTGGTATAATCTTGCAGACTGAAATTGACTTGAAGGTATGCCACATTGCAGGAAAAGATAATATTAGAGCCAATTTGCTTTCTTGCTTGCTCTTTGATGAATACAAGCAAAAGTTTCAATCTGACCACATCTGCTGCTTTGAGCTTCCTCAGGATCTCTTGCCAACATGATGGAGAGGGTGCTTTTGAGTGCCCTGGGCAGATCATCAAGTAATCATTCAACAATTCACCTCCCAATGAGGATGGGTGATCTAGATGCTCTTACTTCTCAACTTCAGTTACACACAATAGAAAGATCCATAGCAAGTGGATATGGAACAGGAGCACATGATTATGTGAAATTTTGTATTAATCATAACATTCCTCTTGATCCAACATCACAGACATTGTCCCAATATATAGCATATACTTCAAGATTCATAGCCTTGGGCCCAAAATATCTCACAGGTCTTCAACATTTCATTCATGATTTCTATCCAGACTTTGACAATAATAGAGCACATCCATTGCCTCAAGCAACAATCAGAGGGTCTAGGAAAGTATGTGCAGATCCAATCCACAGGAAACTACCTCTACACTCTTATCATCTCACAGAGTTTCTAAAATCAGCATGTAGCTCTGAGGAATATGATGATCTTCTATTTGCAACAATGATGTCATGTTGCTTTTATGCTTGTCAAAGATTGGGCAAATTGGTGAAGAAAACAGCTAAAGAGGCTCCAGATTGGAGAAAAATAATTAAATGATCATCATTGATATTTACACCAAGCTATGTTGGCTATCACTTGCTGTACCATAAGGCCAATCCATTCTTCCAAGGCACAGATATATTGTTTACACATCAGGATACAGCTGACCCAGTCTCTTTACTGCAAGAATATGTGGAGAGTCAAGACAAGATCCATGGTCTCCATTGAGCTCTTTTTGTTTGGAAAGATGGTTCCCTTCCAACTAGGTCATGGTTTGAGGCAAAGCTGTTTGCATTTGTGGACAGATCCTTTGGAGGTCACTCAGCATGAGCAGGAGGCATCACTTATTATGCATTGCTGGGCATATTAGAGGATATTATCAAAGCTTTAGGACATTGGTCATCATCAGTATGGACAATGTACATGTGAGAAAACTCATGTATCAGAATGGCACTACAATTGGCAGCATTAAGGAAATGTTGCTAAGTCTAACAATCTATCATTTAATTTTCTTACTCAGCTATGCACCACATCTCATCACCACCACCATCCATGCCTCACTCCTTTGCAGCCATTTATAGCCCTAGTGTATTGCTTCATCAAAATTGAAAAAGGGGTTGCTTTCCAGCAGCTGACATGTGCTCAACTTCATTATCCTATCAACTGAAAATCTTTTCAAAATCTGAATGACAAGTTGCAGAGGTCAATGTAAATGTGGGTTCTGAGGGTAAGGAGCATTTTTGGAGGCCTCTGTGCAGCAAGCTCCACCCCACAGTACAATCCTTCATCTACTTCAGGTGAGACTGATGGCCATTCTTGGTTCAGTGCCATTTATCAGCAGATGCTGGGTTGAGAGCAGTAGGGTCTGACAGTTTCACTTTGGGGGTCTTTTTTCCATTCATGCAATGGTCTTGCATGTTATTTTTGTGCAACAGTTCTTGCACTTGTACCACCACCACCATTGCCCCAGTGAGCATTTTACTTGCTCCATCACTGTATTCCACCATTCCTCATACTTTTTGCAGATTAGTGATTGCTTTTACCATCTTTTGTTATCATCTTTCTATGCATCACTATCTATGAAGTATGGTCCATTTTATCCAATAAGTTTATAGCTTACTGGATCATTCACAGAACTATAATGAGCTTGCTATATAATAAAGGATATTATACCTAGCAAAGCTCATTTTTCACAGTAAGAAGAATGCAGTATGTTCATGAGCACCAGTCAGCTTATCAGACAGTTCTATTTGCTAGGATTCGATTCCTTTAGTCATACTGTTTTTCTTTGTGCACCCTCCCACCTCACCCTTAGTATTGATACTCACCTTCTTGTACACTTATGCTTTACAGACTCTTAGTTTCAGTTTGAACTTTTCCTTATTAATTAGGACACATTAAAAATACTCCTAGCATATTGCTTTGTCAAAATTAAAAAAGGGGTCACTTTCCAGTGGCTGACACATCCTAAACTTCATTTGTGTGCTAAACTTCATTATCATATCAATCAACAATCTTTTCAAAATCCAAATGACAAGTTGCAGAGGTCACTGGAGAAAAATCTTGGGACTAGAAATTGACTTGATCAGGAGTCACTGAGCATGTTCATCAGGGAGTTGGCAGCAACTTGACATCTACACAAGGAGAGCTCCTTGTTGGCTCTTGTGGATCATTCACTGTTGCAAACTGGTATGTTGTCAACTTCCCTCTCACCTTGCACATTACCATTGCCATCTATGCAACAAATGCTGGCAGCATGGCTGGTGTGTGCTGCTTTCAATCTTGTGACCCTTGAATGTTCCTAGAACATGTTCTTTGTTACCAATGGCTCATGGAAGTATAAATCTGGGGACTCCAGTGGGATTCATTGACCCTAACTTCAATGACTTGATGTAGTCCCTGGCAGTTGTTAGGTTCCACTGACCATGGGGGCTCAGCTACACTGGGTGAATCCTTACTAGGCAGATGTGATTCCCTGCACTGATAACTAGGCACTTGGAGAGGTCCTAAATGCAGGGAACCTGGGGGAATAAGCAATGGAGAGTGATCCAAACAAGTCCAGGGTGGTCTGGAGGAGTCTAGGACAAGTTGTGGGGGAGGGGGTGGACTTGACAGGGCATCAAGTACAAGTTCAGAAGCAAGTATTGTAGGTGCGGAGTAAGTGGAGGCTATACAAGTGATGGGAGTGGAGCCAGAGCTTGATGGGGGATCAATGGAGGCTGATAGCTTTTGGAACCAAGCAAGTAGTGAGGTCCAGAGTTGGTTTAACAAATGTTCAGGAGTTGTAATCATAAGTGTGGAGTTTGTAAGGGTGTTAAGGTCGAGAGAACTTGGACACAATAATGGAAATGGAGTCAAACAAGACAAGACAGAGTTGAACAGAGTGAAATGGAGTCAAGACAAGATTGAGATGAGAACAAAGATAGATTTAGGCAGAGTTATGAAATGATAACAAGAAAAATAATGGAGATAGAGACAAGACAAGGCTGGAAGACTGAGATAAGAGAGAACATGACATGGAACACAAACATGAGACAGAGACAATCAAACCATAGATAACATTAAGCAATATCAAGACTAGAGTATGAGGAGCTACTCTACAACTTATATACTGACTACTGGAGAGCTCCAGGGGACAGCAGGTGTGGTGGTGGGGCTTGGCAGAGCCACACAGGATCAATGGGTGTCAGTTGTGATTAAGGGGCAGGCTGTGGTGATATTCTGATGGGATCAGCTGAGAACACAGGTTGTCCTGAGGTCATTGTGGTACTCTGGAGTAGGTTGGGTGAACCAGAGTGATGAGCTGGTCATGTACAACAGAGTCAGGAATGGCAGGGGAGGGTTCTCAGAGCTTGAGACAGTTAGGGAAAGTGTTAATGGCTGTGAAGAAGGCATTGGAGTGGGCCAGGAGGCCATTGGGGTTTGTTGGAGAAGCATCAGAGTTACCTGGAGTGGGCATGGAGGGTGTACAATGGTTGGGGGGTTTGACAAGGCATTGTGGGGGAGACTCTTGGAAAGCAAGTGGGCTGGGAACAATGTCAGGGGTCCAGGGAGTGGGTCATGACAGCAGTCACCAAAGGCAGTTTTTCTGGTGCCACTCCTTGGGGAGTGACTATGGTGCTGGCAGCCAATTCTCCACAGTCCCCCACTGCCAATGGTGTGCCTATTGCATCTCCTGCCAATGTTGTTAGCATGAAGTTGAGGGCATGACAAGTAACCTTTATTGGATTACATATCTAGAATACTTGTCAGCTATTGTGTTTGCTTCTTGTTTGATCACCTTGGCCATCTCAGGTTACTTTGAAACCATTTCTTAAGATTCTTGTAGTGATTTTAAACTTAAATTTGACAGATTTTCTAATTGTTTTAGTTAACCTTCTGCATAATCACATCAATTGACCTCACAAAAGAAGGAAATTGTATTGGCAACCACTGAAACATAGCTCTAAGAAATCAATGTGCAGGGATGTATTGCCATGACTAATATTCTTCATTAAAGTAAGTATCATATCACCATCAAAAAGACAATGGACAGGAAATGGCCATATTCAGCATCATTTGGAGATGATTGCAAATTGCTATTGGCAATCAATCTTGCCTTTCAAATTTGCCTTCTTGCTGCCAGATAAGTTGACATAGCCTCTATGACTTGCAAATTTAATGCTCCTCAACTAATGAGATCTCCTTTGTCATTGTCATTGTCTTTGTCATTGTCATTGTTGTCCATCACATTATCTTCATTGAAGACATCATAAGGTCCCCACTGTACTCTACAATCAAGAATTTATCATCATCCTCCCATGTCTCTTCAAAGAAACCATCACCTAAGGGCAACTGTTCATCAGATGAGTGTGTTATCATGTCAAAAGCATACTTGATCTGTCCACCTTTGCTGAAAAAGAATGACACACCTCTATCCCCAAGAGTGCCACATAAGAATGACATTCCTGCCTCATCCATTGTAAATCACATTGAGGATAGATTGATACCCAACATAAAATGTCTTGAAAAGGGATTGTTGAAGTGTTAGCAGAAGGTAACATGTCATGCTGTCCATCATATCAACTCCATTATGAGGGACTCCTCATTGGAAGTTCTCCATTTCAAAACTCATGCCATTCATTGCCAGCCCAGCAGCACCTATAGAACTATTAGAGCTAAGATAGGAATGGGGAGTTCAGACATACAACACAGGCAAAAGCACATGTGTTTGCTTAGCCATCCTCCAGCACATTCTCCAAATGTACAACCCCATTTTGCAATATACTCTTCCTATGTTGGACATCAATGGAATTTCCATGACTTGTTTGACAAGAAACTTACCAGTTAACTCATCCTGAGTGTAGCCATCCCATTGGCCCATGAATATCCCAAGAAACTCACATGAGGACTGCATTGTGCTCATAAGGCTCTCAAGCAGCATTGTTCCCTCAATGTTCTTTGTGTTCTTTAAATCTTCCATGACATCCAACTCCAACAGAACCTGCACAGCATCTATATTTGCCTTCCCTAGCACTGCATAGATGGGAGTAAAACCTTAGGCATCAGGATTGTGGATAAGAGCTGGGTCTGACTGATAGTGACACCTTATTGTATCTATTACCTCCTGACCATGCATGTTGACAATAGCAAAATGAATTGGATAGTTTTGTTTGACTTCTTCTGCTGAGAGATTGTCAATAGCTGAAGGATCAAACTCTCTCCCTTGCTCATCAGCATTGCTGTTGGCTGGTATAAAGCAGGAAAGATGGTTTGGGTTGGAAGAGTAAGCCAAGAATTGGGTTTGTCTAATGTGCCTCATTCTATCAAAGGGAAGATTTATTACTTTCTTTTTTGGCTGCAATGAGGATACAAAGATGTGCCTTCCTCACGAATGCTATTTGTTTATTCTGAAGAAACTTCCAATTTGACTTGTTGGTAAATTCAGTGGAAGTGGGCCAGCACATGAGTGTACCATGATCATCCACATGTTCAGACAAAACAAGTTTATTCAACATGGTTGATCCTAGTCCCTTTCTACAGACCTATTCAAATAGTTGATGTGAGTGAGTACTTCTACAATGAGGTGGATTCATACCTCTTTAACAACAGAGATATTTCAAACATAGATGATTTGGCCATCATTCAGTTCAGTTCCCCAGCAGCCTGTGCCACATCAATTTCCAGGTTCTAGGAACAAATGCACAGGTGTAGGTGTTATTTCTGCTAATATTTGAGAAGATGGAGATGTAGTAGTAAAAATGCCATGGAGATCAAGTTTGTCTGGGGCTGGATTGGTGATCTTTGAAGGAAGCCTCTGAAAACATAGTCTGTACCTGGCCTGAATGACACTAGAGTAGTCTGTGTTCTATAAATATGGACCAGGAGTTCCACAAAGAACTGGAGCATCAGGTCACTGGTGAGAGCAGCCTGGTCAATAGAGATGGATATTCAGAAAAGAACAAGGGAGTTGATAATTGTCAGAGCTTAAAGTTGTTGCTGCATCATCACAAATGACCCTTTCAAAGATGTTCAAGAAAGCTTCAGCCACCTGAGCATTGAACATATTCAACTTTTGGATAGAGTGAGTAACAAATTCCATTGAATCAGTTTTGTACCAGTGTCACAGTAATCAATATAAGTCTACATGTGTAACAAGTGAACATGAAGTGTAACTATGAGAGAAGTTGACACTGGATTTTGACCCTCAATGTAAGATGGATTAGAGCAACAATTTCTAAAGGTCAAGGGCAAGTGAATAGTTATTACAAGCAATGTGTCATAATAATACACTCACTCAAGATAAGGATACTACAACTGTTGCATCCTTTTTTCCCCATGAGATGTGATGCTGAGCGAAATGGGACTTGATGTCATTGAGCTTACAGACTTCTATCTCTGACTTAGCTCAGTTCCCCATAGCCTAGCTCTGAGATGAGGGAAATGAGCATAGGGATCATGTTGAATATCAGTGATTGGCTTCATAGGGTGTCCAATAAGCCATTTCCCTTAAACATTGTTGCATTGGGCAATAGAGGATTCTTCAAATTCAATGATATTGTTGATGCAGAAAGGAATGTCCTTGCAGAAGATGCCACTGTTACCCTTGTGGCATCTTGACAAAGTATAAGAGTGATTGTTTATTGTCACATAATTTGACAACACTGCATGCAATGGAATGATAACAGTAGGTCCAAGGGCTTTTTTGAATGTGCTCTGCAAAGGTTCTGAAAGAAGTTCTTGTTTACAATTTGTCTCTACTGTGCTAGAATGCAAATAGAAATTGCTCTCAACATTGTGATTGCTGTCCAGAGTCAAATGGATGTCCTTAGCATCCAAAGGATTATGTATATGGGAGGTTACAAGGGACTTGAACATTTCATAGCATGCAAAAATTGGCTGTGGATAGGTTGATTTCATAAAGAAAGCAAGAAGGCCAGTGAAATGATGCCACAATTGGGAAATGGTTGCCTCATATTCACCTAATCATAATAATATAGATTATTAGCTCAATAACAAAGATATCAGAATTTCATACAACTCACCCTCTTTATAATTTGTTGAGAAGTGTTATAGTATTCCAATTACATGTTCATATGGATAAGCCCACCAGTCATGCACAGGACCATACATACAGATGTATCCAGGTAGATGAAGAGCAATATGCTGGTTGGGGTGGCATTGATAATCTGGAAATAATACCTTCAGCTATTTGCAGTACTCCAGCATATGGAATATATAAAGGTCTGCATGTCAAGGCAATGTGACTTGTGAGGAGATTATAACAATGGCAGAAAGGAGATGCATTGTCATCTGGAGGACTTTGTGCTGGCACCACAACACATCACTTTCAGAGCTTGGATTACTCCATAGTTGTACAAGCATGATTGGAAGGTATAATGACCCTACTATCCACCACTATGGTCAAAAGTGAAGGGGGTTTCTAACCATGTGATGACTTTTGAATGCTTAATTGCTCTTGAGGATTTACACGAAGGGAATTTTGAGAGGACTTGACAATTTCCACATGAAGTGATCTGTTATGAAAATTTGGCCAATTTCATAGCTGACCAGAGGGATTATGACCTAAAACACCTAAAAAGTGCTCCTTGATCAAGCCAAGGAACAAGTTGTGCATCAGGTCAATAATCAGGAAGCATGCTGGCTCATAGTAGGGGAAGCAAAGGAGTTCCAACCACTGAATGCCAGAAGTATCAAATGACCTCTGCACAGCAGCATTTGAAGGCACCAATTTCCATTTCTCTGCAAGTTGGCAGCATTCTTCATTAGTTTGGCAGATCCAGGATTCAGCATTAGTGTCATCATAGCTATGATGAAACTTTGTGCACCAACACCTCAAGCAAAAATACTGATGGCTATATGATGAAAAACCACCAACATTTCAAGCTGCAGGTAAATCACAGACTAACACAATAAGAGCAGCTAGGACAAGCTGACCTAAATTGTACTTTGCTGTGCAGGTGAAATAGACCCTGTTCCACAATTCAAGTAAAAAATCAACCAATGGTTGGAGATATGGGTTGATTTGAGATGTCAAAGGTTCCCCAGATATAATTCCTGCAAGAAACATGTTTTTAGGCTTGTTCCAAATTTCAATTGGTAGATTGAGGCATGAAATTGTCACTGCACCAATCAATATCTTTTTGCCTGCTGCTTTGTTACCCAGGAGATTGAAGAAATCCATGCTTAATGCAAAGAGATAACAGCCAGCATCCTTTGCTTCTGATAGACTGAAGTGAGTCATTCCATCAGGTCCTTTAAAGTTTTGGATAACTGAACCCTGAAAGATATTGTTCAGAACTCCATTGTGAGATTCACCAATCATCTGTTCCCATGCATCATCCATCATATTTTTGAATTCCTGATGAGAGAGAAGGCCAGCAAGCCAATCCTCCAAGTCAAACACAATATATGGCTTCAATGGGACATAAGCTGTATCACCTTCAATCTGTTTTTGATGGACAAGAACTCCATGGCAAGTCAAGCACCCATAGGTCTTATGTCAACAAGTCTTAGGATAAACAGGAATACTATTGTGGATTGTAGGTGCATATATCTCATGACATTTTAGGCATGTAGCATAGATGTTTTTTTTTTCCCATCAAGATCGAACTGATCTATTGTGGTCCAGATATCATGTGGAAAATTGCTGAGGATGGATTGGAAGTAAGGAAGAGATTCTATGCCTAGAAGGAAGGATTTGACATGTAGAGTAGATGAAACAAGGTTGTTTATGAGTGAGACCACCTTAAGGACAGTTGTTTGAATGATGAACTGAGTGACATTAAACAACCAGGTGCAACCTCTCTGAGGTAGGTTCAGGACAATGCTACATGCAACAACCATGAGGAAAGTAATTTGGACCAGAGGTTTTGCTTGTCAAAGATTATCATGAAAGTGGTGACCTGTGTGCCAATGTCAGAATTGATGATCCAGCCAAAAATCTCTGCACTCACTGGTGTCATACCTCTGTCCAAAAGGAGTCTTATCACAATTTTTTTCCCTCTTTATTTTGGTCCAGAAAGCTTTGTTTTTGTCTAGTTTCTGTAAGGATACCTGAATTCTAACCTTTAGTTCATTATGTATGACCAATAATGCTTGGTCTCCACCATAGCCCTCTTGAATGAGTTTGAGCTTCTCACTTTCATTGTGGAAGCACCTTTCTATCTCATCAAGTTCTTTGATAGTTCCACTAATATTATGGTTAAGTGATGGAGATGCAAGTCCTTCAACTTTTGAAATGAAGTGGTGTAGTTGATTATCTATCTCCTTGAGGACCTTGAGTGTTTGTGAAGCAGGGGTCAAGTGAGTTGATTCAATTGATGGATAAGTTTGACTGTCAGCAAGAGAGGCTACAATATCCTTCTCTTGTGAATGGATAGCCTCTTCCTGTGCAGATTGAAGTGCCTGCTGAAGCCCATTTGTTCCAAGGCACATCAAAGCAAATTGCTTGGTCAAATTTGTGACTCAATCATCAGCTTGATGTTTGTTCCAGGTCCATTGAGGAAGGTGATAACCTTGCTGGTTGGCTTCATATTTTGTGTGACAGCCATGGATAGTACACAAGCACAGAATTAGTTTTGGTGTAGCCATGGATGAGGTCAAAAACAACAATCCCTTGTATGTTGCAATGCCAAGATCACAAAAGAAAATCTCAAAAAAGGAAATAGTTCTTGTGAGCAGTGGGTTGGTTTCCATCAATATTAATATAGATAAGTATTCTATGGAATGGTGAGCAGAAGAGAAGGACCTGAAGAATCAAGTTTGCAAAACATATGTTGCTGGAGTTGATGAGGCCACAAGATTGAGGCATTACTAGTTTCTGGTGTACATGTAGGACTAGGAGCTTCTTACATTTTGTGTGCACGAGGGAGAGTTAAATGTAATTTGCTTTAGAGAATTGAATATGGGGAATAATATGGAATTGCTCAAGTTGGGATGGTCACATTAATATTAAGAAAACAAACCCATTGCAGTTATTACAAATATACATTGCATTTCAGAATTGATAGCCATTGATCTGCAGTACAGTAGACCTAATTTGTATGGTAAATAGTAAGTGTAGCTAAGCTCATCACATCCTGAGTAGCAGTTGCTTGAAGCTTGTTTGAGAGCATTTCTGTCATGGTAGATGCAGCAAGCACTAGTGATTGAGCATCTAATGAAGTGTCCCAACCTTGAGTATTAACTGAAGTCAGTGAAGTACCAAAAAAATCGACTCCAGCATTACCAAGGTACTTTCGCAAGAAGCTTAGTGAAAGAACACTTGACTATATGTATCACATACCTTCCACAGATAAGGCAACCAGAATGTATGGGTGCTCCACAGAAGAATGAGCAGGAAATGAAGGCCAACATGAGGAAAATATCAAATAATTTGACATGACTGCTTTGCAATGTACTGGTGTGAACCTGAAGTGCCACTGGTGGTCAATCACTGGAACCATAGTCCTGTTCATAAAGGTCAGTGAAAAAAATCATTTAATGCAATGCATGATGTAAACTTGCCACTTTTTCCCAGATGTAGATTGTGGGTCTGTTACCTGAGGAACCACAGATAATTGGGTGCTGATGGTCTCCCAGGCTAATAGCAGCAATAGTTTGAAAGACATTGGATGCTGATGATAACAAAGTAAGAACAAGTCTTTGAAGATAGATATAATAGCTTACCATTTTCTGACACTAACTCCTGGTATAATCAATATGTGGCCAAGTCAACAATCTGGATGAAGTGCTGATTGCTTCCACAGACAACAAACTTCCTGCCTTCAACAAAAGCAATGCCTTTCACAACTCATTCAAGTGATTTTGAGGAACTTGACATCTGAAGGTTGCCTGTGGGGAATTGAAAGAGATCAAAGTCATTGGTATTGAGGTTATCAACCAGTAATATGCTTTCATCTGGAGATAAGACAGCACTTCCTGTCACGACCCATTCCCTGAAGCCCCATACACTCCCCCAGAACCCCCCCCCCCCCCAACACTTCATCAAACTTCCCCAGCACTCCACGCCTACTCTGGCTAACTCTGACACATTCTCGGCTAACTCCAACGGCCCCCTGGCCAACTCCAATGTCTTCCCTGCAGCTGCCAGCACTTCCCCTGGACTTCCTGAGCCCCTGGGACCACTCCCCTGCCATGCCTGACCCCATTACACATCATCAACTTGACACTCTGGCTTCCCCAACTTACCCTGAAGTATTACAACAACCTCGGAACAGACTGCATCGCAATTGATCCCATCAACATATCAACATGGCCTGCCCTCTGGTTGTAACCGACACTTGTCGACTCTGTCAAGCTCTGCCAAGCCCCACCACCACAGCCGATGTCCCTGGAGCTCTTCATAGTCAGTATATAAGACATAGAGTAGCTTCTCGTACTCTAGTCTTGAGATTACTTACCTAGGTACCAGCCTTTCCTGATGTGTTTCTGATTGTTTCTTCTCATGTTTTGTGTCTCATTTTCCTTACTCTCAGTCTCCCGGTCTTATCTTGTCTCTATTCCATTATCTCTTCGTTATCATTCCATGTCTCTGCCTGAATCTATCCTCATTCTCATCTTGTCTTTGTCTCATTTCATTTGACTCCGTCTCATCTTATTTGATTCTGTCTATTGTGTTCAAGTTCTCTTGAGCATAACGTCCTCACAAACTCCACAGTTACAATTACAAACCTCCAACACTTGTTACTAATCCTGGACCCTGCTATACACTCAGCTCCAAACACCATCAATCCCTGTTGATTCCCCATCTGAACTCTGGCTCTGCTCCTGTCATCTGCATAGCCTCCGCCTCCTCTGCACCTGCAATACTCACACACGGACTTATGCCTGAACCCCACCAAGCCTGTCCCCTGTCTCCACAACTCATCTTCTACTCCTCTGGACTTCCCTGGACTTGCTTGGATCAATTTCCCCTGGCTATCCTCACAAGTCCCAGTGTTTGGAACACCTCTGAGTGCCCGGTTGTCAGTGCAGGGAATCATGTCTGCCTAGTAAGGACTTGCCCAGTGTAGCTGAGCCCCCGTGGTCAGCAAAACCTGACATAATCTCAAGACTCTCCCTTACCCCACTCATGAGGTCTGCACTAACCCCACACACACATCTGACAAACACCTCCAATGTCTACGACCAGCCCATGCCTGGAAACCACTATGATTCATATTGCCCCGCCCAATTTGCCAAGGCACATTGAGTCATGGATCTGACACAAAATGTCCCTTCCACCCCAGTTACATCCATACAATGGCTCTATCCATGGACACTCTCTTACAGCTCCCACACTCCCCCACCATCTCCACCAGCTCTGCCCCCCCCACAGAGGCCAACCCCAACATCACCAAAGCTTCACCCAAAACCCCAGCAACAATTCGACCCAGTGCTCAACAACTTCTCCGACACCGCACCTTCACCCCTCCAACAACAATAGCAAAAGCCCTGCCATGGAAAGTTGCTCACCACATGAAAGACCAATCACCAACCTCACCCAAGACAACAACAAGACCTCTGAGAACGCATTTCCCTGAACCTGCCTTTGGACCCTCCAACCCACAGCAGCCCTGTACACCATCAGAAACAGACCCAGTGGGTTCCCAACACTACTGAATCTGCCCACAACCCCAATAGCAGAACCCCACCGCCTGATCATCTGACTTTCACACCCATTCATGAGAAAGTCCACCCTCCAAAGCTAGCCCCACTGCTGACTGGAATCAAACTCAACCCAGCAACCCCCCCCCACAATGATGCAAGATTCTGAGACCAACACCACTCCCCAATTACAGAACACACTTCCGGATCAGTTAGGACCCCCCAGTCAACTCGGCCATCACCTCCACCAACAAGTGAAGGGGCCCCGACACCTCTGACCTGACCCCAACAACCCTGGAACAAGACCAAGAAATCCCTGAGCTTCTAGGTGGTCAAGAAAGGAACGGCTATGCACCCCTGCTCTGCTGCTCAAAGCACAGCCCAAAGTTAATGAGGAGAACAACGGCACCCCCACTCTCAATGAAGAACAACTCCGGACCCCCACCCACTACTTCAGCACCTGCCTACTATCTCAACACCTTCTCCCGTGCAATCTGGAACCTCTGACGTTAAAGACCCTCGATGCCGAACCTCCCCGCACACCACCCTCAGATGTGAACTCTGCCACCAGACTCTGCCACCTCCCACAAAGGAACCCCCAGCATAGGAGTTACCCTGAACTAACTATAGGAAAAATGGCCCTATATGAAGTAGTTCCCGAAGTACTCTAAAATCACTGACCTGTTCACATAAGAGAGGGAGAAGCCCCACCATCATCCCAGAGACTGCTGATCAACCCACTCAAACATCCTGATGATCCAAAGAGCATACACTCCAACATCCATGGAGGACTTCCCTGCCAGGACCGATGACCCAAATAACCCTGCACCAACTCAAAGCTGCCCCAATCCACCCCTCTGACCCACTTTGGATTCTAGCAACACGACTCTAGGGCCCCCACTCTGACTCCGATATCCAACCAAGGGGACCTATGACGCCAGCCCCACACTCTGTACAACCCTGTCCTTATGCTGGAAGATGCCTATTGAGCGGGGACTGCATCAATGGAGTAACCAGAAACAAACCCCATGTGAAGTAATCCCCCCAGAGTACCCTAAAAGTTGCTGATGCCTTTCCTAAGAAGTGAGCAGTGCTTCTCTCCACTGCCACCCACCCACATTCACAACAACCTCCGGGCTGCTCTGGAGCACAAATGAAGAATTGCCCCGATCCCGCCATGACTCCCAGGGAGTCCCACACCAATGCTTCCTCACGACTGACTTCCCCGCCACCCTCCAACAATCATGAGCAACCATCTCCCCCCATCCAAGCTTGGCTCCAGGAGCCACCGCCACTCCTACATGACAACCCTGCTGCTCAGCAAAAACTCCCACTCTGGAGCTCCCCCTCTGATTTGTGAAACAACTCCACCAACAAGTTAAGACCCAACCCCAACCCCCACACTGACCCGGGACCCCTGGTACTCATGCTTGGAATGGCGGACTGACAAAATGTGCCTCAGACCCCTTCCTCTGCCCGCACCAACACAACCAACAAACTCCCACCGAGTGACCCTTGTGTTGACTCCAGGACTGCTAACTTCTTCCCTGATGAAAGAACCACTGACTCCCAGAAGGAACAACCTGTGGAACAAGCCCCAAAGCATCTCTGCTGAGGTGAGCCATTCCCCAACCAACCCCCATGCTGCCCCTGCCCAAAGAAACATCCACCAATACAACCCCAACAGACCTCCAAACTCTAGGGAGTGTCAGAAATACGTAAGACCCCTCTGTCCGTCTCTGGACTTACCCTTGGTCAGGAAAGCAATGTCGCATAGATGACCCAGAACCCTCAAACCTTGACTCCAGACCCAAAGGAACTGGTTGGGACTGATCACCCCACACCCTGCCCCCTTGTCATCGACACTCTGGAGCACACCAGAGCACCACCCGAACATGCCTGCCCACAGACACAATACTCCGGAGCACGACTTCAACCTGGACCAACACCCCGGAGCACAGCAAAGCCTGATCTTGAGTGCCCTTTACCAAATACAATACTCCGGAGCTCGCCCCGCACAATCCCACCAAATGAAAACCTCTGGGCATCCTCAACCAAGGAATTGCACTCCTAAGGAAGTACCACTGCCTCCATGCTGACCAATCCCACAGCACAGATGGCACAGAAAACAGCCCATGCAAACTTACTACAAGGACCACCCTACCTGGGGGCTCTGCCACTAAGCTGCTAGGGACTCCCTCCTCTGACCAACTGCGCCCTGAGGACAAACCTCACCCTGCCACCCCCACCATCGTCAAAAAGGACCCCCACCACCCTGCCACCTGCATTGGCATAAAGGCTGGACTGCCGGAAGACCCTGCCCCTCCCACCAGCCGCACCAACAAAAGACCAAAACTCCAGCCACCCCAAACACATGTCGAAGACCCAGAGGTCCACCCCCTTGAACCAGCACAACACACATCTCCACCACAGACTGAGGAAAACACCTACACCCTGAGTCCGAGACCCCGAGAATCAAACTCAGCAATGCCACCAAAAAATGCCACGGAACTCTGCAGGAAGACTCCCAACACCCCTGCCAAGCCTCGGAACTCTTCCTACAGCACTCCACCCCACCCCAACAACCCCAGGGCTAGCTGACACAGATGGCACTAGTGGGCCTAACCCCCACCTCTGGATCCACTAGGGATTCAACTTCCACCCACACCCCTGCATGTTTTGCTTACCTCACCCACACACAAATTAAAGTCTCACTTCACACACCCAGAAACAACGAGGAAGCATTGAAAAGTACAAAAAATATATGATATAAGGCGGAACAGGGCAGTGAACTCAAAGACAACAAGAAGTGGGGCCTGGCCACCGCCTCACTCTTCCCCTGGAACCCCCACTATCCCTACCCCCAAATCAATCTCCATCTGGGCCTGCACCACTGCCAAGACCTCTGCCAGCCTTGGCAAAGCCTCCCCTGCATCTGCCACCACTTCCCACCATGACCCCAGGGCCACTGCATTATGCCATCAATGCCCCACCAGCAACCTCCCCACCCTTGCTATCCCCTGCTGCAACTCCGGAGGCTGACTCATGGGCATCTGCGCCAACCCATCTTGGATTGACGCAAATGCCATGGAGGCACCATCCAAAAGAACCCAGTGCTCCTGCACTCAACCTGGCCCCAACACAATCCATTTAGTAACAGGCGGAGAAGTGGGAACAACACTTACAAAGAATTCTCATGTGCCCTGAAGCAGCCTTGTTGGCCAGCCAATCCTCCCTCCACCTTGCTACCTCCAACTCTGCCCATAGCAGACCACCCTCCGGTGCCATTTCCCGCTCCTCTGCCTCCTCCATGGGCCATACCTCCTGCTGCATTGGATGCTCTCGCAAGCCCTGTACCTCTGGCACTTGCTCTGGCACCACCCGCACTGAGGTGTTCCATGCCCGCTCCAATGCCTCCTTTTCCGCCCATGCCAGGTCTTGATCCTCCCTCACCTGCCAAAGCTCCCCCTCCTGTGCCGTCAATGCCGCTGTTAGCACCTCCACCTGCTTGCAAAGGAAGACCTCCATGATCAAAGGCGGGGGCTCTGGAGAACTTGATGCCCATCCCAAGGCTGTGTCCGGGGTAGGAGAGTGAACATGAAACCCTGGAAGACCCACTATTGGCTTGTACCCCTGCAGCCTCTTGCTAGGCCCTGCCCCTGATGGCTGTCAGGTTCCGCTGACCTCGGGGGCTCAGCTGCACTGGGCGAGTCCTTACTAGGCGAGCGTGATCCCCTTGCACTGGTAACCAAACACTCGAAGACGTTCTGGGCCCTGGTGGCTCGTGCGGGTAGTTGGGGGAATGTGATCCAGACAGATCCGGGAAGGTCCAGGGAAGTCGGATTGTGAGGAGACGAGACAGTCTTGGCGGGGTTCAGGCAGAAGGCCGTACAGGAGATTCATGGAAGCAAGGGAGTAGGTGGCTGTGTGATCAATGGGAACGGAGCTGGGGTTTGATGGGAGATCATTTGGAACTGATGGAGTCCAGGACCGAGCGAAGAGTGAGGTTTGGACCAGGTAAAGGAGTGTTGGGGTCCGTAATCGTAATTGCGGAGTTCATGAGGTCGTTAAGGTCGATGAAGACTTGGGCACAATGGTCGGACGGAGTCACCGAGACAGCGTCAGACGAAATGGGGGGGTTGATATAGGACAAGAGTAGATTCGAATAGAGATACGAAATGATAATGAGAACAATAACGAAATGGAGATGAGACAAGACCGGGAGACTGAGATAAGACCGGGAGACTGAGATAAGACCAGGAGACTGAGATAAGGAAACGAGACACGAGACACGAGAAGGAAACAATCAGACCATAGGTAACGTTAAGCAATATCAAGACTAGAGTATGAAGAGCTACTCGATGACTTATATACTGACTACCGGAGGACTTCGGGGTACGTCGGCTGTGGCGGCGGGGCTTGGCGGAGCTCGACAGAGGGGGCGGGTGTCAGTTGTGATCGAGGATCGTGCCGCGCTGATATGTTGATGGGATCATTGGAGAACGCGGGTTGCCCCGAGGTTGTCGTGATACTCTGGAATAGGTCAGGGTGTTTAGTTGATGATGGGGTGGCAAAGATCGGGAACAGTGGGGGTGGTTCTCGGGGTTTGGGAGGCCCAGGGTAAGTGTCAGTGGCTGCGGGGCAGGCACCGAAGTTGGCCAGGGGGCCGTCGGAGTTAGCCAGGGAGGCGTCAGAGTTAGCCAAAGTAGGCGCGGGGCATGGGCGGAAGTTCAGCAGAGCGTTGGGGGTCCCTTTGGGAGTTTGGGGGGTGGATGGACGATGTGCGGGGTTTCGGGGAACGGGTCGTGACAATGGCGGGGAAGCTCTCCGCTTCCCATGGTCTGCTGCCAAGGACACCCCCTCCCTCCACCCACCCTGCAGAGGCCTCACCTGCCCCGCAGACTGCTCCATGCTCACCTTCCCTGACACCTGGGTCTTCTGCGCCTTGCCCAGCTGACTCTGCACCCAGTCCTCATCCCACCCCTGCTCCGCAGCAACGCACGCTGCTCGCCACTCCAATGAGATTGAGCGCTTCTTGTGGCTTACAAGTGTCATGCCACGAGCCCACAGAGGGTGCATCAAAGACGCAGGCCTCACCCTGCTGCGCACAGAGAACACACTGAGAACAACGGATCAGCACATGCAACAAAGGAGAGCTCAAAGACTCACCAGGGCCTTGTTTTGGCACCATTCCAGCGTCGGGGGGCCCCGAGCCCATGCCAACACCCTTGCAAACTCTTCTGCCATCACCTCCGCCTGAGGGATTTGCTGCAGCAGAGGGACCCTTTCCGCATCCCCCACCACCAATTGGGGCACTGCGGGAGATAATTTGGCCCGCCTAGGGCCCCCTGGAGAACCCACCACCATCGCGGACAACTCTGCAGAACTCCGTCAGCCACTCCAAAGAAATAGGTTGATGCTGCTCATGACTCTGGTATATTGTACCAGCTCGGCACCGATGCTCGAACTCCTCCCCCTTGCTGTCATACACAATCACCACGTCCGCATCTGAAATCAATGGGGTGGGGGAAGCGGCTGAGTAACTGGGAGAGGACATGACAAAGGATTTGAGAAGCCCCAGAGTACATCCAAGGCTTTTTAATTGATTAGGAAGAACCCCCCAATGAAGTGGCAGCCACGCTTTGACTTTGCCTCCCATGCTGCCATCACTTGCTGCAGATTGATCAATATTACTGGGCTTTGACTCCCATGCCCCACCAATCCCTGACCCGCTCCCCATGTCTTGAGGGTCTTGACACTGAAGGGGGAGTGATGTCATGACCCGTTCCCTGAAGCCTTGTACACAACCTGACAAACCCCCACTCCCCCTACACAACCTGACAAACCCCCACTCCCCCAGAACCCCCCCCCCCCCCCCCCCCCAACGCTTCATCAAACTTCCCCAGCACTCCACGCCTACTCTGGCTAACTCTGACACATTCTCAGCTAACTCTAACGGCCCCCTGGCCAACTCCAATGTCTTCCCTGCAGCTGCCAGCACTTCCCCTGGACTTCCTGAGCTCCTGGGACCACTCCCCTGCCATGCCTGACCCCATTACACATCATCAACTTGACACTCTGGCTTCCCCAACTTACCCTGAAGTATTACAACAACCTCAGAACAGACTGCGTTGCAATTGATCCCATCAACATATCAACGTGGCCTGCTCTCTGGTTGTAACCGACACCCATCGACTCTGTCAAGCTCTGCCAAGCCCCACCACCACAGCCGATGTCCCTGGAGCTCTTTATAGTCAGTATATAAGACATAGAGTAGTTCCTCGTACTCTAGTCTTGAGATTACTTACCTAGGTACTGGCCTTTCCTGATGTGTTTCTGATTGTTTCTTCTCATGTTTTGTGTCCCGTGTCTCATTTTCCTTACTCTCAGTCTCCCGGTCTTATCTTGTCTCTATTCCGTTATCTCTTTGTTATCATTCCATGTCTCTGCCTGAATCTATCCTCATTCTCATCTCGTCTTTGTCTCATTTCATTTGACTCCGTCTCATCTTGTTTGATTCTGTTTATTGTGTTCAAGTCCTCTTAACCATAACATCCTCACAAACTCCGCAGTTACAATTACAAACCTCCAACACTTGTTACCAACCCTGGACCCTGCTATACACTCGGCTCCGAACACCATCAATCCCTGTTGATTCCCCACCAGAACTCCAGCTCTGCTCCTGTCATCTGCATAGCCTCCACCTCCTCTGCACCTGCAATACTCACACACGGACTTATGCCTGAACCCCACCAAGCCTGTCCCCTGTCTCCACAACTCATCTTCTACTCCTCCAGACTTCCCCAGACTTGCTTGGATCAATTTCCCCTGGCTATCCTCACAAGTCCCAGTGTTTGGAACACCTCCAAGTGCCCAGTTGTCAGTGCAGGGAATCACGTCTGCCTAGTAAGGACTTGCCCAGTGTAGCTGAGCCCCCATGGTCAGTGGAACCTGACACTTCCTCTGTATTCTAGTAAAGAACAATTCTGAAAATAAGACATTTGCTACAAACTCACATCCCTCCTAAAAGTAGTCACTTCCATTCAATCATTGAGTCTTCTTCATTGTAGCAGATGCTATTGTCAAGTCATAATTAATTTGTCTCATTGACTGCTGAGCTCTTACATTTCACCTGCTTCAAGCAGAGATGAAAGCAGATACTGTTTTGCAGAGCCAAAAAAATATAAGGATCAAGGTGTATCTGATTGATTATTGATTTCCCAGAGCAGAATAAGGCTTTCTGAATTGACAATGTCAGAGCAGTGACAGTTAATCAATATAAAGATGTCAATCTTACTTCTGTGAAGTTTGAACACTCTGAGTGCTCCCAAATGGCTTGCCAATGCAAGCCTGCTATTGACATTGTCATAGGCTTTGGCTTCAACAGGATTATTAACATTGAATGGAAATGATGTCATGGCTTCAGACCAATTAAATTTCTGGGCATTACTGTTAAGCTTGCCAAAGAGAGGAGATAGTAGATGGTTTGTACTGACTATTCCCTCCATTGCTTTGGGGCAGAGCATGTGCAACCCTCTACCTGTTCCAATACTGATCCAGTCTGAATATCCTTTGGGAGATGAGTCATGATAGAGCCACTCCATTGATGTGATTTGCACCCATTTTGGACTCCATAAGATCTGAATGCATTGGGAATTTGCAAGATCCCAGACCGTGACAGTGTTATTGTCACCTATCAGTTATGTCAGAGTGTCCATGCTCAATGAGAAACTGCCCAAACCTCCAGAGAGTAGAATTTGACCATTTGGAGAAAAAGTCAGGCAGTTAACAGCCTCCAGCATGCCTTCAAGGGAGTGGCAAAGGGTGTAAAAACCTGGACTAAAAAAGATATGATCAGAACAAGAAATCTTTAGAATAATCAAGTGAAGCATACCATGGTTTGCAGGCAAGAACATTAATGACTGAAGATACTTAAATCTTGATTTGCTGCAAGCAGAAACAAGGACTTACTGAGAACAAGGTGCCTTCAAGTAAAAATTAAACAAGGGCCACCTGTTGCCCTTTTCTAGTCCTTGACAACAACTTGTATACATTCCTGAGTGTTGAAAGCATGGTAATAGAACAAGGCAATGCAAGAACAAATTTATGGGTGAATAGAAGAAGCAGCATGCACAGCTTGATTGCTATGCCCTACATCAAGAAACACCATCCTCTCATTTCATATCAGATCAAATTCAGGCCATTGCCTTACTATCCACATGCCTTGATCACCCAAAGGATTGTATTCTCTGATGAACAACTCCAACACAGATGTGACAATGAGAATCCCAAAAAGCAAATGCCTGTAAGTGCACAACACTAAGACAACCAAGGCTATTGGCAAGGACAGGTGCCAATGCCACTCAATAAGGGGCAACAATCAAGATGCATCACCATTCAGGAATCCTCACTTGAGAATGCAGAGACAAATACTGGCACTTGCCTGCTTCAATGATCAAGTACTATGCATCTTCAGTCCACTCCACCTGAAACGCAATCATCATCTCTCATCAAGAAACCTCTGAGGGAGCCTGGATGCCCTAATGCAGGAGGCTATAATGTGGAAGTAGAACTCATGAAACAACATTGGTCAAAGAATCAATACAACACTATACATAAGTGGGAATACAATGGATATTCATTTCCTTTCCTCACTTTTTGCTTTTCCAGGAGGTTGTGAAGGCATAGGCAAATGAAAAATTGGATACTTCAAGATCCTTCCAATTCCAGAAGCAGGAAATAGTGAAGTCAATATGTGAATTGGTTAGGAACCTTACATTCTTAGCCAAAGTATAGTTACTGACATTTCCCTCTCTATGTAGCTAACTAACAATTTACAATGGCCATCACTCAAACACTATGAGGAGTGTTGGCCAGTGCATAGTCTTCTAAAGATGGTATTGAAAACAAGAACAGATGCATACAAACATGCTCAGGCAAGGTGAGTCATGCAGGTAGTTGTCACAATCTGCTCCCTGGACCCCCAACATTGTTCCCAACCTGCTTGCTTCTCCAAGCCCTCCTCAATGCCCCATTGAACTCCCCCAACCCTTGTTCACCCCCTGTGCCCACTCTGGGTAACTTCAACACTTCTCTAAGGAACCACAACAGCCCCCTGGCTAACTCCAATGCCTTCTCCACAGCCATTGATGCTTCCCTTGACTTCGCTGAGCCTCTGGGACTCTCCTCACTGTTCCTAACTCCAGCACACATCACCAACTCATCTCCCTGGTTTGCCCAACCAGCCTTGGAGCATTACAACAACCCTAGAATGGCCTGTATCCTCAACTGATCCCATCAGAATATCACTGTGGCCCACCCTCTGATTGCAACCAACACCTGTCAACTCTGCATGGCTCTGTTGAACCCCACCATCACACCTGCTGTCCCCTGGAGCTCTCCAGTAGTCAGTATATAACCTATCAAGTAGCACCTCATACTCTAGTCTTGATATTGCATTAACTAATTACTTGTGTTGTGTGTTTCTTTCTGTCTCTGTTTCTATTTTTAGTCTCAAATGTATTTCTTTTCTCCATTTTGTCTTGTCTCATCTCCATCTCACCTTGACTGTCTCTATTTCCTTTGTTTTTCTAAGTCCCTTTCATCTCTGACATCATTATGAACTCTGTGCATGTGCTACAACCTTCAAACATTCTTATGACAACTCCAAGACCTCACCTCTCATTTGGCTCTAGCACCCATCAGTCCTGATTGATCCCCCATCAAACTCTGGCTCTGCTCCCATTGCTTGTAAAGCCTCCACATACCCTGCATTCTATCTACATGCCCACAAACTTATTCCTGATGCCCACTCAAGCACAATATTTAATATACTTGGTCTTAGACTTCTCTGGACCACTCTGGACTTGCTTGGACTGCTTCTCTTGGCTTTCTCTCACAAGTCCCTATCATTTGTGCCACCTCTGGAATGCTAGGTTATAAGCACAGGACATTGCATCCACCTAGTAAGGACTCGCCAGTATAGCTAAGCCCTCATAGTCAGCAGAACCTGACATAATATCGAGACTACTCCTTACTTCATTCTTGATATCTGCATATAATCCTGCATACAACCTTGCTGGCTACCTAACCAATGTCTACATTTGGCCAGTTCTTAAAAATTAGTATGCTCCATTCTACCCAGGCCCATTTGCAGATCAGTACATTTCCTGCCATTGGACTCCTGACCCCAACCAGGTGTTCTACACTTCCTCCATCAGCCAGGGAATACCTCTGGACTAGCACCACCCTCCAACATTCCCCACCAATGGCAATTACTCCTGCATGTATCCCAGAGGATTCTCTGCAGCACCTCTCAACCCCGCTTACCTTCCACCTACTCACTACTACACATACCCAGTCTCCACTGCAGCTCCAGCTCCTCTGAAGCACCCAGATGATGATTCCCCTCCTTGATTGCCATTTCCCACTCAAATCCCTCCTACCCCCAGACAGCAAAGAGTTGAGGCCTATGTTCAGCAGTGTGATGAAGTCCTCTGCTTCCTCTGCCTTTCCCCTATGGAGTTTGCAAGACATGCCCACACCCTCCTTGTCAACTTAGACTATCCTGATATTCTTGCAACTCTGGAGGTTTGGACAGATTGGCTCCTCAACTTCCACTAATGCTACCTACAAGGGAACCTCCTCAAAGCCATGCAAGGCACTCTGGGAATCAATGCCAATCTGCAAAACAAGGTCCATGCCTTGGTTGAAGAGATTCACACCAGCTCAAACCCCTGCCCATTCAAAGACCCTCTAGACTTCTCATGCTCCTTCCATGTGCAACATGAGGAACCCATCAGAACATGAAGTGAAGCCCCACCTCCCATTCCCCACTAGCAGGAAGAGCTTAATGTGGTATCCAACATCTTGAGAAACCTCAACCCTGCAGGAGGACTGTTTGACCAACCTGCTGCTCACACTCTGGCCCTCTCCACTCATCCTCAGGCAAACTCCATCCCCAGCACCTTTCATATATGGAACCAATCCAACATCCCTGAACCCCATACCCAACAACTGCCCCTATGCATTAACAATGACAACCTAACTCTCTCTTATATTGACAAGCCTGGTAACCCCACCAATGAGTCCACTCTGCATAATGGCCCTCCCCAAGACAGACTCCCCCCACTTCAACCTCTGTGCCTTCCACATCAATGCCTCTCCACCCTGACAGAATGTCTCAGCTCCTCTGAGGCAACCCATGGGTCTCAGAGCACCCTCACCCCCTTTCTCCATCAACCCCCCTCATCCTCCACCTGCTCCAATGCCCAACCCCCCTGCCAATACTAACTACTTTGGACCCCCCACCCCCAGAGAACCCCCTCCTCCTTGATGGGCCCCAAGGCCTCCTCTGGGCAACATGGGCCAACCCCCCAGTGGCAGACCTTCCAACAGCAGACCTCCTGGAGGATGGGGTCCAGCTATGGACAACTTTTTCCTCAGTGTGGAAATAGGGACAACTATTACTACTACTACAATGCCAGACCCCCACCCCAAACTCAGAACACCCAGGACAACACTCATGATGCATTGGCTTGGGAAGGAAAGCTCAACATTGAAAAGCCCAAGTCTTTCATAGGTCATGACCCCTGGAAGTGGAGAACCTTCCTAATACAGTGTCTAACCATGAAAGCTAAGCCTATTCCTTTCCAGCTTGAGAGCTCACAAGTAGCCTTTGCCATGTCATATTTGCAGGGCATTACTGCACTACTCCAGTTTGACTCCAACAACCCCATGCTCTCCAATTGGCTTGTCTTTACTCAGGAATTCTCTAGTAAGTTTAGCATCTTTGATATTGTGGTAGAAGTGGAGGAGAATCTCTTCAACCTCCAAATGCATGACAATGAACGCTTCACAACCTTCATCAAACAATTTGAATGGGAGGCCTACAAAACAGGATGGAAATACAATGCAAGAAGGCCTCAGCAGCTGATCACAATGTTCCCATGGATTGCTCAATGGGGGCCCCAGAGCCTGGAGAATATACTTGCAGGCCTAGGGGCCCCACCATTGCCTGCTCACCCTGTGCTTGCTTGCTCAGCCCCACCTCTGGCAACAGGGATGCTCTCCACTTCCCCTTATCACATGTCAAGGGGGCCCCCTTCCTCTGCCTGCTCTGCAGGGGCCTGACCTTCATTGTGGACTGCTCCACACTACCCCTGCCCTCTACCCTGGAGCCCCACTCTGACACTCTGCTCCTCTGCTCTTCCTCTAGCTGTGCTGCAACCCAGTCTCAATCCCATCCCTGCTCTGCTACAACACAAGCAGCATGCCAATTCAAAGTGATGGAGCACTTCTCATGCCACAAACAACATGGGAGACACACTCACATGTCCTACTGCAACCCTGGCATGGGCTCCTCAAACTCACACTGTTCCCCCTACCAGGTGCAGAACATGCACTGTGGGAGTAGATTAGCTCAGAGAGGGTAAGATCATACTGATGACTCACTGGGGCTGCTGCCTAGCACCACTCAAGGGTCAGAGGACCCCTCACCAAACCCATGGCCTCTGCAAACTGCTCTAGCATCACCTCTACCTGCACAACTCTCAAAACCATGGAAACAGATTGGACCACTCCTGGACTAAGGCCAGGCCGGAAATGCAAGAGGAGGGCCACTCCCACTGCCGACTGTGCTGAAACTCCACCCAATGAAAGCCCTGAAGGGCCTGCCACAGCCATGGATAACTCTGTCAAGGCTCAGTCAGTACTTCTGAAATATAGAAATGGAGTTGTGCTCATGACTGCGATACATTGCTTCAACTTGCCAGTGATTCTGATGTCCCTCAGATTCCTCAGAGGTAGGAGAATCAGAAGGTAGAAGAATCAGGAGATGAGGATGGGGACATGGATGCTGCTAGAGAATAGGTGGAGGAGGACATGGATGAAATCTGGAGGCTCCAGGGTATGTCTGACCCTTTTTAATGACTTAGAAAGAACCCCCTGACAAATAGTGGCCATACTTTGACTTTGTTCCACACACTGCTGCTGCTTGCTGCAGTTTGATCAATATTACTTGACTTCAAATCCCATGCCTTGCTGATCCCCAACCCACATCTTGAGGGTTTTGACACTGAAGGAGGAGTGATGTCATGACCCACTCTCTGGACCCCCAACATTGTTCCCAACCTGCTTGCTTCCCTGAGCCGTCTCCAATGCCCCATTGAACTCCCCCAACCCTTGTTCACTCCCCATGCCCACTCTGAGTAACTCCAACACTTCTCTAGCAAACCCCAACAGCCTCCTGGCTAACTCCAATGCCTTCTCCACAGCCATTGATGCTTTCCTTGACTCCCCTGAGCCCCTGGAACCCTCCCCACTGTTCCTAGCTCCAGTGCACATCACCAACTCATCTCCCTGGTTTGCCCAACCAGCCCTGGAGCATTACAACAACCCTGGAATGGCCTGCATCCTCAACTGATCCCATCAGAATATTCCTGTGGCCTGCCTCCTAATTGCAACCAACACCTGTCAACTCTGCATAGCTCTGTCAAACCCCACCATCACACTCACTGTCCTCTGGAGCTCTTCAGTAGTCAATATATAACCTGTAGAGTAGCACCTTGTACTCTAGTCTTGATATTGCATTAACTGATTACTTGTGTTGTATGTTTCTTTCTGTCTCTATTTCTATTTTTAGTCTCAAATGTATTTCTTTTCTCCATTCTGTCTTGTCTTGTCTCTGTCTAGTCTTGTCTGTCTCTATTTCCTTTGTTTTCCTAAGTCCCTTTCATCTCTGACATCATTATGAACTCTGTGCATGTGCTACAACCTTCAAACATTCTTATGACAACTCCAAGACCTCACCTCTCAATTGGCTCTAGAACCCATCAGTCCTGATTGATCCCCCATCAAACTCTGGCTCTGCTCCCATCACTCATGAAGCCTCTGCATACCCTGCATTCTATCTATATGCTCACAAACTTGTTCCTGCTGCTTGCCCAAGCACAACATTTAATATACTTGGTCTTAGACTTCTCCAGACCACTCTGGACTTGCTCAGACCACTTCCCTTAGCTTTTCCTTCCAAGTCCCTATCATTTGTGCCACCTCTGGAATGCTAGGTTATAAGTGCAGGACATCATATCTGCCTAGTAAGGACTTGCCAGTGTAGCTGAGCCCCCATAGTCAGTGGAACCTGACAGTAGTTGCATCTCATGGAAGAGGAGTTACTGTGTAATGGGTTCCATCCAGCATTGTGGATATCATTAAAATAGAATAAATGCACTGTGTACTACCACCACCAATAGTTATTCACTTTGTCTGACCTTGCAAGATATCTCACATTCATGATATGTCTGATCACAGAAAGATCTAGCTGCTTGGTTGGTTGGTTGGTTGTTATTACTGGCATGGTCCACTGTGCTTGGATTGCTTAAATTTATCAATGTCAAGCAAACAGGGCCAGCATCAATTGCATTCCTTTGTAACCAATGTTCTGACAGGAGCAACTTCACATTCTCATAAACAGAGAGGACCATTGTAATAACAGCATATGTCAGATGAGCATCAATGCTAGAAACAAAACATGTAGCACATGCACCATGTTCATTCCTTGTCAATGACAGACTTTACAATTAAGTTATCAATCCTCCCCAACAGGCATTTTTGACCTATTTCCTCCCATTGAACTGCTCCTCCCATTCTGCAAGCCTGGAATGGCAGAGTCCTTCTGTTGTGGCCAAGTCCAGTGCTTTTGCACTGATGAAGTCAGAAATTTACCATTGTCCACAATTAACTTGCACATCAAATCATATATAAGTGTAGGTAGGAGCTGGAGATAATATCAAATTTGTTTCTCAGCTAATAACCTACAGTCAATCCAGGAAAGCAGAACTCTGAAGTGCTTGACACTGTGCCTGGGCAAAGTAAGGTGAAGTAAGGTGACAAGACAGTGGCCAAATTACAATAAAAATGGCTTGATCCAAGTCACAGAAGGTTAGCTGTAGCCTGTAGAGGATGTCAAGTTATAGTACAGTAAATGGTGTATTGGTTCTAGAGAACTCACATCTTGTCAGCTTTGTACTCAGAGACTTTTAGAGGCCTTGGGTATCAGATCCATTGAAGTGGCAAGGAAGAGAATGGAGAAGAGACTTCTCAAAGTACTGTCAATTCCACTCATCTATGTGGAAAAGGTTGTACCTCTTGCTAAACTCCTTGTTGACATCATGGAAGGTAGGGGTAAGGTCAAAGCTAGCAAGGAATAGGCAGATGGGAATTGTTTCATCTGGATATTTTGAAATATGTCAATGGCAGAGTAGTGAAGAATGATTACTCACCATGCATGGGGGTACTGTCCATGATTTCAAACTTGGTAGTTCTTTGTGGCAGATGACAAAGTGTTCCATGTGCTTAACCTTGATGCACATGAGGAAGTCTTTCCTTTGAGTATTACCATGCAAGAGGACAGGAAGGTAGGGTAAGATGGTTTTGAACTGTGCTGTATTTGGTTTCAATGTGCAAGCAAGTCTTCAATGCTGACTTCCAGTTTTATGGTGTCTGGCATGATGCAGAAAAAGTGTACCCAGACATCTGTGTCTTTTGAAACCTCAGCCATGCAACAGGAGATGGAGAAATGTTTTGTTTTGAGGGTTGGTGAAAGTAAGACAAGAATGAATGGCTGATCTTAGCTTGACCTTGATACCTGTGTAGGATTTGGATCACTTCTCAATGTTCTTGAAGAAAGAGTCAAATGTCTGATCTTTGCACATTTCACTGGGTGCAGTGGGCTCTTGAGAGAGCATGAGAAATCCCTAGTGATGGCCATGGTTATAGAACAGCTCTGGTTGAATCTTTAGGGGTACTGGACATGAGAGAGTACAACAAACTTATTCTGTGAACAGACTTGACTTCAAGTTCTTTGTGGGTGAGCTTCTTGTGTGGATGGTGACCTGCAGCCCCATGAGTAGGCAATGCCAAACAGTGACACACCTGCCCTGCAATAGATTCCCAGTTGTAGTTTACAGGGAAAGAGACTGTCTTGTCCTTGCCAGAACTGATCTTCTTGCAGAGCTTCTCATCTTCAAGTTTGGTCAAAGTCAGTTGGGGAGGTATGAATGGCAACCACAACAAGGGACATCACTTTGTTGGCATCCATGCATAGTTACACCCTTACAATGACTATGGCAAACCTTGTCCATCACATCACACCATTGAGTATGGGCCATTGCAGTGCATAGCAAGTCCAAGATATAATTGGGATATACAATATATTCAGTCCAAACATACATATATAGCCAATGTAGCTATCTTAGTTCCAGATACAGACATATCTAATGGTCCATTATATTTGATCATTTGGTGTCCTGTCAGTCCATCATAGTACCATACATCATTGTTCTTGTTTATATACCTGCTTGTGAAGTGGTTATTGCTGTCAGGTTCTGCTGACTACGGAGGCTCAGCTACACTGGCAAATCCTTACTAGGTGGATGTGATATCCTGTGCTTATAACCTAGCACTCCAGAGTTGGTGCAGAGTGGAGAGACTTGTGAGGGGAAGCTAGGGAGAGTGGTCTGAGTAAGTTCAGAGTGGTCCAGGGAAGTCTAAGACCAAGTATATTGACATTGGACTTGGATGAGCATTAGGAACAAGTTCATAAACATGTGAATAGATTGCAGGGCAAACAGAAGCTTTGCTAGTGATGGGAGCAGAGCCAGAGTTTGAGGGGGGATCAATTAAGACTTGATGGGTTCCAGGGCCAAGCAAAGAGTGAGGTCCAGAGTTGTTGTAAGAATGTTCAGGGTTTGTAGCATGTGCATGGAGTTTGTACTGATGTCAGAAATGGAAAGAATGTAGAGAAACAAAGAAAGTAGAGACAATTGAGATGAGACAGAGATGAGGCAAGATGAGACAGAGAAGAGAAATAGATTCAAGACTAAAAATAGAAATGGAGACAGAAAGAAATACAGGACACAAGAAACCAGTTAATGCAATATCAAGACTAGAGTATGAGGAGCTACTCTACAACTTATATACTGACTACTAGCTCTGGAGGGCAGTGTCACAACCCGTTTCCTGAAGCCCCGTACATCACCTGACAAACCCCCGTTCCCCCGGAACCCCCCCTGATGCTTCATTGAACTTCCACAGCACTCCACGCCTACTCTGGCTAACTCCCACACATTCTTGGCTAACTCCGATGGCCCCCTGGCCAACTCTGATGTCTTCCCCACAGCTGCTGGCACTTCCCCTGGACTTTCTGAGCCCCTGGGACCACTCTCCCGCCATGCCTGACCCCATTACATGTCATCAACTCAACACCCTGGCTCCCCCGACTTACCCTGAAGTATCACAACAACCTCGGAACGGACTGCGTTGCAATTAATCCCATCAACATATCAACACGGCCTGCCCTCTGGTTGTAACCAACACCCATTGACTCCATCAAGCTCCACCAAGCCCCACCACCACAGCCGATGTCCCCAGAGCTCTTCGTAGTCAGTATATAAGACATAGAATAGCTCCTCGTACTCTAGTCTTGAGATTACTTATCTACCTACCTGCCTTTCCTAATGTGTTTCTGATTGTTTCTTCTCATGTTTGTGCTCCATGTCTCATTTTCCTTATTCTCTGTCTCCTGGTCCTATCTCGCCTCTATTCCATTATCATGTCATTATCATTCCATGTCTCTGCCTAAATCTATTCTCATTCTCATCTTGTCTTTGTCTCATTTTGTTTGACTCTGTCTTGCCTCATTTGATTCTGTCTATTGTGTTCAAGTCCTCTCGACCATAATGTCCTCACGAACTCTGCAGTTACAATTACGAACCTCTGACACTCTTTACCAACCCTGGACCCTGCTATATGCTTGGCTCCGAACCCCATCAATCCCTGTTGATCTCCCATCAGAACTCCAGCTCCACTCCTGTCATCTGCGTAGCCTCTGCCTCCTCCGCACCTGCAATACTCACATACAGACTTATGCCTGAACCCCACCAAGCCTGTCCCCCTTCCCCACAACTCATCCTCTACTCCTTCAGACCTCCCCAGACTTGCCCGGATCAATTTCCTCTGACTATTCTCACAAGTCCCCAGTGTTTGGAACACCTCTGAGTGCCTAATTGTCAGTGCAGGGAATCACGTCTGCCTAGTAAGGACTCGCCCAGTGTAGCTGAGCCCCCATGGTCAGCGGAACCTGACAGGCAGTGAGTATGGTGGTGGGGCTTGACAGGGCTGCACAGAGTTGATGGATGTTGGGTATGATCAAGGAGTGGGCCATGGTGATATTCTGATGGGATCAGCTGGGGATGCAGGCCACTCCAAGGTTGCAGAGCAGGTTGGAGAAACTAGGGTGGGGGGTTGGAGGTGGATGACATGATCAGGAATGGTGGGGGAAGTCTCAGGAGTTCAGGAGAATCCAGGGAAGGTGTCAATGGCTGCAGAGAAGGCATTGGAGTTGACCAGGGGGCTGTTGGAATTTGCTGGAGAAGTGTTAGAGTTGACCATGGGTTGGGGAACTTGATGGGGCATCAGGGGGGGGACTCTGGGGGAGTGGCAGGTTGGGGATGATGTGTGGGGATTCAGGGAGCAGGTCATGACATTACTCCCCCTTCAGTGTTGAGACTCTCAAGACATGGGGCACAGTTTGGGGATTGGCAGGGTGTGGGAATCAAAGTCAAGTAATATTAATCAGGCTGCAGCAAGTGGCAGCAGTGTGGGGAATGAAGTCAAAGCATGGCCACCACTTGTCAGGGGGTCCTTTCCAAGTCATAAAAAGGGTCAGACATACTCCAGAGCTCCCAACTTTTCACAATGTCTTCCTCTGCATATTCCCCAGTAGCATCCCTGTCCTCCTCTGCTCACTCTTCTCCCTCTTCCTCCCAGGACTCCAAAGGTTGTTAGAACTGTAGACAAGTCCAAGCTATGTATTAGAGTTGTAAGTGCCATCTTTTGCTCATTATAATCAGAGTGCTGATAAAGTCCTGGCAGAGTTGTCAGTGGCAGTGGCAGGACCCTTAGGGCTTTTATTGGGGGGGGGTCCCTGTGCAGTCAGCAGTGGGAGTGGCCCCTGCCTAACATTCCCAGTCTAGTATGGGTCCTGGGATGGTCCATTCCATTCTTATGGGTTCAAGAGTAGTGCAGGCAGATGTAATGCTGGAGCAGTCCATAGAGGCTGCAGAGCAGGCAAGGGGTCCCCCGACCTTAGAGTGGTGCCAGGTGGTGGCCCCAGTGAGTCATTGGCATGTATTCTCTTTTTTGAGCTAACCCACTTTCTTAGTGCATATTCTGTACTTAGTGGGGAGAGCAGTGCAAATTTGAGGAGCCCATGCTAGGGGTGCAGTGGGACATGTCAGTGTGTCTCCCATGTCACTCATGGCATGAGAAGTGCTCTGTCACTCTGAATTGGCACACTGCTTGCATTGTGGCAGAGCAGGAATGGGACCAGGAGTGAGTTGCAGGGCAATTGGAGGAGGGCCAGACAGGTAGAGTGTCAGGGCAGGGTTCCAAAGTAGAGGGGGGGGCATCACAGGGCAGCCCATGATGAAAGTTGGGCCCCCATGGGGTGGACAGAGGGAAGGGGCCCCTGTGGTGCATGATAAGAGCAAATGGAGGGCATCCCCCTTGCCAGAGATGGGGCTTAGCAAGTGAGTGCAAGAGGAGCAAGTGATGGTGGGCTCCCTAGGCCCTGCAGTGTATTCTTCGACCTCCAGGGCCCTAGTTAAGCAGTCCCTGGAAGGGTCATGGTCAGCTGCAGAGGCTTTCTTTTAGCATCGGATGGAGGGGCTGGAATGGTCATTGGCCACTTACAATGAGGAGGCTTGGAGGATAGGGGAGAAGAGGGACGGGGTCCAGAGAAAGCAGGACAAGGCTAGGAGGGAGCGAGACACAGTGCAGAGGGATAAAGACATAGCCATAGGTGTCACAACCCACTCCCTAGCCTCGACACTGTTTCCAGCCTCTTCCAATGCCCTGCCCAACTCCCCCAAACCCCACCCACCCTCCACACCCATACTAGATAACTCTGACACTTCTCCAGCAAACCCCAATAGCCCCCTGACCAACTCCAACACCTTCTCTGCAGCCATCAACACTTCCCCTAAACTCCCAAGACTTCCCCCACCATTCCTGACCATGTCATACACCTCAGACCCCCTACTTTAGTTCACCTGACCTGCTCCAGAGCATCACAATGACCTTGGAGCAGCTGCTGATCCCATCAGAATACTGCTGCAGCCCACTCCTGGATTATACCTGACACCCATCGACTCTGCACAACTCTGTCAAACCCTGCTGCCATACCCACTGCCCTCTGGAGGTGCCCAGTAGTTAGTATATAAGTCATAGAGTAACTCCTCAAACTTTAGTCTTGATATTGCATTTACTGGTTTCCTATGTCTTGTGTTTCATCTTGTCTCTGTTTCTATTTTTAGTCTTGAATCTATCTCTTTTCTCTGTCCCATCTCACCTTGTCTCTGTCCCATCTCATCTCCATCTCATCTTGACTGTACATATTTCCTTTGTTTCTTTAAGTTCCTTTCATCACCAACATCAGTATGAACTCTGCACACATGCTATGAACCCCAAACATTCTTATAACAACCCCAGACCTTGCTCTTTGCTTGGCCTGAACCCATCAAGTCTTGATCGATCCCCCTGTCAAACTCCAGCTCTGCTGCCATCTCTAGTGAAGCCTCCATCTACCCTGCAATCTATTTACATGCTAGTTCCTGATGCCTGCTCAAGCCCAACATTAATATATTTGGACTTAGACTTTCCCAGACCACTCCAGACTTGCTCGGACCACTCCCCCCAGCTTCCCCTCACAAGTCTCCACTCCATGCCAACTCTGAACACAAGGTTATAAGCACAGGACATTGCATTTGCCTAGTAAGGATTTGCCAGTGTAGCTGAGCCCCCATCATCATGGAGTGACTGTTGCAGCTTCAAGAGCTGTAAGTGCAGATGGGGCCACTGGATGTGCAGGCAGAGATGGCGGCATGGTGGGCAGAGGGCTCGGGCATGCAGGGGGGTGAGGGAGTGTCCTAGGTAGGGGTTCTCAGATGTTGGTGGAGGTGGTGAGGAGGCAGGAAGAGTGGCTCACCAACAAGGCAGCCTCAGGGCAGAGGGGGATTCTCAATAAGTTGCTTCATTTTCTCCCCAATTCTCTCACTGACCTAACAAGCTAGATTGGGCCAGGGAGCATTGGATTCTCCTTGACAGAGCATTATCCACAATGGTCTTTCAAGGATGCCCAGGGACCTTCTACCAGAGTTGGGTCAGGGGGTCAGGCAGATGGGTTGTTTGCTGGCAGGGCACCAGCAGAGGGCCACAGCAGATCCCAGGGCATGGTGGGAGGTGGTGATGGATCGCGGGAGCTGCTCTCAGGACACCTGGAGGTCCTGGCAATGGTGGTGGCCCAGCTGGAGGTGGAAGTGGTGGGAAGGGTGGGTCTGGAGGAGGGTGGGGAGTAGGGGACTTTCTTGGGACTTGATTTCTTGTGCTTTATGCCTGCTCATACCTCTGTAGTATTATGTATTTTTATATATACTGCCATTTTTAGACCTTCAGCCTGGATGAGTGACTTCTTTTAGTGTCAAGTGAGGGGGAGTGAATAAAGCACATAAGGGGTTACTTATGGAAGTTGAATTCCTGATAGATCTAGAGGTGGGGGTTATGCCCACTAATGCCATCTGTGTTTGCTAGTCCTGGGGGTCCCAGGGCTTTGTGGGGTGCTGCCAATGGAAGTCCTGGAGTTTGTTGGGAGCTCTGTCAAGGTTTTTTTGGGGTTTTCAAGTGTTGTTATCAGGCCTGTAGCCCTTCTAGTGGACCAAGTATTGGAGTCAGCTGCAGACAATGTGGGAGTCAAGGATTTGGTTGACCTCATAATGATACTCATCATCAACTTCTATGGGGAGCAGTCGACTGGGGTGTTGCCTGGGGAAGGGGTCTGGAGTATGTTTTTTGAGGAGGCAAATGTGGAATACTGAGTGGAGGCCCTTCATACCTGGGGGTAGGTTGAACTTGTAGGTGTGTGTGGAGACCTTCTGGGGGACTTTGAAGGGGCCAAGGCATTTATGGTTGAGTTTGATGAAGGGCCTCCAGGTCTTGAGGTTGCATTGATCAAGCCAAACCAAGGTACCAGGGGGCCAGTCTAGAGTATGATTGCATCAGGCATTGGCATGTTTGGAGTAGGCTTGATTGGCAGTGCAGATTTTGTCCTGGAGGAACTGGTGGAGGGACTGGAGGCTCTTGGCAACTTTGTGGGTGATGTGGGAGGGGATATCCTTGAGGGACAACATGAGTTGGGAGTGGTAGCCCTTATTGGTGTAGAAAGGAGAAACTCCAGTGGTGGAGTGTGGCATGTTGTTGTAGGTAAACTCGGCAAGGGGGAGTTCTGCATGCCAGTTGTTCTGTAAATAGTTAACATAGAGGCAGAGATACTGTTCCAACATCTGGTTTACTCATTCTGTTTGTCCATCAGTCTCCAGATGGTAGGCAGTAGAGAGACTGGTTTTTATTTCAAGTGCCTTGCATAGCAATTGCCAAAAATGAGATACAAATAGGGGTCCACAGTCAGAGATGATGTCATCTGGGAGTCCATGCTTGGAGAATACATGTTTGAGAAATAGTTGGGTGAGCTCCAGAGCATTGTCAGTGGTTTGGCAGAGAATGAAGAGGGCTTGCTTGGTGAGGTGGCAAATGATGACAAGGATTGTGTCAAAACCTTTGGAGTTGGAGAGTTCAACAATATGATCCATCAAAATTGAGGACCAGGGGCATTGGCTGATGGGGAGGGGCTTTAATAATTGGTGGGGGCAGTGGCGGGGTACCTTGGCCCAAAGACAAGGTTCACAGGCCCTTATGTATCATGAACATCCTTCTTCATTCCTGGCCAAAAGTAAGTCCAGGAGATGAGTTGAAGGGTCTTACAAATTCCTGAGTGTCCCCAGTAAGACAACTAATGGATGAATAGGACTTATAGAGGCATGGAACAACAGTGGGACATAGGGAACCCAAGGTGCAGGGAAAGAATAGGGAACAGGATATGGTGGATTGATTCTCAAGCACTAGATCTCAACAGCAAGGCAACTGACACCAGCATCATGCACAATCTATCATCATGCATGACAACAAGCCCAACTGATAACAAGCTGACACAGATGCAGATAGGTGATGTATGGATTGAAAATACAGAAGGACAATGAGAGAGACTATAAGTACAACAACCAAAACACATTTGGCATGATGAGAGAGTTGCTACTGCTTCTTAGCTCAGTAGTGTAGCTTGCCAGTGATCAAATTTCATTCATTCACTCATTCATTCATTTGTATGAGCTATGGTCTGTGCCTTCAGCATGGGCCTGTAGCTCTTGCTTCATCCCAGACCCAACCTCACTTCATTTGGTTAGGTCTTTGTATTTCCAACTCAATGCTAAGTCTCAGACCCAACCTCACTTCATTTAGTTAGGTCTTTGTATTTGTTAATTCAATGCCAAGTTCCACACCCACCCTCACTTCATTTGCTTAGGTCTTTGTATCTTGTTGACCAAGTGTTGCTTTTCTCTTACAATTCAATACACTGAGATTTCATGTATGAACCAATCATGTATCTATATTACATTATTAACAAAATACTACAATGTCCACTGGTATATATTAGAGATGCTAAAAATTATAAAAGTTAGTACTAACCAACCAATTATTTAAACTGTCACACTTACATTTGTAAACCATTAAGAATATCTATACTACATGGTCCAGCTATAGACATTAGGTGCTGAAGTTCATAGAAGTTAGCAATTTGTTGCTTGAGTCCAACAAAACTCACACTTACATTTGTAAACCATTCAGGATTTCCTGATAGACAATATTTGCAGTCTTTCTTGATGTGTTTTCTGGGTCCAAGATGACTTTGATACAATAGAAAATATTTGCAGTCTTTCTTGATGTGTTTTCTGGGTCCAAGATGACTTTGATACAATCTCCTGATGTGCACCATGAGAGTGCAACATAAAGTTGGCCATGTGCAAAAACTTCTGATCAAAGGTCCAATCAAACATGCTTGACTGATTGACCCTGAGACTTGTTGATTATCATAGCAAAGGCCAATCAAACTGGGAATTGTCTCCTGTGCAATGGAATTGGCAAATCTTCTTCAGAGACATCCATGTTGATTCTTGGAATCAAAACAATTGATCCTGCAAACTTGGCATCTCCACTGATGATCCTACATCTGAGAACTCTGGTGCTGATGTGAGTGACAATCATTCTTGTCCCATTGCAAAGTCCTTTAGCTATATCCAGATTTCTGAGCAGCATGACAGGAACACCAATCTTCAGAGCTAATTTAGCCAAGGGCAAACTTCTGGCTCTGAGAGAGTTGAGTTATTCCATTGGATACAATCCAAGGCCATTAGGATTCCTATCATCAGATATGACAGAGTATGCACTCTGCAAGATTTTCTCTTCTCCTGGACATTTCCACAGAACTCCAGAGTTGATATCCTCTACATCAGAGTTCTTGCCAGAAAGGATGGTATGATTCAGATAATACTGATCATCTTGATGGTGATCAATATGAGGATAAGTGGAAGAGATCAATCCAGTGACAGAATTGTCATCACAGATCATGGTTTCTGGAAGTTGTACTGTTTCTCCAGGCCCAAGGTTTTTTCCAGCACCAACATTCAATAACCAAGCTGCATGAGCAATGTTATCAGGAGTCTGATCCAATCTCATGTTTTGAACCAAGTAGTGGACTTGAATCTGATCCCAAAGTCTTCCCCTGTTGAGTGAAGCAGCAATCATCTGCTGCCTGAGTCCTCATTGGATAACTGGGAGAGTTTGCTGAAAATCTCCTCCAAACACCACAGTCACTGCACCAAAAGGAACATCCTTTTCTAGGATGTCTCTGAACCCTTGATCCTGTCATGACCCACTCCCTAAACCCCCAAACATTGTTACCAACCTGCTTGCTTCCCTGGAGTTTTCCCTGATGCCCCATCAAACTCCCCCAACCCTTGTACACCCTCAGTGCCCACCCCAGGTAACTCCAACACTTCTCTGGCAAACCCCAATGGTCCCCTGGCTAACTCTGATGTCTTCTCCACAGCTGTCAATGCTTCCCTTGACTCTCCTAAGCCCCTGGGACCCTCCTCTGTCATTCCTGACTCCACTGCACATCAACAACTCCTCCTCCTAGTTAGCCCAACCAACCCTGGAGCATCACAATGACCCTGGAATGGCCTGCATCCTCACCTGATCCCATCAGAATATCACCATGGCCCATCCCCTGATCACAACCAACACCCATCAACTCTGTGCAACTCCATCAAGCCCTGCTGCCACACCCACTGTCCCCTGGAGCTCTCCAGTAGTTAGTATATAAGTTGTAGAGTAGCTCCTCATACACTAGTCTTGATATTGATTGATGTTACCTATGGTTTGGATGTTTCTGTCTTGTGTTTTGTGTTCTGTGATATGTTTCCTCTTCTCTCAGTCTCCTAGCCTTATCTCAGTCTCCCAGTCTCATCTTGCCTCTATTTCCATTATCATTCTCATTATTGTTACATATCTCTGCTTGAATCTACTTTCATTCCTGTCTCAATCTTGTCTTGACTCCATCTTGCCCTGTTCAACTCTGTTTCCATTACCATGCTCAAGTCCTTCAACTTCAATGCCTTTACAAACTCTGTGCTTATGATTACAAACTCAAACACTCTTCAAACCAACTCTGGACCTCACTATTTGCTCAGCTCCAAAAGCTATCAACCTCCATTGATCCTCCATCAAACTCCAGCCCTGCTCCTATCACTTGCATAGCCCCCATTTTCCCTGCACCTCTAATACTCCCTTCTGGACCAGTACCTGACACCTCCATCATGTCTAACCCCTTCCCCTGCAACTTGTTCTATACCCCTCTGGACCACCCCAGACTTGTTTGGATCACTCCCCATTGATTGCCCTCCCAAGTCCTCCACACATAGACCCTCCCTGAGTGCCCAGTTATCAGTGCAGGAAATCACATCCACCTAGTAAGGATTTGCCCAGTGTAGCTGAGCCCCCATGGTCAGCGGAACCTGACAGATCCACTGAGTCAATGGCATTTTTGTGTTGCATTGGGACCTCATTCTAGATGACAACTTTGGTCCAGAGTAGGAGTTGAGACAATTGAGTTCCTCTCTTGATATTGGCAATGGATGTATCCAGAGCAGGAATGAGGATTTTGAACCTTGAATGTGCAGTTCTACCACCCTCTAGCAATAAGGCAGCAATCCCAGATGATGCTACACATAATGGCACATCTCCATTCAACCAAACAGCAGAAGCCAAAGTGTTGCAGACAAATGCTTTGCCACATCCACCTGCACTATGAATGAATATCATCTTGCCCAAGTTGTTGTCCACAGAGTCCATAACTTCATTGAAGGCTCCCAGTTGTTCACCATTAAGCCTGGCCTTGTTTTCATCCACCCTTCTCTTCAACTCCTCAACATCATAATCTGTTTCTTCTTGCAAAAGCCTATTTCCTAAAATCATTGCTTCAATTCATCCCATAGAGCCTCTGGAGTGGTAGGAGCACAGTGGAATAGGATAGTGCAAAAGAGCTGTCTGAGAGCTGATTCTGATTGGATTGGAGCAGCTTCAGCAAAACATTGCCTCCATTCTGCATCATCTTCTAGAAGACCAAGAGCCTTGCATGCCTCCTTGTAAGTAGGATAGGTGTGGCCATTGACAGTCCTGAGATCAGCCCATGATGTTGCATTGGTCACAACTGTTAGGAGCATCCTGAGATAGAACCTTTCTCCCTGTTGAGGTGAAGCAAAGTACATCCTCCTAATAGCTGTTCCTCTCTGCCTCTCCTTCCAGGTCCTTTTGGAAGCTTCATAGACAAACTTGGTTGGAAAGCTCTGATAAGTGGTGTTGTTATTAGGGAATCTGGCATTGGCTTCAAACCAAACAGTGAGTGCAGTCTTGCTTGCATTAGGCCTGGCAGCTACCATCTCCAAAGGGTCATTATCTTGAAAGCAGACTTCATGTTGGCCCTCCGAATGCACAGGTAATTGATCTACAGGGGGATGTTCTCCATGCATATTGAATTCAAAGATGTGCCAGCAAGCCTCAGGTGCAGAGATGTATCTGGCATCTAAGTGTTCCTTGATTTCATCCCTCTGGTCCATCTGCTCTCCAGAAATCTCCAAAGTTGTCCTATCAGGATCTTTGTAGATGTACTTGTGAATGTACTTGATGGCTTCCACTGAAGCACAGACCTCCACATTGATGTGACATTTGTACTTGGCTGAGAGATAAGGGTTGTGTGGAACAACATCTTGATTATCATAACAATGACCATTCTTTTCAAAGAAGCATCCATTGTCAGGTCTGGCATATTGAGGATAGCCATTATCTCCATACTGAGTAGCCTCTTGGAATTCCTTTGGGTATTTCTTGGAACATTTGCCATCTACCATGCACTTAGCATTGGGTTTGGCAGCTCCACATGGACCATGGACCACATTGGTAGTAACAACCTGACAACAAAAATAAGTAACTGAATCTAGGATTACAACAAAGCCAATACCTGATACAATTGAGGCTGAGCAACTGGATCTGGAATTTGGGCAGAGACAATGGAATCCACATCAGGTGCATCCTTGATCCTGTGATGGCAATGGAAAAAGATCAAGATGTGCATATCTGGAAGTCCTCTCTTTTGGAATTCAATGGTATGAACATAAGCCACACAGCTGCCAAAGAGACCTTCCTTGATCTCCTTCACCACAGCATTTTTCTTGAGTTCAAATACTCTGGCAACAATATCAGGTCAATCAGCAGCTGTTTGCCTTTTCCCATTGACTGTAGGTTCCTTCAAGAGAGGTTCTTCAATTTCTGACCACTTTGGATTGGCAGTCATAGTCAAGAAGAGATCAGGTTTTCCAAAATTCCTGCAAATAGCCATAGAGTCCTGGAATAATTGCTGCATCTGTTGATCAATTCCAGTATGTGAGGATGGGAGGATAACACGATGGCTTTGTGGGGTGACTTGCTCATCTCCAGCAGCAGCATCTCCTGGAATTACAGCTGCAACTCCCTCCTGTTCATTAGGGTCATTATAGTGTCAAGGATCTCCAAAATCAGCTGTAAGCTTGACAGAAAGCCTTTGTGGTTGGCCTTCTGGAACTTCTCCCATAATCTGCCTGGCCTGCTTGTATAAGCTAATGAAGGGATTGACTCTAGCAAGCATATCCTGCAAAGAGGCCATTATCTGAGGATCAAGCCTGGGATTGTTCTGTTGACAAAAAGCCAATTGCTAGTTGTGGTCATAAAAGTAGAGCTGTGCATATACAGGCAGATTGCCTTCAATAGGAAGCAAGGCACCTGTCAAATGATGTAATTCTCCATTGATCCTAAAGCTGTATGGTCCAGGAGCATTGGTAATGGCATGATCAATTTTGACTCCCAGAGATGTGAATGCAAAGGCTGCATTGTATTGATGGATAGATGTTTTAAAGGTGTCAGAGAGAGGATGATGCCTATGGAGCAGGTTCAGTAAATCTGCTGGAGCATCTTGAAGCATGGGCAAACTCACTTGACCTACTACTCCTGAAAGCCAAAGGCAACAAGCTAGGATTCAGAGGAGACTACAACAGTTACAAATGACAGATCCTGATGATCATCATGCAAATAAAAACAATAGATCTGTGAAACAGATCAATACTGTGGTTGTCCCACCACTTCAATTGGGGCCTGGGGGTATGGAAACTGGGGGTATTAATCAATCTATGGGAACTGGGGGTATGGGAACTGGGGGTATGGGAGCTTGTCTTTGTTAGGCCTTTGTAATGCTGTTCAGATGGCATCTCATGTTAATGGGGGTACTGGAGTGAAAGTAGGTGTGTCAAACAGTATCATGGTGGAAGGAAACCAATGTTTAGGCCTTAGGTTTCCGAAAGACCATTGTGAAAGCATTGTCAAAGCAGTATGGATTACATAAGCACTGTATTTTGTCCAAAAATCCAAGAATCATTCTCCCGGGTTACTCCACACACATATTTTCTGCTTGTATATGACGAACACCGACGGGTTGAATGCAGTAGAGACTGTGAGGTCCATCTTTCAGCAGACGTAATTTCCTTCTGACCCTTCGAAAACTTCAAAAGGACCTACCTTCCAGTTTACTCAGATATGCCAACTGGCGCTTCGACCAACTGTTAAATGCTGATCACTGGATTCCCTCTTCCCTGATTAATGCATGGCCGTGGAAAGCTAAAGGATGCCAATGCCATGTCTTCTAAATTCTGTTCTTATGCTGACATATTGTAACAGTCTGGACTTAGGTTCAGTGCCCTACCTTCAGAAGTTCTGGCCGAAATTCTGAAGCATGTCCACTGGCATGACTTGCTTATGATGCGGCAGGCGAGTTCATTTACTTGATATCAGAGCGAACGATCAACCAATGTCTGTAGGTTTGCAAACAGCTAAATGACGTTTCGCGAACACGGGCAGTGTGGACTAGCCAGTATCAAAGCTATTTGGCGGAAAAAGAATTTCAATTTGCAGCTGGAGAGCCCATTGACTTGTATTTGTCGGCGGAGCTAGAGTCCTGGGTTTTGCAGCGAAGAAGTACCGATCGGAAGTGGGAAATAACAAATCGTCCTGTCCGAGAGCGCTCGATCTTTGTGGATTACGAAACATACACATTGACTATGGTCCCAGGTGGACGTTGGCTACTCGCCGCTTTGTCCGACGGTTCAGTGTTGTGTTATGACCTCGAAGATCCCGACATGCGAAGCACCGTCTTGACGCCACCGCGTGATGATCCCAATGGCGATTTAATATATGACGTGACGGTTGACATTGATCAATCAAATCCAACACTGAGCTTCTGCATGGTTAATTTCCCTTCGGAATTCATCAGTAAGTAATCCTGCAATCTAGTTCGATGCGTGACACGGTTGAGGAATTTGGATCGTAAATCTAGTACAACCTGTGACTGGTTCTCTTGACCCTATGATCTGGCTTGTTAAACTCCGTGGACATGGGTCTTCGGCACATCTGGAAGCGCATTTTCTGCATTCCTTTCCAGCAACAGAACCGTTTACCACCATATTGTCCGTCAGTCTTAGTGGTGACCTACTTGCCAGGCTTGTATTCACTTCTCAGTTTCGCTCCTATATTGAAGTTTATGATTGGAGGGCGTCAACAGCCTTGATGCATCGCAGGACTGGTATATTTCCTAAACGTACAGAGAAACCGGTAGGTAAGGCTTGGTTCTGTGCACGCAGTTGTTGATACCATTGGACTAGTATTCTGTGGTGCTGCTTCCTGGCAGACAATTGGCCTTTGTCTCCATCCGAAATGTCACCGTGTATGATATAGACGATATGGCCGACGATCGACCTATTGCACCCATAATTCCTCAAAGTCCGTCAGAAGTGCGATGGGCATTATTTGACAGCGACGGAGATTTTGTATTCCAGCATCATCAATCAAGTCTGGATACTAAGGCTGTCACTCTTGTGCTGACTTCTAACCACAGGATGATCTACCATTTAACAATTCCTCACAATTTGGATTCCACGCCACATTTTGTTCATCACGGGAAGACAACCCAAGAATATTGTTTCTATGTGGTTGGAAGAGAGAAAGCCTTTGGAGAGAAGGACAAATCGATCTTGGTCCAAGTCGGCATGGCTCACGAGTCAGATCTGGGCACAACAGGGTGCGAACTCAATGTTTCACAACTCCCCGAAATGTCACTACGGTCTCGACCGTTTCCTCCACCTATCTTGGCTGAGGACATTGGACGTATTGTTACTAGAATGGACAGTTATGTTTTTGTTTTAGACACTTGTAGATTTTCTGTCATGTAGCAGACAGTTCTATTCTGCAATGTTCACTTGGATACACCCGAAATATCATTGTCTTTCATTATGTGAGTGAGTTAAGGGTGAATATAGGTCAATTCTCAAGGGCTATGAAGGGCTACTGGTTAAACTGTTGCGGAACCTAAAGTATAACTCAATTCTTGTTCGAATAAGCAGTCATGGCCTCTTTGATAATGTCTGCTGGTTGTGTGTTCTACAGGAGTCATCGTGAGCAATGTATTTGTTCTCAGGATAGAAGTACTTACCCAGATCATGATAAGCATCATCAGGGCTCGAAGAGTTGAATGCTTGACGGCTTTGGGGTCCGTCATGTTCAACTTCAATTCAGCGGTCCTAAAACATTCTCTTTTCTCCGCATCTACGACCCCAAAGATCCAAACTTCCCCGCTTGTGAGAGTGAATGCAAGGTGGTTCAAGGAACGCTGATCATTAGCACGGCTGGCACTAAAAACAATTATTCCGTACGATTGGATAACCACAAATCAGCATTGTAAATAGTGGATTATACGTCATTCGTCACGTACTTGCATTTCGCAATGCTGTGGTTATCGTTTGAGAAACCGCATGATCCAGATTTCAATAGATATATAGCACTTACATCGCAAGGCATTCCGCAATAACTTGTGGTTCATGAGCCTTAAGACTTTTACTCACGCGTTTTGCCTCGCAGACATTAAGGACATCGTCATCAGAGAAGAAATGCAGGCCCCGAACAGCATTTTCCCCTTCTAACAACACCTTTGAAACCCCTGTTGATACATCATATAGGTGATCAGACCCGGTCTTGATACATGAAGGGTTGCGTTCACTTACGATCCTTTGATGCAGCCTTCTGGTGAAATGGTAAAATGCTTAACAGCCCATAGTCAGCGCTTCCCGCAAGGTACGTCACCTCGTTGTTGTGTTTCACAACTGGAGGATCATCAGTTCCCGAATTGCGTGACCAGATCAAAAGTTCTGGGTAAAGTACGGTGCTTGCGTGGTCCAATTCTTGTATTAGGCGCATGCCCTGCAGAAGCCAGGGATCTATAGCTATTCTCGACGCTGCCTCCGACTTGATTAAAGGTCTCTCAGATGATGAATCGACAAACCAAGAAAATTGACTCACCTTTCTGTTAATGCTATGCTGGACTGTGGACAGCGTCTGGAAAAGAAAAGTGGGATCCCAGGACGTGATCAGACGTTCGATGCGGTCGAGAGACCTGAAATGGTCTTCAGCGGCGGCCGCAGTGAATTTCTTTGAAAAAACGTCTAGACTGCTGTCTGCACGGATAACCACCGTTTCTTGCATTCCCAGCCTCTCACTTAGAATCTTTTTGTCCACATCGGACAAAGAGACGATCTAAATAGAGCCATTAAGTATCTCATCAATGGCAAGTGATAGTATGGATCCATACCACAACATTTTCGTCTTTATTCTTGAGGTTCTGGAATCTCTTGATTTGTTTAATGACGGCATCTGTCGTATCTGCGAGATGGTGGAGCTCTTCAAGGTCTTCCCAGTCACCGTGGGCTTGAACGATTTTTATCTCCCTTGCGATGTTCTCCAACGCACTTGCAAGCGAACCAAGTTCGCTGACTGAGAGCTCGCCACTTGACCGAGAACGTTTATGTTTCTTTCGCGATGGACCACTTGGATTTGCGGCGGAGTTGGACATGAGAATGAGATTTGGTTAAGCTGTGTGAGATGTATGCCACAACAATCTGAGGTGGTATTTAAGTAAGAGCAGTGGCGATTTCTGACTCGGACTCCGCGCAATATCGACAGACAGGGACCTACACGATTCAGCCACATCTTGGAAAAGAAGATCTTCCAATCATCACCTCTAGACCACGAGGTTTGCAGGCCTGAGGTGCCTCATGAGGACGACGAAGATCACCCCTTGGGCACCAGGGACATAATCAGCTGTCCTCATGAACACACCAATCTAAGAAAGTTGCGGATTTGGGACCGGAGTCTTGATGTCTATCCGGATCTCTTAACATGGCTGTGATCTCCCGATACAAAAATGCGGATGATGGTTACATCGAAGAAGACGAGAATTTCTTCCTTAGAATTATAAGATGATAGCGTCCCATCAGCGTACAGCATGCACACGAACAAGGAAGTCAACTCACATTGATAGGCATACTGATAGTACTTAGTACGATCACATCGTTATCCACCTGAAAATTGGGCTACTAGAGCCGAAAAAACGCGATAGCAATCTAACCCTGGACAGCCTGTATAATCACCCGATCACTGGCCACAAGCCACAAGGATCTTTGAGGCGATAAACCCCACATAGATCTATTTTGAAGATCTCGGGTCTACCATGTATGCCTTGCTTTGAACATGTGTATATTGTTTGTTCCAATTGGAAGACAATGGGCAGTGTGGGATCGACAAATCGACCAATCAATCAAGCGCGCCATTTCATTTGTAGACAGTGTTCATAGCCGAAATGTCGTGAACTGACTCACAAGTTGAACTGTGGCATGCAAGAAGAAAAAGAACATCTCTCGATGATAATGAGTGAATAGGACCAATGAGATCTGCGCATATATATTGTGACTGTTCAGAGATTCAGACAAGCAAATAAAGCGGAAAATATAGACATTTTTTCGTCAGTACATACACATGGAAGAGACATATACATATATTCCGTTTGACACTCCGCAGACGCCGCGCCTCCAACTTTTCTTTAGCTCAAGAATGACAACTACGTCCGAAATGATATAGAATGACTCGTACTTGAACCAGTGGTAGCACAAGAGCATGGCTCCGAGGTCGGACCTATACAAGCAAGCCGGTACAATGGCAATCACGCCGAGAAATCGTCGAGACAATCATTGAATACGGGCTGACAAGGGTTTGACCAGATGAGATCTTACCTGGAGGTTATTGGTCAATATCCTTGAAAATTGTAATGAGGCGACAGAGAGTACTAGTCTTAGACAGAATTTATTAGATGCACCGCCGGAGGGAACATAAGCACCTCTACATCAACACAACTTCAACTGTGGCATGTAAGAAGAGAAAGAATATCTCTTGATTATCATGAATGGTTAGGACCAATGAGATCTGCACATATAAGTACCTAGAATATCGTGGCTGTTTGGAAATCCAAACGAACAAGTGAAAAAGAAAATATAGACACGTTCGCGTAATGTACGTATACAACCCAAGAATATTGTTTCTATATGGTTGGAAGAGAGAAAGCCTTTGGAGAGAAGGACAAATCGACCTTGGTCAAAGTCGGCATGGCTCATGAGCCAGATCTGGGCACAACAGGGTGCGAACTCAATGTTTCACAACTCCCCGAAATGTCACTACGGTCTCGACCGTTTCCTCCACCTATCTTGGCTGAGGACATTGGACATATTGTTACTAGAATGGACAGTTATGTTTTTGTTTTAGACATTTGTAGATCTCCTGTCATGTAGCAGACAGTCCTATTCTGCAATGTTCACTTGGGGACACCCGAAATATCATTGTCTTTCATTCTGTGAGTAGGTCAAGTGTGAAGATAAGTCAATTCTGAAAGTCTACTGGCTAAACTGTTTCGGAACCTAAAGTATAACTCGATTCTTGTTCGAGTAAGCAGTCATGGCCTCTTTGATAATGTCTGCTGGTTGTGTGTTCTACAGGAGTCATCGTGAGCAATGTATTTGTTCTCAGGATAGAAGTACTTACCCAGATCATGATAAGCATCATCAGGGCTCGAAGAGTTGAATGCTTGACGGCTTTGGGGTCCGTCATGTTCAACTTCAATTCAGCGGTCCTAAAACATTCTCTTTTCTCCGCATCTACGACCCCAAAGATCCAAACTTCCCCGCTTGTGAGAGTGAATGCAAGGTGGTTCAAGGAACGCCGATCATTAGCATGGCTGGCGCTAAAAACAATTATTCCGTACGATCGGACAACCACAAATCAACATTGTAAATAGTGGATTATACATCATTCGACACGCACTTGTATTTCGCAATGCTGTGGGTATCGTATGGCCACCCGCATGATTCAGATTGCAATAATATATAGCACTTACATTGCAGGGCATTCCACAAAAACTTGTGTTTCATGAGCCTTAAGACTTTTACTCGCACGTTTTGCCTCATAGACATTGAAGACATCGTCATCAGAGAAGAAATGCAAGCCTCGAACAGCATTCTCCTTGTCTAACAAGACCCTTCGAACCCCTGTTGATATATCATATGGGTGATTAGACCCGATTTAGATGCGTGAATGGTTGCGTTTACTTACGAGTCTTTGATATAGGCTTCTGGTGAGATGCTAAAATGCTGAACAGCCCATAGTCAGCGCTTCCCGCAAGGTACGTCTCCTCGTCGTGTTTCACAATGGTGGATCATCACTTACCGAATTGCGTGACCAGATTGAAAGTTCTGGGAAAAGTACAGTGCTTGCTTGGTCCTATTCTTGTATTAGGTGCATGGCCTGTAGAAGCCAGGGATCTATAGCTACTCTCGATGCTGCCACGTTGTCCACTGGACCACCCACATTCCCTGAAGAATTACAGTTTGATGGGACAAACTTAGTTCACTTCAAAACCTGCATATTGATTACTGCAAGAGCCTGTGGAGCCAAGGGTTATCTTGAAGGAGTAATCCTGAAGCCAGGATCCATTGGGTTCCACTGACCATGGGGGCTCAGCTTAACTGAGTGAGTCCTTACTAGGTGGATGTGACATCTTGCACTTATAACCTAGTGTTCTGGGGAGGTCTGGACTTTGTGAGGATAAGCTAAGGGAAGTGGTCTGAACAAGTCTGGGGTGGTCTAGGGGAGTCTAAGACAAGGCATAAGGGGAGTTGGGCTTGAGGATGCATCAAGCACAAATCCAGAGGCAAGTACTGAGTGTATGGGGCAAGGTGATTTGGCCAGCATGTGCATGGCTGGGGCCATGCACATGCAAGTCACCTGAATTTCCTGTTCTATTGTACAGTTGTGTCCCACAAGTCCAAAGGCCTAGAGTGTAGCATGTGGCCTAGAGTGTTGTTCTTGGTGGGTTTTGCTTTGCCAGGTGTGTAGTATACTTGTAGGCACCATACCATACTGAATACACTTTGGATTTCCCTTTGCCAGTTGTGTGACTGAGCCACACCCTCCAGAGGTCACCCTTACAGCAGAAAAAGTCTCTAGATTTGGTCTGGGAGCCCCCTTTTTGATTACCTGAGCTTCTACTTGGTTCTTTAAAAGGTCTCTCCTCCACCAGTGTCTTAGTGCCCCCTGTGCTCCTCCTATGACTCGGCCAACCCCTCCAGCACCTCCCCCTAATGCTTTAAGCCCCCAGGACAATGCTTGGAGTTGTTTGCTGTCCCTGGAGACACAGGTTCAGCTTACCCAAGCCTCCCTTACTTTGCACACTGCTGAACTCACTTGACTCCATCAAACTACTGAAGCAGTGTCCCTTTCTCTCCAAGCCCTTCTGGAATGTCTTCCCCTTACTCCTACTACTCCCCCTGGATGCCCAGCAGTTGCAGGAAGGTTCTCTTCTGCACCTAGCTTGGAGGTTTCAGCACTACACTCCAAACTTCCTTGCCCTGCACTCTCTGACATATTTGATGGGGACTGTAGAGCTGGGGAACATTTCCTCCAGTCCTGTATCACCTATATCCAGCTGAGAAGTGAAGCATTTGCCTCTGATGCCTTGGAAATTGCTTGGGTCCTCTCCTACATGAAGGCTGGCCAAGCCTCAACCTATGCATTGCATATCTTTTGATGCTCAGGAGGAGTCAAGAGTTTCTCTGGCTGGATGGAGTTTGAGGAGGAGTTCTGAGCTGAGTTCTTCTCTCTTGACCCCACCATAACTGCAGCTCTTCCCCTTCAAGACCAAACCTAGTATGGTCAAGGGAAGCAGTCACTTCACTAGTACATCAACTCTTTTCATGCCTTAGTCAAACAGGCAGGATATCTGGATTGTCTGCAACTTTGCCTAACCTTCCATGATGGACTCCACCCCTTTCTTATAGATTGCATCAACAGTATGGTGGAAGGGTGCCCAGATGATGAGCATGTCAATACCTGGTACAAGGTGGCATGGGAGCAGTGGCAGTTAATGGAACTGCAACATGAGCTGTGGTGGATGGACCCTTGACATTTCCTTTCTCTTGTGGTGGGTTCACTGCCCAAGCTCCCCCTTCCATGCCTGCTCTAGCAGCCCCACAAGCAGGTGCAACTTCTCCCCTCCATCCCAGGTTGCTCCCTTGCGCTCCCTGCCCCAAGGAGTTCCAATGGATGTCAATGCCTCCCAACAGTGGTCCTCTACTCCCCTGCTGTGACAATGCTGTGGGAGGGCTGGTCACTTTGCCTGCTACTGTCCTCAAGGACTAGAAGTTTGCTATCTGTGAGCATTGGAGCAAGAGAAGCTGCTCATCCAACTCCTCATGGCCCAGGACACAACAGGAACCCTCTCTGGATGCACCTATAGCCATCCAGTCTGATGAAGTGGCCATTGGAGGAGGTTTCTACAGAGTCTGAGGATTTTTTAAAGGGCAATGGATGACCTGTATGCTCCCATTGCCTAGTGCTAATCATTTTGCCCCCCCCTGTCTGTAGAATCAAATATCTCTGTTGCCATTGTTGATACTATTCCCAAAACAATAAGCCCCTTCTCAGATGTACAAACTCCCTCTCCAGCTAAAGTCTCAGCTGGAAACACACCTCCTAGCCCATGCCTCAGATTTCTGCATGGGAATGCCATCTCCGCCATCACTATGTTGTTGCTTCCACCCCCTCTACCAACTCCCTGAAGCTACAGGTAGAAATTGAGACAACAGACACCCAGCAGACCTGAAGTGTGGTAACAGGCCTCTTTATTGACACAGACTATGTGTGACAACACCACCTCACCACTTGCCCCCTTTTCCATCCCATCTCCATGTACAGTGTTGATGGCACACTCAATGAAGCTAGCTCTATTTGCTCTGTGGTGGACCTTGTCCTCTGCTACTGAGACCACTCAGAGCAAGCTGCTTTTGCCATCACTAGTTTGGGAAAGCAAGACATGATCTTGGGGTTCACCTGGCTATGTGAACACAACCCAGAAATTGAATGGACTGAGCATGAGGTGAAGATGAGTTGTTGCCCCCATCACTGCATTACCTGTGCAGAAGAAGCCTGTAAGGAGCAGAGAGCCAAGGTTTGTGAGCATGCTGCTGTGCATGCCTGTCATGCTGGGCATCTCCCTTATGCTGATCTTGACCTCCTAAGTCCCCTCCCTCTGGCATTCCCTCATAGAGAGGCCCTCTATGAGGATGTCTGGCATGTTGGGTGTGAATCTCCAGAGGAAGAGGGAGGTGAAGGAGAATGGACCAGTACTTTGGATGCAGAGTCTCCAGATGACACTATAGAGGTGGGTGATAGGATCTATGCTACAACCCTTGGCCCCCCTCCTACAGTGGCAGGGATTTGGGCCAGTCAGACTACTTCTCAATGTCTGGCTGAGGCATTTGCAGCAAACTCACAGCCCAAGCCCTTCTATAGCACCATTCTCAATCACCTCCATGACTTTGATGATGTATTCTCCAAGGCCTCCTTTGATTCACTCCCAGAGTGCAAGCAGTGGGATCATGTGATTGAGCTGATACCAGATGCTGAGCCCTCCAGCTGCAAGGTCTATTTGCTTGTGCCCCATGAGCAGGATGCTTTCTGGCAGGAGAATCTTAGCTCAGGACAAATATGACCCTCCAAGTCTCCAATGGCCTCCCCAGTCTTTTTCATCAAGAAGAAGGACAGGTCTCTTCATCTGGTTCAGGATTATCGTGTCCTGAATGTGATGACAGTGAAAAACTGCTATCCTTTGCCACTCATCTCAGAACTTGTCAACAACCCTTGGGGTGCATGCTACTTCACAAAGTTGGATGTCTGTTGGAGCTACAACAATGTACACATCAAAGAAGGGGATGAGTGGAAGGCAGCATTCCAGACTAATTGCAGACTCTTTGAACCTCTAGTGATGTTGATGCAAAACCTAAGTTTGACAGATGCACTAAGTTACAAAACTTTGGCCAAATGTGTTGGACTTAGACTTTGTAAGAGTTTGGGGTTCTTAGCCACAAGTTCTCATCATACAAGTAGACCAGATAATAGATTTATTGATTTTATTTACTTAATTTGAGATGGTTCTTCCTCAAGGGTAGCAAGGCTCATTGTTATGATGAGCCAGTAAGGCAGTTGCTTTGAATGCTCCTTACTGGACCAGGTGTCAGCCTGTGGTGAGCTTGGGCCAGTGCCCAATTTTGGCATTGGTTATGGTTTTCCCATCATGCTGAGATTCCTGGCAGTGTTTGTTCCTGGCCATAAACTGGCTTTTTGGTTGAGTCTTTCATTGTTTTTGTGTGATGGGAGGGATACTTTTTGAGGTGTGTCCATGTCTCCCATTTTTTACATTTGTTATTGGCTTACAGTTTTCAGCCTTTTGTAAATATGTTGTATTTTTTATTACAATATACTGCTTTTTTGGACTTTAATGTTCCCTCTGGCTTTGTAGTTTTGAGACCATTGCATCAATGTTCTTTGGTCTTACCAACAGCCCAGCCACCTTTCAGACTATGATGAATGACATTTTCTGCAATCTGATTGCTGAAGGTGTTGTCTGCATATATCTCAACATTATTCTCATCTACACTCAAACTCTGGAGGAGCATTGCCAGGTCATGCACATTGTCCTGAAACACTTCCACCAACACCAGCTCTATTTAAAGCCTGAGAAGCATGAATTTGAGCAGACTAAGGTGGAGTACCTGGGTTTGATCATTTCACATGGAACAGCTGAGATGGACCCCATTAAGGTGGCAGGTGTAGCAGAGTGGCCTGAGCCAAGGAACAGGAAGGAAGTGCAGGCATTTCTTGGGTTTGTCAATTTCTATTAGAGGTTCATACAGGATCTCTCCCATCATGCACACTCCCTCTTTGACCTCACAGTTAAGGATACAGCATGGTGGTGGGAGCTCCCACAGCAAGCTGCTTTTGATGCCCTCGAGCAAGCTGTGACCTCAAAGCCTGTCCCTCCTGGTCCCCAACAATGACTCTCCATTTCATGTGGAGGTAGGTAGTTTGGACTTCACTACAGGAGCAGTCCTCTCCCAGCAGCCAAAGGAGGATGGCAAATAGCATCCAGTAGCCTTCTACTCCACAAGCCTGAATGCAGTGGAACAGAACTACAAGATCCACAACAAGGAGATGCTAGCAATTATTTAGTCCTCTGAAGAATGGCAGCATTTCCTCAAGGGTGCATGGTATAAGTGTGAAGTCTGGACAGACCACAAGAACTTGGAGTACTTCCATTCTGCTAAGAAACCCAATCAATGCCAAGCTCAATGGTCCCTGTATCTGGCCAACTTTGAGTTTCACTGCATCACAAACCTGGACAGAGCATGGGCAAACTAGATGCATTGTCTAGGTGAGCTGACTATGGCACAGGAGCAGGAGATAACAACAACATTGTCCTCCTCAAGCCTGAGCTCTTTGCCATCCATGTGCTAGAAGGGATTGCAGTTCAAGGGGACAAGGCAAACATCCTTAGAAACATCCAAAGAGGGAACCAGGAGGGTGCACAGGAGGATGCAGTTGCCCAGGCTGTACAGGCCCTACAAGCTCAATGGGCAAGTGGAGTCAAGTCAGTGCATGCTGATGAGTGGGGTCTTCAGGACTTTTGACCTTCAGAGGACCCATTTATGTACCTAACATGTCAGAACTTTGCTGACATGTTGTATAACAACATCATGACTTTTGGGTAGCTGGGCATCCTGTAAGGTGGAAGATGCTGGAGCTGGTATCCCAGAACTATTGGTGGCCACAGATCTCCTGCAAGGCACCAATGGGGCAGCTCCACCCTCTCTCTATTTCAACTGCTTGCTGGAGTTTTGCATCAGTGGATTTCATTGTGGAATTCCCCAATGCTCATGGGTACAATGCTGTGATGGTAGTGGTGGATTTCTATAGCAAATGGGCCCACTTCATCCCTACCCACACCATGTACTCTGCCTTGGGAGCAGCCAGCCTGTATTGGAAGAATGTCTGGAAGCTTCATAGCCTGTCAGATGGGTACATCTCTGACTGGGGCCCCCAGTTTGTGGCAGAGTTCACTCAGGAGCTGTATTGCCTGCTAGGAGTGAAGCTCCATACCACCATGGCTGTCAGGCACCAGTCTGGAAGCAAGTATTGGAAGTGTGGGGCAAACAGAGGCTATGTGAGTGACAGGAGTGGGGCCAGAGTTTGATGGGAGATCAATAGATGTTGATGGGTCTCAGGGCTGAGTGATTAGCAAGGTCCAGAGTTGGTTTATGAATATTCAAGGTTCATAGTTGTAAGCCCAGGGTTTGTAATAGCATTAAGGTTTAAAGAACTTGAACACAGTGAAGGAAACAGAATCAAACAAGACAAGATGGAGTTGAGGCAAGATTGAGATGAGAACAAAAATGAATTCAAGTGGAGATATGAAATGATCATGAGACAATAATGGAGATAGAGACAAGACAAGACCAGGAGACCAAGATAAGACCAGGAGACTGAGATACGAGGAAACATAACATGAAACACAAAACACAAGAGAGAAACAATCAGAAACACATCAGGTAAGGCAAGTAATATCAAGAGTAGAGTATGAGATGCTACTCTATGACTTATATACTGACTACTGGGACAGCTCCAGGGATAGTGGGTCTGGTGGCAGGGCTTGTTGGAGTCATGCAGAGCCAATGGGTATCAGTTGTGATCAAGGGGCAGGCTGCAGTGATATACTGATGGAATTATGATGGGATCAGTTGAGGACATGGGCCATCCCAGAGTTGTTGTGATGCTTCAGAGCTAGTTGAGTAAGTCAGGATAACAAACTGGTGATGCATGCTGGCATTATAAACAGTGGGGGAGGGTTCCAAGGGCTCAAGAGAGGCAGAGGAAGCATTGAAGGCTGCGAGGAAGGCATTGGAGTTAGCCAGGGGGCTGTTGGGGTTTGCTAAAGAAGCATTGGAGTTACTTGAAATGGGTGCAATGGGTAAACAAAGGTTGAAGGAGTTGAGGGGGGAGTTGGGGGTGAACTCTGAAGGAGTGAGGTGGCTGGGAACAAGGTTTAGGGCTCTGAGAGCAGGTCATGACAGTGGAGCTTCCAGACATTCTTCTGGTACAGGTTTGTGGTGCCCATGGCAGAGCAGATGGTGTGAATTGGAATGAAGTGTGCTTGCTTATCATACAGGTCCACCACTACCATAATGGCATTGTAACCATGGGCATTGGAGAGCTCTACAATGAAATCCACTGAGGCAATGCTCCATTGCTCTGTGGGGACAGGTAGGGGATGCAGCTGTCCAAAGGGGAGACAGCATTGGGGCTTGGTCTGGAGGCAGAGATTGCATGTACTAGTGTAGGACCCAATATATTGAGACATCTGGGGCCACCAGTAGTTCCAGGATACTAGCTCCAGCATCTTCCATTACCCAGGGGTGTCCAGCAATCTGGGAGTTGTGGTGTTGCTCTACAATCCTCCAACAAAGCTCTGGAATGTTGGGCACATAGATGCAGTCCTGAAAGGTCAGGATCCCATTCTGGAGGGCCTGTTTGTCCATGTGGACTGACTTGGAACCAGTTGTGTGTCCCAATTTCAGTGCCCAGGCTGCTTGAGCAACAAGTTCCTTCTGATGACTGTCCCAGTTACCCCACTGGATGTCCTGGAGTATGTCCACCTCCACTCCCTTGATAGCTAGACCTTCTAAGGCTTGGATTGCAGACCATTCAGGCCAGAGGAGCACAATGTTGCTATTGTTCTCCTCTCTAGTGCCATGGTCTGCTCTTCAGGACAAGGTGTCTGGTTTCTCCATATTCCACCCAGGCTTGTGGTGCAGTGAGAAGTCAAAATTGGCTAGGTAGAGGGACCATTGGGCCTGTTGGCAGTTGAGCTTCTTGGCTGTCTGGAAGTATTTGAGGTTCTGATGATCCATCCAGACCTTGAACTTATGCTGTGTGCCTTCCAGGAAGTGCCACCACTCCTAGGACAACCAGATGATGGCCAGCATCACCTTGTCATAGATCTCATAGTTCCACTCTACTGCATTGAGGCTCTTGGAGTAGCAGGACACTGGGTGCCACTTCCCATCCTCCAGGAATTACTGTGAAACAACAGCCCCAGTGGAAAAGTCAGAGCTATTGGTGTCATGACCCACTCTCTGGACCCCCAAACATTGTTACCAACCTGCTTGCTCCTCCAGAGTTTCCCCCAACACCCCATTGAATGCCCCCCAACCATTGTACACTCTCAGCACCCACTCCAGGTAACTCCAACACTTCTCTGGTGAACCCTGATGGCTCCCTGGCTAACTCCAATGCCTTCTCTGCAGCCATCACCACTTGCCTCAACTCTCCTGAACCCCTGAGACACTCCCCTGTTGTTTCTGACTCTGCTACACATCACCAACTCCTCCTCCTAGTCAGCCCAACCAACCCTGGAGCATCACAATGACCTTGGAATAGCTCACATCCTCAACTGATCCCATCAGAATATCACTGCAGACTGTCCCCTGATCACAACTGACACCCATCAACTCTGCACAACTCTGTCAAGCCCTGCTGCCACACCCACTGTCCCCTGGAGCTCTCCAGTAGTCAGTATATAAGTTGTAGAGTAGCTCCTCATACTCTAGTCTTGATATTACCTATTGCTTAATGTTACCTATGGTCTAATTGTTTCCATCTTGTGTTTCATGTTCCATGTCATGTTTCCTCTTCTCTCAGTCTTCCAGTCATATCTCAGTTTTCTAGTCTTGTCTCATCTTTATGTCCGTTATTGTTCTTGTTATCATTTTGTATCTCCACTCAAATCTATTTTTGTTCCTGTCTCAATCTTGTCTCAACTCCATCTTGTCTTGTTTGACTATATTTCCATTACAATGCTCAAGTCCTTTCAACTTTAATGCCTTTACAAACTCTGCACTTATGATTACAAACTCAAACACTCTTTAAGCCAACTCTGGACCTTGCTATTGCTTGGCTCCAAAAAGCTATCAACCTCCATTGATCCTCCATCCAACTCCAGCCCCACACCTACCACTTGTGCAGCCTCCATTTGCCCCACACCTCTAATACTCACTTTTGGACCAATACCTGACACCTCCATCAAGTCCAATCCTTTCCCCACAACTCATCCTAGACTCCTCCAGACCACCCCAGACTTGTTCAGATCACTTCCCATTGATTGCCCTCATAAGTCCCCCATGCCTAAACCCTCTCCAAATGCCCAGTTATCAGTGCAGGGAATCATGTCTGCCTAGTAAGGATTTGCCCAGTCACTTCAGGAAATGTAGCGTGTTTCCTGAGAAAAAGGTGTCAGAAATATGTTTTTCAATTTCTGACACCTTTTTCTCAAGAAACATGCTAAATTTTATGTCAGAAAATTTCAATAAATATATTAAATATTATCTTAATGTTTCTTTCGTAGAATGATAAATTTTTCCGTGTTTTTTCCGAAGAAACAATCCTCAAAGCAACTACCTGGGACAGCGTCGTTGTGCATGTCTGGTTGACTCTTGATTGGTTGGACAGCGTCATCGAGGGGGGTTCGTCAACAACAATGAGTTCCTGTGTCTGGTTGAGGATCGGTTGGTCATCGTTGCGCTCCAGTTTGACGACACAAGACAGAGACTCGCGCGCCTGAAGCTTGTTAATTCTGTGTAGTCATAGAAAAATCTCAACACTGACCTGTGACAGATGGATGGAAATGGTGGACCCTATGCAGATGTTATCATACAGGATCTCAAAATTAGGCATCGTGGTCAGCTCTGTGCTGGTGTATTTGAGCTGAAAGATTGGCATTGTGATGGGGTTATGAGAAAGAATGTGCATGCATTTGTGATCATTTGGCTACCCTAATTCTAGAGAGGCACCCAAACCTTCGGAATCTGTTCCTCTTCCTTTGATTGTACTGGGCGTCTCGTCGATTGGTGTATCTGAACCCATAATTGCCCAACTCGCAAGTACTATCGATAATCTCGCCTCCTTCGTCAACGCCAATCCCGCGGCCGCCTCAGTTGCAGACTCAGACTGAACTGATCAACGAGCGGTAAGTTCCTTTCTCTGTTCATGCAGTTTCCTCGGCTCTGACTCTATCTTAGTCTGAAGGAAGAAGTCATTGCTCAAGGTGTCGAGCTTCAGCGCCGATGGATCCGGGACATCAAAGTAAGGGTTGAACAAGAGCGAGGCGGACGCCTTGGCAAGCTCGAAGAACTTGCTTCACATCTCAAGCGTCTTTGACTCTTTCCCAGATCCCCCTGAGAATCGTGCAAAGGTCAGGCACCTGACCAACGTTAAGGGAAAAGAGAGTCAATGATACCCACCGCAAGCCTAGGTACATTCTCCAAGCGTAATGCAGAATGAACATCTGATTGTTCCCCGACAGCCCGTTCCATGAAGATCTCGTAGCAAGTGAGCCTGGGCCCTCGAAAAGGGTATCGATCAAAACGTATGGTCATAGATCTAGTCAGCGACCTCGTCTTAGCCCATCTCTACACGACCCAGAACCTTACACATCACAGGCAACTCTTGTAGAACCACGCCATCAAATGCAAGGGCTGAGTCCTCTACAGAAGGTCGTTTCTGATTTGCCCCCTCAACAACACCACCATCTTGGAGTTCAGCAGAGCAGGGCCCCCTTATCGCTTAAAGAGCCCAACGTTTCGGCGGCACCCGTGTCTTTCGTTCAGGTTCCCAGTGCAGGCGCAAGTACGAAGACTGTTTCTATTTCTCCACGGCATAGGCCAATGGCTAGAAAAACGGCACAGGGATCTAGAAATCCGCCTGATTTGATTGTTATTGCGTCACCACCAGATCCTCCAGATCGTAACACCAGGTCAACGTCTCGATCCGTAGAGCTATCTGAGCTCTTGCGCCCGAAACCACAACCGAAAAAGGGAACGGTATTTATGAGAGAAACATTGGATGAAGAGCAGGACGTCGAGGACCTGTTGGTAAACATCAGTGGACGATCACAAGCAATCGAAGACTCATTGCAGACTCGTACAGAGGATTATCCTTCAGTTTGGAATGCAAGAGACGGTAGTGCTAGTCAACCCAGGTATCTGGAATCTGATGACGCACAAACGGACGATAGGCTACGTCAAACTCAGATTCAGGCTAAGATACGCGTGCCTCGACAAGAGCTCGATGTTGGGCCAGATGAGATGTTGCGACGCTTTCGAGAAGCTTCCACTATCCGACTTACGCCTTTTTCTCCCGCACGCGCTGATTCTATGACTACGAGACATAGACACAGCGCACCCGTTGTGTACAGTCAAGGTGTATTCAGTGGAATATCTCTGACAGAACAACAACCACGTACCCCTGCAGCGAACTCTCAATCCCAGTTCTGGCGAGGGTCGACATCGAGCGAAGAGTCTTTCCCAATCACGGGGACAAAAGCAAGTGCTGCCAAGAAGATTATAGAAACGGAGGAGAAACGCACACCGTATAGACCACCCGTTGGGACTAGGGCAGCGCTTCTGACAGAAGACTAGCATGCGACCCGCGATTCGCAAACCTGAAACTACCTTGCAACAATAGAGATTAGGTTCTCTGGCGGCAGCGAATCAGATTCCATAACTGAAGATCACGAAAGAAGGCTGTCTCCTTGAAGCTCTTCGAATTTCTTGCGAGCCATTCGTATGTTCAACTTCATTGCAGCCGTTTCTGAAGGACGAGAAGTTTGATTGTTGAATGTCGCTGAAGAGTATGAACTCCTTACCTATCATAGATTCGTGCACAATGACCAGGACATAAGTAATCAAAAAGCGAAAGTGGAACAACAAGAACTCAAAAGGGCGCAACTACAACGACACCCGGTCAACTGACAGTCATCTACCAATGACATAGGACAGGCATCCAGCTCCTTCAAAATGACCATAGACACCGAATTTGAAGAAGGTCGCGACTTGACTCACGATGAAATCTGGGACGATTCGGCCCTCATCGACGCGTGGGACGCTGCAACAGAGGAGTACGAAGCATATCACGGTCCCGACCAGGGTTGGAAAAAGGAAGCAATCCATAAATCGCCTTTGTGAGTCTCTTAATCCTCGATTTTATTGTTAATTCTGAGCATCCGCGTTAGGTGGTATAATACTCCCAAAGTTAAAGACAGTCACGCCAGCTCGAATGGCAAAATATCCATACCCGAGTCAGATGAACAGGAAAATTCGCAACCCTTGGACTTTGATACGTTTATGCCTTCACACAACCCAGCTTTAGACGTATTTGGGCCGGAAAATGCTCCACAGTTTCTTCTTGGCGCGTCAAGACCCACAGAAGATGAAGTGCAACAAGGTGAGGAGGATTCAATTGATGAAGATGGGGGAGCGGAGGAAGAGGAAGAGAAAGGAAACGTTTTTGTCCCGACACAACGATAACTCTTTTGCCGTAGTGCGTTTCCTTTCCGTGATTCAAGCAATTACTCAAAAAATCCTGTAACTAGGCCTCTCGTTGATGTAAGTAATGTGAGTTCGTCCAATCTTGTCCATTCTGCCTAGTAGTGTCCACACGAAAGCTCTTGATCAGCAACTGATTACAAACTATATGAAGTACAATAGATGTAGAGCGATTAGAGCGCGATCTCGACATCTAGTCTTGCCAAATATGAGTATATGTCGGGCGACATGCGATACTTAAGAATGCCCGCAAAGATCATCAATGACCTTGACTTGCGTCGAAGGGCAGTAAGCGTCTAGGCACACATCAGTTCTTCCTTCTCCAGTGGCAAACACTGTACTGACCATCTGGCGTGTTGCATCAGGAATCACAGAAGATTTGACTTTTTGATGGACTCCAGCGAGTGCTTCCATCGTCAAAGGGAGATAAGCCTGCATATTCCTTTGCAATGCTTCGTGGAGGTCTTTGAATTCTTCCGCCCGACGTGTAATTTTAGCGACATCGCCGCTTAGAGGAATGAGTTCAGTGGACTCCATGATCTGAAAGAAAGAATCATTTAAGTCAACCGGAATTGCAATAGACTTGTGCCTACATCGATCGCAACCTCTGGTTTTCCTGTGGCAATCTGGTCTTTGGCCTCACGGATACGAAGCAGCCTAACCACAGCCTCCCTATCCTTCCCAGCGGCCCTATTCATCCTCTCATAGTGCCGGATGATATCAACGGCGGGCTGTTCGAGCGCCCGATCCTTCTCCTCGGGGCTAGGTCTGGATATAGTATTGCTCAATGCCTGAGCAAGGCAAGCGACCACTGTTGAATAGTCGCCAGCAAGATTATATAGCTTGATCGCCTCTGTGATTCTGTCATTCTCTTCTGAATGTTTCGCCGCCCGAACAAGGATCTGTTCATTGAACTGCTTGCTATCTTTCAGCTGAAGCAAGCTCGCCCCTTGTTCTATGGCACCACTCTGAGAAAAAAAAAAGAAAAACAGGAATAATCAAAAGATGCAACGTCCCGCCATCTGAATAAGACTCACGAAGCGTGTCCCGTCAGTTCTATATCCGCCAACTAGTTCCTCCCAACCTTAAATACGACAGAGCAATGGGGTCTTCTGAAGAATTAGAACTTGGAATATTATCCCAGAGCTCAGACAATCATAAGAGTGAGTGAGTTTGGGTGAATCCAGGTGTCATGAGTAAGGGATAAAGCTTGGGTGAACCCAGAGCTCATCAATGGTGGTATTTGACACACAGAAGAGACTGTCTTGTTCCCAAGGCACCTTACAGGTGTACATCAAGCCCCATGCCTTGAAAATCACTCAGCAAAGGAGGAAATTTGAGAGTTGGGGTTCCCAAACCCAAAACTTGAGAGGGAGTGTGAGTGAGTTTGGATGTACCCAGAACTCGTGAGGGAAGGATAGAGCTTGGGGGAACCGAGTTCAACTCCAGTCCTACTTTGATGGAGTTTGATGATTATGTAATTCACCCATGGAAAACACGATGAGCGTTGAGCGAGTGGGTGTGATCTGCGAGCAATATATTGGAAAAATAGATCTTCAAGGTAGCGTCATGGTGATACAGACGCCTTAGTCCATCAAGGCTACGCCATAGATAAATCCTTAAGATCACTCAGCACAACAGGAGTTGAGTTGAGCCAAGAACTAGAACCAAGTGATCACGAGTTTGGGTTGGACCCAGAACTTCACAGGCAGTGGTAGAGTTTGGATGAACTCAGAAGTGATACAGAATTCAACGAGCTTGGGTGAACCCAGAACTCGTGAGGGAGGGACAGAGCTTGGGTGAACCCAGAGCTCATGGTCGTTTTCAACAAGTCAAAGTCCGACTTGACTGGTGTTTGATTCTTACATAACCCATCATGGGAACACAATCAGCAATAAGTGGAATCATAGATAAGATTATTAAGATTATATTTGAGCGCATCGAGTGACAAAGACTACATTTTGCAGATATGATATATGTAAACAAAATTGATTCATTTGAGAGCCAAACTATAATAGTAAATCACATCTGTAACTGACAGACAGTAAGTGTAAGCAAGACTACTATCATCCGCCAGACTACATGTATCTAGACTTGGTGCTGCAAGTTATTTAGATCTGATCAACATAAAGAGACTAGATCAAAATGAGTGAGTGTATTGATTGTGAGCTCAGAGAAAATAGAAAAATAGAACCAAGTGAGCGAGTTTGGGTTGGACCCAGAACTTCAGAGGAAGTGATAGAGTTTGGGTGAGCTCAGAAGTGATACAGAAGTCAACGAGCTTGGGTGAACCCAGAACTCGTGAGGGAGGGACAGAGTTTGGGTGAACCCAGAGCTCATGGTCATTTTCAACAAGTCAAAGTCCGACTTGACTGGTGTTTGATTCTTACATAACCCATCATGGGAATGCGATCAGCGATAAGTAGAATCATAGATAAGATTATTAAGATTATATTTGAGCGTGTCGAGCAACAAAGACTACATTTTTGTAAGGACTATAATAGTATAAATGTGAACAAGATTGATTTATTTGAGAGCCAAACTATAATAGTAATGAGTTATGTAACTGACAGACAGTAAGTGCAAACAAGACTACTATCATCCGCCGGACTACATGTATCAATCATATCAACTAGTTCTGCAAGTGAGGTAAGTTAAGGACTGGGTGAGGGTCCAACTTGGTTTGCAATCCAGGAACCAGAGTCTCGAACCACACCTTGTCGTAGAAGTTTGCGGGAAGCTTCGCAGGAATGTCACTGTAAAGACATGTAGTCTCTTCGCGTTCGCTGATTTGACGGATACGAGGAGCACTACCAGGGAGTCGATTTCCGAGGATGTTAGTGGTAGGATGACTTTGGTCTATGTAGCGAAGCAGTCTGGTAATGTGTGGATCGCGCCAAGTTTGAATTTTGACTCGATATTCTCCACCATCAGACTCATCTGAACTCTGGCCGTCCACTCCTAGAAATCTAACCATGAGAAGCATCTCGTTCCAAGCCAGATTATTATCATATTCAACTTGGTCTTGACAATGACCGCTCCTCGCGAGGTATAGCTTGAATATCCTAGTTAGCCAATGAAAAGATGGAGAAAGGATACACATACTTGTTTCTGTCTCATCCTAACTCGCTTACGGTGACTCATAGCTTGAAACTCGGCTGTCATGCGTACAAGAACGTACTCCGGCTGTTCATTGGCCCTTGGACAGGCCTTTGCACAAGCCTTCCGAAGAGTGTCAAGACGATTGAGGAAATGTCGCGCAACTATGTCTGTAGACAGGTCCTTCTCAGGATACTTCTGCGTCACCATGTCAGCAAATTGCTGAGCAAGTGAGACATTCCATATATTCTCAGGAGCCTCGATATAAATCTGTGGGTGCTGGAGGTTCGGTTCAGGAGCATCGTCATCGAAACAAAAATTGAACACGTCCCGGGGCGCGGCCAGTAGCTCTGGTCTTTCTGAGACAATATTTGGGAATTCCCTATCCTTCTTCATTCCAAGGAGGGACCGCATCTCTTTCCGGACAACGCGCATGGTATCGTTGTGCTGTTCAGTTCGTACTTCTCGGCCTTGCGGTACTTTGAAAGGGAATGTCTGCTGCACCAATGCTTTTCTACATCCGGGCTCACCAAAACGCTGCACGGTTACATCAAAATCGCTGCATAAGGCCAAGATTTCATCCTTCAGTCTTCTAAGAGTAGGTCCGATGTCATCACTGTCATAGACAATGCCGTCGTCGTTGTCTTCGTTGTCTTCGTCGTTGTCTTCTTCGTCTTCGATGTCACTGCCACCGCCGTTATCACTAGCAGCCCCACCTCAGAGTCTCCTAGCAAAAGGGACAGACGGCTGAGTTGCGTCATTTGAAGGAGTGCTCTTGCCATCCTCTCTGGTCTCTCAAAGTCTTGAACTCTTTGCCATTTGAGGAGTGGTAGACGATCGAAAAGAGTTGTGAAGGCGAGCAGAAGGGGTGAGAACCAGTTCTTCATTAATCTTGGGCAACAAAGTGGGCTGGTAATTCAATTGACCAGTTCTAGGAAGCCTGTCCGTCCGTACGAAATCATCACGGTTGCGTTGCTTGGACTTTTTTGAAGGAGTCACAATCGTAGGTGGCAAGCGAACACTCTCAGAATGAGGACCGGGCGACACGTGGGACAGCGTTGAAAACTTCCGAGAGGTCTGTGATTGCTGCGCTTGCCGAGCGGGACTCAAGCGAATCATTTGGTTTCGAAGCAGTAGATGGTCATCAGGAACCTTGCTTAAAATGTGAGGTGAACGCATTGAATCATTGGCAAGAGAAGTTCCCGCAGTCCCACGAGTACGGGAGGCAACTGATTGAGATGATGCACATGATCTGAATGGCAAAGAATGGGGTCTCATTCCGAACAGCTTGAGAAAAGAACAAGTCAGATATTTGATAATCGAAGATAGTATGAATTTACTCGGTAGTCGACTGGCATTGATGGGTCAGGCAAATTTTCTTTCTGTTTTCCAGCACGATAAGGTCTTCCATCAGCAAAGTCAGAGACGGTTTGTTGCTGCCCTTTGTAACGAGCAGGCCTCGAGTTGGTGGTACTGGGGATGTCATCTACGTCGATAATCATTTGGTCGCTGTCGTCTTCAGATTCCGTGTCAGGTTCATATCCATTTTGGTCTGCAACATCGAGTACGACATCCTCATCTGAAGGATGTTCGGCAGCGGAGGGCTCAGCTTGTGTTGTTTCATTCGATTGTGCTGGATGCGCGGATACCTTCCCTTCCAAAACATCCAAAGCAGAAATCCTCTGTTTAAGCTTGGTCACAGCGTCTTCATGAGTACTCTTTTCCTGCGACAGAGGTAATGGAAACCCGAGGAAGTGAAAAAAAATGAAAGACATACAACTCTGAGCTTGCCAATCAACTTTTGCGCTTGATCAAGTTGTAAACGTGCCTCTTGCATCTGTTTCAGTGCTTGATCACATTGAACTTGAAGATTATCTCGTTCGATTTGTGTAGCTCAGTGTGCCTCTTGAAGAGCTGACAATTGATCCTGAAGCGCCTAACATTGAAAAATAAGTAAGAACAAAAGAAAGCAGGAAGTGACCAACTGATGCCTCTGTTGCAGACCGCGTACTGGTATCTGACTTTACAGACTCCAAAGCTGCCAGCTTAACCTGAGAAAAAGGGTGTTTTAGTTGACTGGAATGACAAGAATTGGTATGCCAGAGGCTTACTGCATTCTCTTGAACCTTCTTCCGTTCAGTCGATAATTCCTCCTGGTGTCGACTCAGAGTGTTTTGATGGGTGTTCTGAAGACTCGTCAATTGGCTCTGAAGATCTTGAATAGCGGCCTAACAACGAGGAATCAACGGAGAAGAGAAAAACACATGAATCAGTTACTGACAGAAGCCTTTGCAGACTGCATGCTCATTTCTGATTGTACGTCTTTTGACGCTGCTAACTCAGCCTGACAAAAGTGTCAGAGCAAAAATGATGAGAAGTCGATGGGCAAACACTTACTGTGTTCTGTTGGAGAAGCCCCTCTTTAACAGATATTTGAATTTCCAGGATCTGTTGCTCTTCCTCGGCCGTCTGCAATTGACTCTGAAGTCTTTGAATCATCACCTAAGTATTGGATAGTAAGCAGAGAGTAAAAGCAGACAAAGAATGACCGGAGCAAAAGGAGGCGATGAATAGTGACCCACTGTTGACTCTTCAGACTGGGCTTCCAACTTCGCCTGAAAGTCAGATATGACAATTTTGGCGGCATCCAGCTCAGCCTGAGAAATTGTTTGCAGTTAGAATGATAATTCATTCGTTGATCTTGATAAGCACTCACAATTTTCTCGTTGACTTGTTTCTGGTCCGCAGCCATACACTCTCAAAGACTCTTTCACTCTCTTTCAACTGACCCCAGTTGTTCCAAGGTATTTTGATGAGTTTCCTGGAGGGTTGACAATTGAATCTTCAGATGTCCAACGGTAGCAACAAGAATCTCTTTATTATTCGTAGTGTTGTCGAGATTGCCCTTGATTTGTTTCAAATCCAATCGAAGCCTATTGCACTCTCCTTGCAATAGTAGTAGCTGTTGCTCGCTGCTTTCCATCTGGTCCTAAAGAGACTCAATACATTTTTAAAAGGGTAGAAGCACAAGTATTACAACCCACCTGATATTCCTCTAACAACGCTGCTTCAGCATCCCTTTGGCGTTGCTGCTCGGCTTGAAGGACGGTCAGTTGCTTCGAAGAAGAGTCGCACTCGGCGGTGAAAGTCTGCGCCAGAATAGTCATTGCTACTAGGGCTCTTTGCGTGTGAAATCTAATGTTTTTCTCCTTGGCGATCTCATCGTGATGGTGACGATCAGCGTAAGCTTGAAGCCACACAACTTGTTCTGCACTGTCTTCCAATTCTATTGTCTTGCGTTGCAAGTCAGAGCATTGAGTGTTGAGGGTGTGCTCAAGTTCGGTGTTGGTACTTTCGATCTAGGTGCGGATGGTGTCATGGGTATTCTGACAGATTTATGCGAGAATGACATACATCGGCAAGACGTTTCTGTGTTTCATTCGATTCGGCTATCTTCTTGGCAAGCTAGCAAGTCGATCAGTATGGATTCTTCAACGACTTGCGCAGAGCTCACCTGCTGCTCCAGAGAGAGAATCTGGAGCTTCAGCAAAGCAGTGTTGTTGTCATCTTGACTTGAGTTCTTGTCCAAGCCCTACAAGAGACAAGTCAAACAAGGATGGCTGGATGAACGAGTGACCTACTGTATATAGAACTAGTTCATGGCAGCTGGTCGATTCTTCATTTCCTCGTCGACGTTTCTTGGAAGGAGCATCATTGACATGACCGACCCCTTCTTCTTTTTGCTTGTTGACCGTCGTTATAATATGTTTGGGTAACAGGGAACGTTTATGGAACAGAGGTTCCTCTTGGGTGTCTACAGACATCATAGTTGCTCCTTGTCTATTCAAAGGTTTGTGATGCGCCGGGTTGTTTCCAATGGTGACGATAGCCTAGAAAACAATGCGATGTCAGAAATTACAAAGAAACGATATGGGACTTCACATACCTCGAAGTCACCGTTCATTGTATCTGGACTATGTAGGTATTGCCTGACTTCCACAGGTGGTGAGGATGATAATGGGGAACTGATATGGGACAAAGGCTGAAAGGTTGAATTTCGAAGAAAACATATGTTAGAAATTCTAAAGTCCGCTCCTTTGTCAAAATGATCACAAAGGACAAAATGAAAACAAAGGACATGACCGCATAAAAATCTGCTCGCTTACCCTCAGACGGAAATATCGCTTGTTTCCTTCCTTGTCGAACCTGCAACGTGCTCATCGCTACTGCATATTAATCGTCACAATGGTCAATACTTTGGAACCGTTCACCCCTACCACACGCGTGAGTGGCTTTCTTATTCGTGATAGATTGTATGATGTTGACCCAGGGTAGGACTATACAATGCTTCTCAGTGGGCGTTATTATGGCGCGTCGCGTATACAACCTATCACCAAGAGAGTTCAATGTCAAACCAATTATTGCGGGAGGCGACCACACCTCGAGTTTATCCTCGCCAACCACAAAGTCCAACCCCATATCCACCATGCCCTCGTCACTGTCACAGGTGACCACGGAATAGCTCAGTTCCATCTGTTTTTCAAGAACCATGTGAACTTACCAGTTAACCGTCAAATTTTGCCATGGGCAGCAGGGAGCTGGCGAGGCGACATTTTCGTCTTGAAAAAGGGGAAAGAAAAAGAATTCGTAAACATCCAAGCTACAGATAACACTCTTGCCAACTTTGCCGTGTGTTGGTACGTATGGGCCTTTCATCAATCTCTTTCATGTGAGTTGATTTGGAAACCACTAGTTTTGTAGGCAGAGCGCATCAGGGTCGACTCTATATCCCCAAAAACTTAACGTTCCGTTTCCCTCGACGGATACAAATGGATTAGAATATAGAATACAGCTTCGCATACACTTTATATACACATGTAACAATAGTACTGATACCCTCAAGATGTGACTTTCATGACTTTGATAAGTACTGTTCGATGAATGATCAGGACCATGACTCCATAGTGTCTTTAATAAGACAAATCTCTTTGTTGCCACGTAAGAGATCGCGCCATTTCTTTGAGCTGATGGGCCCTCGAGAATTTGTTTGAGAACTAGTATTCATGATCTCAGCCAGTCGTCTAGAGAGGGTATGCTCACGATTTCCACTCCAGCGTCCATATTCTTCCCCGCTAGCTTCAGAGGTCTTCATTGTGGGAAACCAGGAACGGAGCACTGTTTGATGACCAAATCCTAAAAGAAAGTGAGAACCGGAAATTCGATAACAGAAGAAAAATCTCACCGGTGTAACATACATACACACCAGAAATAAGGTTGAACTCCAATTCAGTCAAAGTGTTGTCGATGAATCTTCTATTGGTTTTTGGGTCGAGAACTCTGAGCATTGTGTTTGGGACCGATGACCAACCCGTAGGACCTTGTAGGACTGTTGAAAAACTAACGACAGACGCACTCAATCGCCAAATTAAACCCCCTCGCATCAATGCAGCGCGCGCACGAGGTTGATTCAAAAGGGACTCCCGTTGCCTCAGATAAGAATTGTAATCCTCCATCCCAAACGACAAATCAGACAATCGCGTAGGTAGGACACAAGGTGGCAGGGATTGGCGTGGTGCTCTAGAAGCAAGTTCAAGAGGAAGACAAGTTCGAAACGGGATTCCATGCTGGAAGAGATACTCGGCAACATCTGACTCACGAAGCTGAGAATCAAGGCGACACACCATCAATGCATCCGCCGCAGTAGTCAATGTCAGCTTCCACGGCATTTCAGATTTGTCCCCAAAGTCAAACATGTACAGTAATTAAGACTGATCGTCATCATTGACGACGATGCGTAAGTATTTGGACCGCTCGGACATTGACAGAGAGACATGGCTTCAAACGTTGAAATCGCACTCATCATCCTTGGGTTTTTGTCCTGCGATAATGCCTTCCAAGTAAGACCTTGCCAGAGCTGCACATGGAACTGCCATAATGTGAGGCTGGCACTCAACCGATCCCAAACCTAGCCAATGAACAAGTTGACTGGCTTCTGCCGCACTTGCCAGCAAGGGGTGTGAGGATGGAAGAGGAAGAGGTGGAGTAAAGCCATAGTGTAAGACGAGAATTTCCAAAATTTCCTGTTGCAAGATGTCAATTGACCTGGAGTCTGACAATGATGACGGAATGGGTATGGGCTCTGACGACAATTCAGGCGACGCTGGCGATTCTGGCACCACTGGCTCTGAAAGAACGACAGCGTGCTGGAGGGGATGAACGCGGGGCACGTCGAGGCGTTCGGATTCCGAAAGATGCGCTGGCTGATCTGAAGGACTGAGAACCCTTGGGACCTTAGTATTATCATATGGAGGCTTGAGTGTATTGCAGGAATCGGTTGATTCTTCTGGGAAAGCGTAAAATTCCTCAAACTCGGCCTTGTAATCACAATCGCTAGGACCAAATTCCTCGCAGCAAGCCCACTCATTTGAGAATGAATCGTAGCACTTCTGTGCCTCACTATATTGTCCGAGTGTATCTGCTCTATCCGCCTTGCGCACTTGAACGCGGCACCACACATTTTCGTCCTCCTCGCTACGAGACCATTCAAAGACTTGAGTGCTGACTGTTGGTGGCCGTTGCTCTCTGTTCAAACAGGTCTGTCAAGCAGCAGGAGTCTCAGACAAGAGACGTTGAGCGTTACGCTCATCTCGAGCAGAAAGAAAAACTTCATACTCAGGCCGTTTTGTCGTCTGCGTGGATGGGTGGAGTTGTTTGCTCAGTGTGCGTGTCTCGTGCACAGGATTGGTCAAAGCCAGCACCGTACGCTGCATCTGGCTCGCAGTGGGTGCCAAATAAGTGAGGGAAGAGATGGCCACCTCTTTAGAACCCCATCGATACCAGACCGGAATGTTGTACTTGAGAAACCACTCTATAGCTGGTTGCCTTGTGTCTTTACTGGTTATATCAAGGAATACGCCGGCGCGTTTGGTGTTTGGGGAGAAGTCGCAAACTGTCGAAGCCTGAAGCACGCGTCTACTGTTTTGATTGGGAAACCATTATCGCAAAGTGCAACTTGCCAATATACATCGGTATCAGTTGCGTTGGCTGACTTGGCTTTAGCAATGAGATAGGACAGCAATCCCATCCAAATCGAAAACCAGTCTCTAGCCTTATAGATTCGAGACAAAGTATGCCCATAGCTGTAGCGTCCATCAACATAGCCCATAGACCAGGGAGAGAAGGGGCGAACTACCGAAGCCTCGAAGTTCTTGGCTAGGATAGTTGTCGCACAATTCAGCCACCAATCTAACTTGACCCAGGAATCCTTAATTTCTGAAGGTAGAACAAACTGGTCTCGCCCATCTTTAGCGCGTTCCAAGCTTGGAACTTTGGCAAGTCGTTTGAAAAGAGGACCGGTATATGAAGGTTTACGGGAGACAAATGCAAGCCATCCATATGCCTCTGTCCACCAGAAAGGCTCGGTAAAATCGTCTGTACGAGAAGTCTCGCTTTGAAAGATGCTATACTCCGTTCCAATTTTGGGATCTTGAGGTGGGAGAGAAATCGAGCGACTGCAGTTTGGCGAATAGTATAAATCACCCTGGTAAACGACGATGTTTCCAGAACTTTTATCCAATCTATAAAGTTGGTGTTAACAATGCTCAGCAGTATATTGAGTTGCAAAACTTACTCTCTATTCATTGTTTCTGTCTATAGTTGGTGGGACTCAGATAAAAATGTTACGAAAAATGCAATTATAGAGAGGTCTGGGCAAGTACCAAGCCTTGCAACAGAAAGATGATTATAACGAGGTGGATAAAATTCCAGAACACTAGTATATGGGGATAATGATCAGAGCTTGGAAGAGGGAGTGATAGAGCTTGGGTGAACCCAGAACTCAAGGGAAAGAGAACGAGCTTGGGTGAACCCAGAACTCGTGAGGGAGGGACAGAGCTTGGGTGAAACCAGAGCTCATGGGTCGTTTCAAAAAGCCAAAGTCCGACTTGACTGGTATTTGGTACTTACATAAGCCATCATGGGAATGCGATGAGCGATAAGTATAATCATAGATAAGATTATGTATGAGCGAGGATGAGCGTCTAGTGATCTCGCAATACCAATTGCACGCAGACTACATATTTTGCGGTATCTGACATGGGCATGAAGAAAATTTATTTATTTGAGAGCGAAATATACACACAGTGTTCTGTAAGTGACAGACCGTAATTCCAAACAGGGCTATACGATATCACACCTCTGCTGGATATGAATGTGTTTCTAACGCTTTACCCGAGCTTGTTGAACGTGATGCAACGTATGCTTAATTTCTATTTAAGATGATACCCATAAATGAGAAGTACAAGTATAAACGAATAAATCCAAAACCACCAACCACTCATTCCTCCATCACATATCCGTATCCGCCTTAGACGACGCTCTCACACCTCCCATGGCCTCCACAGCCATCCTCAACTGCTCCGCTCACCCCACCTCATGAACACGCTCCACCAGTGTATCCAGTACCGACTTTCCTCCTGCCTCGCCCGAATCTGCCTTGTCGAGAAGCTGAGTAACTCCGTTGCCCAATTCCTGTATCCTGTCTCGCTTGTTTCCCCTTGCGTTTCCCAGGGTGATGGGCCAGCAAAGTAACTGTGCAGTTGTCGAGTGGCATTAGCCCAGCTACAGCATTGTACATTGTGATGAACTTAGTTGGGAGAGCAGTAAGGATGGCGAGAGACTCTGACTTGAGGATAGAGAGCCATTCAAGCTTTACCTTTTCGCAAAGTTGTTGTCATTTCGATACTTTGAGAGCATGGGGATATATTCTTCGTAGTCAGAAATCAAACGCGATATCCATGTGGTGCTGCAGCAATGTCTGGAGACCGTGTCATCTACCAAGACGAGTATACCGGAATGGAAACGCAATGACCGAGGATGAGCAATAAGATGATGTTGGCCACAGAATCTCATATTTGGAAGTGGTCGCCTTAGGTCTTGACACTTTAGATAACATTGAGTCAGTTCGAGGAATTGGATTATTCACAGGAGGTGAAGACGTACAAAGAAAAAAACACCGCACGTCCCAAGCATCAGGATACAAGTCAGGAGGAAGTGAGCGAGTTTGGGTTCATGGATTGGAAACTCAAGAGGAAATGAGAGAGTTAGGGTGAACCAAGAACTCATAAGGGAGTGAACGAGCTTGGGTGAACCCACAACTCGTGAGGAAGGGACCGAGCTCATCAATGGTCATGACAGGCAAAAGTTTGAAGTCCAAAACTTTGGCCAGCATTGGATGGTTACATATTCCAGATGAACGATATATATAAGATTCCTTATGAGCGAGGATGAACGTCGAGCGATCTCACAATGGCAATTGCACACAACATCTAGATAGAAGAAAATTGATTGATTTGAAAGCAAATGTCTATAATAGTAATGAGTTCTGTAAGTGACAGACAGTAGGTACAAACAACGAACACAGACCCAGAACTCGCGATGAAGGGACAGAGCTTGGGTGAACCCAGAGCTCATCAATGGTCGTGACAGGCAAAAGTTTGAAGTCCAAAACTTTGGCCAGCATTGGACATTCCAGATAAATGATATAGATAAGATTCGTTATGAGCAAGGATGAGTGTCGAGCGATCTCACAATGGCAATAAATGAAGATCATTTTATACGAACGCAGAATCAGAACTCGCGATGAAGGGACAGAGCTTGGGTGAACCCAGAGCTCATCAATGGTCGTGACAGTCCAACGTCCAAATTTCAAAGTCCAAACTTTGATGGCGTTTGATGGTTCCGTAATCCAGATGAACGATATAGATAAGATCTGATGTCTTGGAATCATCAAACACGAGCAAAGTCGGACTTGAAAACGACCATATGCATGAGCTCTGGGTTCACCCAAGCTCTATCACTTCCCCTTGAGTTCTGGGTTTCACCCAAGCTCTATCACTTCCTCTTGAGTTCTGGGTTCACCCAAACTCTGGTCATTCTCCCCTCATACTCTAACGTCTCCAAAATCTACCCATTGCAATTGACGTCTCCAAATTCTATCCATTGCATCCATACGGACCATCTACCTGGCGCGCTGATCCACCAGAGTAGGGTCTCCCCTATCCTCTCGCCGAGCTTCAAGCGCCATGTTCATTCCCACCTACGTTACGATAATAATAATTAAGTATCTGGGCTTATTCCCCTTCTGTTCATGGCAGCTCGCAAGCGCTCATGGGTAGCCCTCATCTCTTGCCTGCGAGCTGATGCAGCGCCGTTCTTCAGTTTCAACTTCAGCAAGGAAGTTACTGGCCAGCAATTCTCGTAGTCCTTTAGATGAAGCCAGTTCTTGTCCCTCATAATCTGCCGAACGCATTAAGATGAGGTTATTCGAGCCTCATCTTGAACTGTCCGCGCGTACCTCTTCGCATAACTTCTTTATCTCGTTGTTATCCTGCTTTGATAGCTCTTGGTCAAATCCAATTTCTTTTTGGCCAATTCGTACACATCTTCCTGTTCAGAAAATCAGGTCATTTGTAAGTTGATCTTGTATGACTGCCCACCGAAAAGCGTTCAACAGTTTGGATAGTCCAACCAGTCTTGACAAGCTCCGAGCTCAAATTGAACCCACCACTGTTGGGCCTTCCTGGTTCGCCATTGGGCCGGAGAAATTTCTTACCCGAACACCTCTGGGAGCGGCGAGGCTCAACCTCAGGTTCTCCATCACTCTCGTTTCCAGGGTTATCGCGGTGTAAAATGTAATCACCAAACTCCATGCCTGGAGCAGTTGGGGGAAGCGAGGCGGGCGGAAGAACTGTAAACTCGATTTGAGACGCAGTCAAGGGAAAAGGTCTTTCAACGTAGAGGTTCATTGTAGTTTTCCAGGAAACAGATACATTTCCATCTCCTGGCGCGCGTTATATATAATTCTATTGATTTACAAACGCGCTTTGAGCCTCAAAGCAACAACAAAGACCTTTGTTTTTTTTGTTATGTAATCGCGCCCAATTTTTGACAAGGGATTATCCACTTCACTCTTGCACGCTATATCCACAGTTCAATCCAATGGCTCTCGCATCTGTCAGCATCAGTTTCTCGTTTTCTACCCTCCTTTTGACCTCTGCCCCTTCCCAGACTTCTGAATACAAGCTTCGGGGTGACCTCAGAGGCAGCAAAGGCCCAGTTAGCGCTGCGACCTTCACTAACGATTCGAGTATGGTCTTAATAGGAGGTAGGTCTTTCAATTTGCCTTGACTACACAAATTGATCATTTCTCAGGCGATGATGGACATGTCCGTGTCTATTCCACAAAGGATCTCTCCTCCCTACAAACCCTCTACGATAAGACGTGGGGCAAAGTCACCGCTCTGACTTGTCTCACTATAAATGCTGCTGGTAACAAGGGTGAATCTATATGCGTCGGGACCATTCGAGGATCAATCTGCCTTATTCCCCGTGCAAATTCAACCTCCGTACGTCATCTCGAGTTGAAATGTCGTCCCTCCCTGATCATGGTCCCAGTGGTTCTCTCAGAGGTATTCCAAGGTCTACGATATCTTTGAGTTCAACGATAGCGTCGCCGCCCAGGCTTGTGATGATGCTAACCAGCGACTTGTGGTCGCTAGCCATAATGGTACAATCAAATTGTTTAGCGTCAGTGCAGGTGGTAAGTATTGGCAGTTATGTCACCCCGTCTTTGTCTAACCCCGGCAGTTGACATGACGGAATTGTGGGTCATTCCACCCGGGCTGATGCCATCCCCGCAAGCCTCAAGTTCTTTGGTGCTGGTAGCCAAAATATACTGCTCACCAAGATTGAAAACGGCGAAATGTAGGTGTATCTGAACGGTCAACGTTGAATCCAAGTTTACCCTTTACAGCCTTTGCATCGATGCTCAAACCTCCAACCAGCTGTGGCAAAAGCATTTAACGAGTGCAATGTGTGCTTTTTCTCGCCGTTGTCCTCCGCATTATTGACTGCCTCTTCCAGAGGTCATGCCGCCCTTTCGCCTGGCGAAGACCTCTTGTTCACTCATAATCTCACCCAAGGCCACTTTCAACTCCACCGATTTCCTGGTACTCCAGCCGAAGCAATACCAGGCGTTACGTCTACCCGGCGTAGAATCATTCAAGGAGTATTTGCAGAAGAAGGCAAAATTATCGTGTGCGGCAGCGATCATGGAACGGTCTATGTGGTAGACACGGCGACTCGGGAATATTGCAGAAGTTGTCTGGATCTGGTGAGTTATATAACCCTGGTTGATGATTTGCGCTCATGGTATCTTAGGACTCATGCAAGTCATTGCAGTCGCCAAACATGAAGATGGGTATGATATGATCGTAGGTGGCTCCAGTTTGGGAGGTTTTGAGGCGTATATGTGGGTGAAAGAGGTGCGTAGTTCTGATTCACTATCAAGTCTGCATTCACCAACTTGTCATCTAGCCCTTCGAAAGTGCCAATGAACCGCTTGCAACGGGCTTCACGGTGGTTTATGCAAAGTGGTTCTCTATTGCGAAACAAGCCGCTTACTGCGTGCTCTATGCCGCTGTGTTATTGCGGGTACTGTTTCCAACGATGGCTGTCCCCTTCGTCAATGTTTGTTTACTTGCCCCTCCCTCGATATCTTTTTGTGTACTAAATTCGCACTCCCTAGCCCATCCCCGGTGTCAGAGCGCTAACCGCGCAGCTTTTCAAGTCAAACGCTCAAGATCTTGCCACCCACCATCGTGCGGCTCCAGACGCTTTCGCTCAACCCGTTGAACATACGGTGCTCTCCCCCGTTATTTCTGTAGATAGTAATATCGCAGAGCAAAGCGCGAGTCCGGTCACCCTCTCGTATGTTACCCAGGCGGTCGGTGCCCAATCTTACACTACGATCCGGACCATCACTAGTGCACAGGCCAAAGAGGTCTCCACAATCACTCGATTTGTTACGGTTACTCGCCCGACGGCGGAGAGTTTTACTACCACAAAGCCGGAGTTATCAGAGGAAGAGTCTGCCGAGGTGGATGATGTAGAAGTGCCGTTTCACGTTGTTGATCTCAATATCTGATTGTATTTCGTTACCTTTGAAAAATTTGAAAATGAAGTTGTATGAGGTACCGAACTTCTCATCATGTGAATATTAATGAGTATCTGTTCTTCGTTATCACATGTATCGCGCCCCGCACATGTACGGGAACTTGCGAAACTCTTTGTCTTTCTGGGGACAAAGAAAATGACTGCCTAAAAGAGTCCAATAACAATCGGTATGCTTATCGTTATCCCCGCTTGGCACATGTTTGATTTCGACTCCTTACATAGATTTTCTTGGAGGCAGGCCCAGGCTGCAGTTACAGCCCTTCCTTTCATATGCGTGAAATGTGCCGACTAAGCTATAATTTCGAAGGGGACAGGGCACAGGGTGCAGGAGGTTCTCAATTGTTTCCACAGAGCATTGTATGGCGAACCTTTGTCATACTAATTGATGTTTCCATCGGATGTTATCTCGCTTAGTCTGCATATTGATTTCGTCTCTTGGCTACTTACGATCGCCTCCCTCCCTTTTACTACCTCTTCGATGTCGCCGAAAGACAAAATCTGCACTTGCACAAAATTCAAATGCCATCTGAATCGGCTTCCAGACGGCACCTGTGGCACCTTGGTTGACGCCAGGACACTTCGAAATCATGAAAAGGAGGACAAGGCTCAGAGATTAGGTGATTGCCCTTAGCATACGAAGCACGAGCCTTGAAGGCTCACGAAGCTGAGATAGCAATTGCTATGAACAATCTTTCGCTGAGCGATATTGCGGCGCATCCGGCAACGTTTCCGCCTGTAACCAGTGATAAGCCAAATTTACCAATTAACAGGGCGAGCAAACTCGTCGCTGGTCTCAACGAGATTGAGGGTGTACTTGAATCTTTGCGCACCAAGGTGCAAGTGATTGGTTTGGCTCCGTTTCACGCAGGCGACCGTATGTTCGCGGACAAGCTTATGGCGCTAGAATCGATCAAGCAAACTTTAGTTGAGCAAACTACGCGTTTACGTACCATTGGAAGAGTCAAGACTCCTGCCGTCGTGCACATGCACGGCGTTGTCGACACCCTACGCAGGATGTTCAGCGCTTTCTCGACGAGACGACGGAGTCATGGACAAATGCGCTAGACACACGAATTGCAGAGCCACTGGCGCTCGCACACAGTCAATTCGACACGAGTGAGTCACCAATGGCAATGTGCATGAATTGTTCTCTGATTCTTTCTTCCTCAGGTGACCATTTTTTCCTCGGCTTTAGCAAAGTGGTACCTTTCCTCCAACTTGTGGTCTTCATGATCACCGTCTGCCATGTTGTCCTACGCCTTCCTCGTAGGGGAACTGTCTGGATATTCCAGATGTGCAGTAAAATCATAAGCGACGCTTTTTCCTTTCTCCCATCTATTCCGCGTCCCATCGCTGGCGTCCTTGATAAATTTCCTGTCAATATTCACACCACTATGAAACCCCTTCGCATAGAGGGAAAGTCCTTGGTTTACGCTTCCTGTCCAAAGTGTCATGCGATTTACAGGCCCAAATTCCCCGACGTTAAAGCAGGTGATCACAGCAAAGTACCTGTCTACCCCTTACAGTGTGACGCCGTTCGGCATGGTGTTCTCTGCGAAGAATTGCTCGTTCGTCCTAAGTCAATAGGAAGCCGCCGACTGGACATCTACGTTCCCATCCGGCCTTACGTTGTATTTGACTTTAAAGATTGGTTTGCCGGGTTACTCTCGCGAGAATCATATGAAAAAAGATGGATCAGGCTTGGAAGCGGATGGAAATGCCTTCTGACGGAATACTAAGGGACATCTTTCAAGGTTCTGCTATCCAAAATTTCAAAGGCCCCGATGGAAAATCTCACTTTAGCGTCTATGGAGGTGAAAATGCTGGTCGTTACCTTTTCTCACTCAGTGTGGATTTCTTCAACCCTTTGGGCAACAAACAAGCCGGAAAGAAGATCTCTATTGGCATGATATGCATTGCGTGCTTGAATTTACCTATCGAGGAACGGTATAGACCAGAGAACATGTTTATCCACATCATTCCTGCCCCAAGGAACCTGAGGCCCAACTGGACGGAATGAACCCATACTTGCGCCCCATCATCGATGAATTCTTGGATCTCTGGTCAGGTGTTGCCTTTAGCCAGACCGCCGACTTCCCTTACGGTCGACTGATTCTGTGTGCCATCGTTCTCGTAATTTGTGATCTCATGATGGTTCGAAAAGTTGGAGGCTTTACTTCAATCCATCACGAGTACTTTTGTTCCCGCTGCTGGTGCAACAGGACATCTCACAAACTCAGCAATTTCGATGTTAAATGCTGGAAATTCCGAAACTGATGAAGAATGTCGAGACTTGGCTGAGAACTACTTCTCGGCTTCTTCTCCAGAAGAGGCGTCTGCTCTTGTTGGCAAATCGGGTTTGCGATGGACCGAGCTTCTCCGGCTTCCGTACTACAAGGCATCAACATACCTTGTTGTCGATGTTATGCATAATCTCTTTCTCGGTTTGATTAAAGAGCACTTCCAGAACATCCTTGGTTATGACCCCGACAATAAGAAGCGCAAGACCAAGAAGGGAGCTCCAGCGAAGTTGACTGTGGTGAATTTTCACTACAATGAAGCCAATCCCGAGCCGGATTCAGAGACTGAGCCGAAGGTTTTCAATGATGTATATACGTTTCGCCGGTGGCTTCAACGGCCCATCGATTTCACAGCGCTGAAGGCCCGGCTTTTGATAAAGCAGTCAAGAGATGGAGAAATTTGCGCAAAGAAGCCCTGATTCGTATGGCGACAGGATTAGGTATTCAACTATCACTGGGAGATAAAGGGACTAGAGAGGACTATGCTCGTGCAATCCTTCTCTGGGTATGTATAAATCGGTCAATGTGTATGAACAACGTTGACTTAGATTGTTCTACCAGCGACTTCAGCAACCAGAACACGATGTCACATTGTTTCATGGGGAAATCTTCTCAGAAGATGAAATGGAGACTATCTGGGCTGACCTCGAAGATATTATCAGACCTTCCTGGGTGACTTCGGTCCCAACAACTCTCTTATCAAGTGGGCCCAAGCTCAAAGCGGATCAATGGCGGATGGTCGGCTGTGTAAATCTTCCCATATCTTTGACCCGCTTATGGTGGGATGGTGACGAACAAAAGAAAAATCTCCTGCATCTGACAATGCTGCTTTCTTTGGCTGTCCAAGTGGCGACTTCTCGAGTGACTAGCGCAATCATAGAGCGCGTTATTTGGAGCTCATGACTGAGTATCAAACAGAGCTTGCTCGCCTCTTCCCATTCTATGAATGTGTCCCCAATCATCACATGGCCTTCCACATTCCTGATTTTCTCGAATTATTTGGTCCTGCTTCAGGCTGGTGGGCCTTTCCTTTTGAGCGTGCAATTGGGCAATTGCAGCGAATGTCAACGAATTACAAGAAAGGTAAGACCAACGTATACATTTGGCTTCGATTAATAACACGCAGTTCAGGTGAATATGAAGAGACAATTGTGCGCGCTTGGCATCGGACATCTAGTGTAAGAGGGCTCTTCCTTAAACAGGCCTGCCCCAACATCATCAAAGAATGCGAGTCCATGTTTCAGACTCTCGTTCGACCACAGACTCGTGGGATCCTGGCGACACTGAAGAGGACTGCTTTTACCCTCATTTCGTTCGACAGGACTGAAGTAAACGATGATGATGACGATACTCTAAAAGGGAAATTAACCCCACTTCCCGAAGGATATGGTCTGGCAATTGAACGTGCCAAGCCGTATCACAAAATTCCTCCGAAAGCAGTCATTAAATCTCAAATCCATCACTTCGGCTTGTCATACACCTCTTGTGAGAAGCACAAGGGCAACAGCTTTGTCTTCTTGCAAAACGTCTCTGCCCCATTTATGATTGAGAACATTCTCGAGTTTCCTGTAGTGAGGGATGATCAAACTCTTCATGGCACATGGATTGTTGGGTATCATCTGAAGCCCTCAACTTCATTCTCTTTTGACCTTTACTCGAAATATCAGGAATTGGGAGCAAGCATTTGGAGTACTGAATTGGACCCACGGCTTAGAGCCGTGATGATTTCAGACATTGAAGCTCACGCAGCAAGGTTGAAATGGGAGGACAACTGGGTGGTTATATCACTGAGACGTGTTTGTATTTTCTCTGAGCTCAAGATGAATAAACTCACTCATTTTGATCTAGTCTCTTTATGTTGATCAGATCTAAATAACTTGCGGCGCCAAGTCTAGATACATGTAGTCTGGCGGATGATAGTAGTCTTGTTTGCACTTACTGTCTGTCAGTTACAGAACTCATTACTATTATAGTTTGGCTCTCAAATAAATCAATTTTGTTCAAATTTATCTATTATATGTCCTTACAAAAATGTAGTCTTTGTCGCTCGACGCGCTCAAATATAATCTTAATAATCTTATCTATGATTCTACTTATCGCTGATCGCGTTCCCATGATGGGTTATGTAAGAATCAAACACCAGTCAAGTCGGACTTTGACTTGTTGAAAACGACCATGAGCTCTGGGTTCACCCAAGCTCTGTCCCTCCCTCACGAGTTCTGGGTTCACCCAAGCTCGTTGACTTCTGTATCACTTCTGAGCTCACCCAAACTCTATCACTCACTTCCTCTGAAGTTCTGGGTCCAACCCAAACTCGCTCACTTGGTTCTATTTTTCTATTTTCTCTGAGCTCACAATCAATCACTCACTCATTTTGATCTAGTCTCTTTATGTTGATCAGATCTAAATAACTTGCGGCGCCAAGTCTAGATACATGTAGTCCTGGCGGATGATAGTAGTCTGCTTACACTTACTGTCTGTCAGTTACAGATGTCATTTACTTATAGTTTGGCTCTCAAATGAATCAATTTTGTTTACATATATCATATCTGCAAAATGTAGTCTTTGTCGCTCGACGCGCTCAAACATAATCTTACTCTTTCTATGATTCCACTTATCGCTGATTGTGTTCCCATGATGGGTTATGTAAGAATCAAACACCAGTCAAGTCGGACTTTGACTTGTTGAAAACGACCATGAGCTCTGGGTTCACCCAAGCTCTGTCCCTCCCTCACGAGTTCTGGGTTCACCCAAGCTCGTTGAATTCTGTATCACTTCTGAGTTCATCCAAACTCTACCACTGCCTGTGAAGTTCTGGGTCCAACCCAAACTCGTGATCACTTGGTTCTAGTTCTTGGCTCAACTCAACTCCTGTTGTGCTGAGTGATCTTAAGGATTTATCTATGGCGTAGCCTTGACGGACTAAGGCGTCTGTATCACCATGACGCTACCCTCGAAGATCTATTTTTCCAATATATTGCTCGCAGATCACACCCACTCGCTCAACGCTCATCGTGTTTTCCATGGGTGAATTACATAATCATCAAACTCCATCAAAGTAGGACTGGAGTTGAACTCGGTTCCCCAAGCTCTATCCTTCCCTCACGAGTTCTGGGTACATCCAAACTCACTCACACTCCCTCTCAAGTTTGGGTTTGGGAACCCCAACTCTCAAATTTCCTCCTTTGCTGAGTGACTTTCAAGGCATGGGGCTTGATGTACACCTGTAAGGTGCCTTGGGAACAAGACAGTCTCTTCTGTGTGTCAATACCACCATTGATGAGCTCTGGGTTCACCCAAGCTTTATCCCTTACTCATGACACCTGGGTTCACCCAAACTCACTCACTCTTATGATTGTCTGAGCTCTGGGATAATATTCCAAGTTCTAATTCTTCAAAGACCCCATTGCTCTGTCGTATTAAGGCGTCTGGTTAATACTACCATTGATGAGCTCTGGGTTCACCCAAGCTTTATCCCTTACTCATGACACCTGGGTTCGCCCAACTCACTCACTCTTATGATTGTCTGAGCTCTGGGATAATATTCCAAGTTCCAATTCTTCAGAAAGACCCCATTGCTCCGTCGTATTTAAGGTGTCTGGTTCCTCGACCGTCTCCTTCACTCGAACCACCATCTCTGAAGTAAGTCGTTCTATTTCCTTCTTTTGACTTACTTAACGCTTCTCTAGCATCGTCTACACTGTCAATATGCCAAGGCACGCCAAGTCCTTCAAGATCCCGATGTGCCCCCTGTCCTTCGCCCGAGCAAGTC